>OY757922.1:83025939-83073439 GCA_963585895.1 Sepioteuthis lessoniana | reverse complement strand
AACTTGAGCGCAAGTGTTGACACGCCCGCGGGGAGGATGTGTCGTTCACAGATATCAAAATAAAAATCCCAGAGAGAGGATGTGACCAGGTATGTGAATGACTTCATGCACCGGAAGTGTGCGCGGAGGATTTTGGGAGATTTGAAAAAGTCAGTAGTTGAGAACTAGACTCCGAACGGGAAGGGTCGACTTTCGGGGCTCGCTGAGGCCAGACGAATTTGTGCTCTACGGGCGCCGCACGTGATGGGGGGCAGATGGAAATTCATCATAGAAAGAATATGCATCTTTCTTCCTCATGTCGAAACCTTTAACTCAAATGTAATAAAAGGTTTCGTACCTGAACTAAGAAGTCGTAAGTGTTTTTCGTGTTTCGGGATTCCTATGTTCTATGTCTATATGCTATGAACATTCAATGTACGTTTCACATATCCGTATTCATGTATGGCTATATTACATAAAGTCGTTACAAGTATTGCTTTTTAGTACAATCAAATTAAACATCAGTTATTTCTTTACACAAATTTAGTCAAATTATTCTTTTTCAAACAATTTAATTTAGCATAAGTCATTTGTTTGCGCATAGTTTAAATGTCAAAGTTTTATTTGACCTATAGATAGGACCCTACCACTCTGGGGCAGAGTGTACCAGGGAGCAATGGTAATGAAGGGGTACTCCACATTCGTCATGGCTCCAGCATTATTAGAACCTCACTATCAGATTGTTTTGTGTCATATCCAGGACACCTGTCGCAGTGGATTTACTCCTCTGGAGAGATGCAGTCGTTGTATTCTACAGCCCAGCCGACTGAGCTAGTGTCAAATGTGATCAGACAAATATTTTTAAATTGTTCTCCACAAGTTTCGAGCTTAAGACTTGTCATACAAAAATGTTTTTTGAAGAAAATATTTTTTTTAAAAAATACTTCATCAAAGAATTGATATTCCACAAAAGAAACCACAAAAATGAACGTGTAATATAGTATATCCATTCATTTGTTCACACACACACACACACACATACACAAATCTCTCTCTCTCTCTCTCTCTCTCTCTCTCTCTCTCTCTCTTTCTCTCTCTCTCTCTCTCGCTACAAAAATGAACGCGTAATATAGTATATCCATTCATTTGTTCACACACACACACACACACACACACACATACACAAATCTCTCTCTCTCTCTCTCTCTCTCTCTCTCTCGCTACAAAAATGAACGCGTAATATAGTATATCCATTCATTTGTTCACACACACACACATACACAAATATTTCTCTCTCTCTCTCTCTCTCTCTCTCTCTCTCTCTCTCTCTCTCTCTCTCTCTCCTGAAGAGTTTGAACGAACAGTTCATTGTATTTTTCTTTGCGTAAATACGCTTTCGGCCATTTTCAAAAAAATAAATGAATGAATAGATAAATGAATAAAGATAAAAAAGGAGAGATTTCTTACATTTCGTTAATCCCTATATAATAAGGGTGGCCATATTTGCTTAACGTAAGAGCCACAAATGATAAAGCTAAGAGGTTTGCGAACAGGAGGATAGAAAGAAAATTGACTCATTCGTTTTTATTGTTACATACACATTTCGTTACAAAAATGTTTGTATGAATTTTATGATATATATATTAAATACAATAATATATATTAATGCTTCTAGTTTTTAAGCTGATAATTTGTATTAGTTTCACTAAAAACAAAGAAACAAATATCTAAAATAATACTTTTACTAAAATTCCCACCTTACAAAATTATATATATATATATATTTTTTTTTTTTTTTCAATATCCTGCCCTCATCAGCCAGCAAACAGGGTGATAACACAGTTTCGGTAGCTCAAGGCGGTACTACCACTCCTGGCGCTACCAAACAGCTTTTGCCACCGGACATGGTATTTAAAAGCATTATATATATTATATATATATATATATATATAGGAGAGATCAATCAATAGCAGAGACTACATTAGACGTTCATCTTCATTCTTGGTGTGCAGTTTATGATTTAAAAAACAAAACAAAAAAAAATCGTTTACTTTCGGCCGTTGATGTCATTACGCGTTTACAGTAACCGTTTCCTGGTGTTACGCAATCACACGGGAATATATATATATATATATATATATTACAAAAGAAAAAGATCAGGTAGGAAATACTCATCAACTTAAAAAATATAAAAGACAGCCAAAATTGTCTCCCAGACTAAATTTAATAAAGTATATTTAAAAATAGAGCCCATCACAGACCACTCAACATCCTAAAAAACGAAACCCGACGAAAGGAACACAAAATCCATAATGTCATTCCTTGAAAAAAAAAATTACAGCAAGCTGCGAAATATGGGTGAGACCCAAACAAAGAAGAAAGCATGCAAAACAAAAATTAAAATAAAAATGTGGTGAAATCTACTAAACAAACGAACAATAGCTTTTTTCAATGCTATTAAAAGCAAAGAAACGGCCAAAATCAATAAGGAATTCAGGAAAATGAATGAAATCTTCATCCTTGAAAATTCCATGAAAAAATAACGCCACAAGACACAAAAGAACAGAAAAAAATCAAAGTCAAACCTCATGAACCTAAAAGCACAAACAGAACTATTACAAGACAGAACCACCCATTCCTTGACAAAATACTTAGAAATTGACAAAGAACTGATTACAGAAATGAGAGGACTCTGCCCCATAGAAACACAATAATTCAAATCGGAACTATGGAAGGAAAACTGTAAAAATGTGGAAGAAAGATCAAGAAATATTCTGAACAAACAAACTGCATTGCTAAGAAGTCTACCCCAAAAAGAAAAAGGAAAAAATTACGGAAAAAAGGAGAAAAAACAAAAGAGAATCTACATATACACACAACAAACCAAAACAAAAGTACAAAAATCACAAACACAACCATTACACACAAACAATCGCGCACGAAAAAAAAATGAATCCCCTCAAATATTACCAAACACATACAAATTGGCTCAAACTCCCTAGAATTGACAACCACCCGGTAATAAAATACTTTCCAGACAAAAGCAAAAAATTGAGACATTTCTTAATGTTTTATTTCATACAAAAGTATTAGTCCTACTGGTACACATACCAATAAACACAAAGGAAATTATGTAACATCCACTACAAAGAACAATATAACAGAAAAAAAACACAAAACTATACAACGGAGTAAAACAATGTAAGAAACCCCTTCTTAAACAATATAAAAAAAAACCGTAAATAACAACACGAAAAACATTTTTAGACAATACAAACAAAAATATTTCTTAAGCAATATAAGTAAAAGTAAAGAGGGCGACTCGAAGGCTCCCTTTTCAATGGCTACTACACTGAGGCGTAGGGGAGGGCGCTACTCCTTTCCCTGGATTGCTTCACTTTACTCTTGATACGTACCTTATAATGCTGAGTGTTTCGCAAAGAGGCATTAAGTACTATTTTAAAAGTCTTTGGTATGACGCGACCTGGAATTGAACCCCGGTCTCCCGGACCATTGGCGAACACTCTACTCACTAGGAATACATGCAAAAGTATTTTTTCACGGAATACAAACAGAAACCATTTTTGAACGAATAAACAACAAAGAAAAACAACATTAAACCCAAAATTATATATTAGCCAACATACGAACTGAATAAAAATCAAATTAACTTACAAAAACCAGGTCTAAAATTTTGTCCCACTCCCAAAAGCAATATAGGGGAACTAAAGAAAAGTGAGTTGAAATAAAATTTAGACTAATAGAAAAATCCAAACATAAAAAAGATGCAGATGACTTCCTAGTAATGAATAAGACCATATTCTTCCCTGACAAAAACAACAATAGTGAACTAAACACATTCTTCGAAAAACTATGGAATATTAAGCTAAAAGAAAAAAAAACAACACAAAACAACCTCTCACACAAACAAGAATAAGCCTTAAAAAGTATGCAAGAGTGAGTTAGAGTCCCATTGGGTGCCTAATTCAATCGGCCTTGTGCCACATCGAAGCAAAGAGCTTCGTAAATCACAATTAGCCTTAAAAAGTAGACAGGAAAACGAAAATATAATCATAAAAGAAGCAGACAAGGAAAGCGCCGTAGTCATCTTAGATAAAACATTTTACAAAAAAATAATCCAAGGAAAACTAAGTTATGAAACTAACTATAAACTAAATGATATAAACATAGACAAATCAAAAATGACTAAATTCTGCAAAACACACAACTAAAAAGGAAAAAAAAACATACAAACAAATTACATCCCAAAAACCAGCAATTTTTACGGACTAATAAAAATTCCCAAGTCCTAGGAAATAAAAAAAAATGTAGAAACACAAAAATCTGAATACATAGACAATCTAAGCCCTAGTGACCTCAAATTTAGACCCATAGCCCCACAAACTCAACAAACAAATAGACATTTTACTACAATTTCTAAACAAGATATAAAGCTATATTAGAGATATCATCCATTTCTTAAACTCCATACCACAAAAAATTGATCTCGACACACTCATTGTCACATTTGACGTTACAAACCTGTACAGCAATATATCTCATGAATTAGGAAAATAAGCATCTCATTTTGGACTGATAAAAACCGAGAAATATTACGCAAAATTCAAAATAATTTATCAGTGATGGTATTGAACTAATCCAGAACAATAACTCTTTCCATTTCAATAACATAAATTACCTCCAGACCCTAGGAATAGCTATGGGAACTAAAATGGCACCAACTTACGCCACTTTAACCTTAACATATTTAAAAGAAAATCTATTCGAAACCATATGAAAAACAACAACATAAAAAGACAATGGGCAAAAGACAAAGGTCATTAAATAGATACTTAGATGATTGTTTCATATTCTGAAAGTCCCCATGTGGAAACATTATCGAATTACTCAAATTACTCCAAAACCAACTCCACCCCCAAATAAAATTAACTATGGAACACAGCTTTAAAGAACTACCATTTTTAGACATCTTAATTAAAAGCAAAATCGTTAAAGAAATCTACCCCAAACCAACAGACACGCAACAATACTTCCACTTCATTAGTCACTACCCCATAAACTGCATAAAATCCATCCCTTACAGTCTAGCATGTTGAATTAGTCGAGGTAGTCGAGGGTGACCAGAAAGTTGCCTTTTCGATAGCTACTATACCAATGTGTAGGGGAGGGCGCTACTTCTTTCCCTGGATTGCTCCTCTTCACCCTTGATTCTTACTTTATAATGCTGAGTGTTAAGCAAGGTAGCATCAAGTACCATTTTTTGAGTCTTTGGTATGACTCCACCTGGGATTGAACCTAGGGCTCCCAGACCATTGCCGAACACTAACCATTATGCCAATGTCCGGTTAAATATGCACCATAACCACTAATAAAAACCTCAAAAATCTCGCCTTAAAGAGTAACACACAACCCTCCACCAGAGAGGATGCCCAGCAACAGTAATAAATACGAGATTCAAATTAGCAGAAAAATACCACTAAAAGAACAACAAAACCCAAAGAAACATAACAACGAAAAGCCCTTAGCATACGTCGAACCCTACAATAAAAACAACCTAGAAATATTGAAAGAACCAATAAAGAATCTAGAAGAACTTAAACACCATGACAAAATCAATGAAATTCTTGACCTAACAAAAGTTTTTGAAAGCTGGAGACAACCCAAAAATCTTTTAAAAGTACTCACCTCTTCTACATTCAAGGAATGCACAACATATGGACTCACAAAATGCAAGAATAAAAGTTGTGGAGTATGTAATATAATTATAGAATGAAATATCCTATACCTTTTAAAAGTGAAAGGCAAAATTCATCTTAAATAGAAATTTAAGCTACAATTCAAAAAACGTTGTCTACGTAATCGAATATAAAGAAGTATACATAGGATCGACGCAAACTCTCAATAAAAGAATATCACTCCACAGAAAACATTAAATTATCAGAAAATAGAAAACTAAATGTGTCTAAACACCTCTATGAATGTAGCAAGGGATCATTCAAAACAATGCCAATATACCAGATTCAGATGTCAAACTAAAAATCCCAGATAGGACTTGGAGATGTGAATGACGTCATGCACTGGAAGCGTGCGTGGAGGATTTTGGGGGATTTGAAGAAAGTCAATTAGTTGAGTTTAGGCTTGCGGTCCGAAGAAGAAGGGTGACTTTCGCTAGCTCGCAGTGGCCTTTTAGCGGGTGCCACACGTGTGGGGGGGCTGATGGAAAAGCCAGCATAGAAAGATTGTGCCTCTCTCCTTATTTCGAAAAACCTTTAAACTCAAAGGTAATAAAAAGTTTCGTACCTGAACTAAGAAGTCGTAAGTATTTTTCGTGTTTCGGGATTCCTATGTTCTATGTATATATGTTACGAACATTCTATGTACGTTTCCCATATCCGTATCATGGTTATGTTACATTATGGCATATATATGTATCTCTCATTGGGCAATTGGCTAGAGCGCATGTTGTGACAGTATTGACGTTCTAACACCCCACGTGACACCATGTTTACAACGCCAAAAAAAACTTTGAACATACAACACCAAGATCCTTTTTAAAAAAAGGTCTCTGATGATGAAGTTTTTACTTCAAAATTAATTAGACCCGATTTATTATTTTGCATTGAAATAGCCCTCTGAATAAATATTATATATATATATATATATATATGTATATATATATATATATATATATATATGTATATTAGAGATGAAAAAAACAGATTAGACAGATTGGAATGTTTCTTTTATCTTGCTTATTTCTAGATTGTTCTCACCTTGTTTCGACCTTATGTCTTCGTAAGAAGAAAGATTTTTACTGAAAAAAACGTTTTTCTTTTTTGGGGTTTTTAAAAGAATATATACTTTTAAAGGAATATATACTTTAAGAGGAACGGCGGAAATTGTCAACGTAATAAATGCATTTGTCGAATGAAATTTATTTTCTGGTATCCGAGTGTCTTTAACTGACCTTTGTATATCTGTAGTCAGGATACCTGACAACTGAGTTTTTCGTTGGAGTTAAATGTTAAACCTGGGAGGAAGTGTGTTTTAGTTTCGACGTGTCCACATGAATTGTTTACTTGTTTATTTAGGGGTTTATATGTCATCTAAAATCTTACAAGCATATTTTTAACTAGAATAATTAAATTTCCTGTTGAATTGAAAAGGTGTCCGTATTTGTATGCGTTTTATCCATTTGTCTTTTGTAGAATACACCGACTGCTTCTTTGCAGAGGGGTAAGACTTTCCCCACGAGTCTTCTAAATATGACCCTAAACAATCTGATGGTGATGTTCCTGTAATGTTGGAGATTTGGGGAACGCTTAGTACCCCTTTATTGTCATCACTCCCAGGTCCACTCAGAGCCAAAGTGGTAGCACCTGATAGGGTCCTATCTATGGGTCAAATAGAACTAAATTGCTTAATTATGCAAAACCGAATTGCTTGAGATAGATCTGTTTTTGACATAGAAAATGTACTTGGGCTAAACTGAATTGCTTGAATTAGAGCTGTTTGACTAAACTGAACAGCTTGGTTGTTGGTTGGTTTATTGGATTTTATGGCATATCAACCTTTGTAGGTTATTTAATGCCAAATCCATTTTTATGTAAATAATCAGTTCTTTTTAAAACAATTCAGTTTAGCATAAGTACATAGTTTAATGGTCAAAAACATTTCTATTTCAAACTATTCAAGCAGTTATATGTAACAATTCAGTTAAGTGTAAATACAGTTTTAATGTCGAAAAACAGTTCTTTTTCAAATAATTCAGTTAAATATAAGCACGCAGTTTAAATTAAAAAGTACGGTTTAATTGTCAAAAACATTTCTATTTCAAGCTATTCAGTTTATTCAAACAATTCAGTTTAGCATTAGTATGCTGTTAGTTCTATTTAACCTATAGATAGGGCCCTATCAGGTGCTACCACTCCGGGTCAGAGTGGACCTGGGAGCAATGGCAATAAAGGGGTACTCCGCATCCTCAAAGCTCCAGCAGTGTCATATCCAGGACACTCGTTATGGGGGGGTCTTACCCCTCTGCAGAGGTGCAGTGTATTCTACAGCCCCATTGGGCAATGAACAGCTTGAAATAGAATTTTTTTTGTCAATTAAACTGTGTACTCATGCTAAACTGAATTGTTTGAAATTGAACTTTGAAATTTGTATTAAAATGGATTTGGCGTTAAATAACCACAAAGGTTAAAACGCCATTAAACCCAACCAAGCAACCATTTGTCTTTATGTATTTCTATAATTGTTTTCATGTTGTTTGTATTTTTCAATTCTTTCTAAGAAGATGAACTTAGCATATCTGTAACTGTTAGTGTGGGAAGGACATTCAACAACTTTTAGTTGGCTGCAACCCATACATTTGATTCTTCGTCTGTAGTTATTTAGTCTAAAGTAAAATAGTCATTATGGTTTTCAAACGTTGTTTTTCGCAGCGTGTGTAGTCTAGTACATAAACACAAGGCCAATTTTTTATAGGATTGGTTTGAATTCAGACTTTTCATTTTTCTTATACTGGTTGGCCAACCAAGGCTAAAGAACCCAATCTCCAATACTCTTTACTCGGCAGCATCATTATTATTATTTGTTTTGCTCTGTAAAAGACTATTTGGTCTGCAGTTCCAATAATTTCAGTATAGTAAAATTTCTTCGAAGAATTCATTCAGTAAAAACCAGAATTATTCTTTTGTGAAAAAAAAAAAAAAATACAATCGAATAGAAAAGTTGTCAATTGTGGTAGAAAATGAAAGAAAATTGTTTGATGACAACATAATGATTCTATGAATGTATACAAATGAAGGATCTTGACAAATAAAATGTTTTGAAACAACTTAATTTTTAGAATCGTATAACTGAATTTAGATTTGTGGTAAATTTTAGGTCTTTTTAATTGTTAAACTACCGAATGAATTGACAGATTTGAACATAGCTTGTTCTAGATATCACATGGTCGGCAAAATAATATGAATTTTATTGTGGGCTTCTCTTCGATTACTTCATTATTTGTTATTGTTGCAAATCTCTTCAGGGTAAATGCTACATATAATCTTGCTCTCGGTGAGTTTACTTTTATCGACCTTACTCTTGTAATACATCACCTTGTTTTGCGATGAACCCGAAGATAAAATACACAAAAACATTACCGCAAACAAAGAATGCGTGGGTGTAAGCAGTGACCAAAGGAGAACAAGCATTGCGTGGGTGTAAACCATGGCTAATGAAAAGTAAGCATTGCGTGGATGTAAGATATGGCCAATGAAAAACGGGCATCGCGTGGGTGTAAGCCTTGACCATTGAAAAATAAGCATTAGGTGAGTGTAAGCAGTGACCAATGGAAAACAAGCATTGAGTGTGGGTCGAGTGGAAATTTTAAGACGTTATAAGGTCATGAATTTTGGATGAAGTCAGTTCCCAATAGCAGTTCCCACTCCCGTCGGTTCCTCTGTGTACGCAAACTCTTTCCGATTGCTCTCCTGCTACACAAACGCATGACCGTTAATGAATAAAAATATAAGATTATACTTTTATTTATACGTGTTTTTCGTTGTTTGTCAAGACCCAGCGGTAGTATATGCACTTTGTTTCTTCTCCGGTCAGTCGTCTTGATGCCACCATCAATGTGACCAGAATTCCATGTGTCCATTTTACTTTTTATTTCGTGGCGACTTTTCAATAATTACCCGCTGTGGCCCAGATGGGGAATCAGTGAGAGCCAGACGGACCATTCAACCACTCGAGTTGAGGGTTTATCACAAATTGACTGACTTATTTCTAAATATTTCTTGAACCTTTTTGACTACCAGACTGAAACCATCCAATTAGAGCCGTGGTCTCAGATTGACATTCGAGTCCAATCGTTGTTACGCTTAATAATTGAATTTACAGATTTTTTTTCCGAGCTTTTAATGGCTAAGGAATGAATTTGAATGCTAGACTTTATGGCAATAATATATCTCAGCTCTCTATTAGGTAGCACTATGCTGTTGCTTCTTATCATTTGAATATATATATATATATATAAAGTACTAAAGCCTACAGAATCAGATGAATCGACCTTCGTTTCACCGAGTGGATTCTCAAGAAGAATCTGTATTTATCTGATAATCCAGTTGGGGAAACCTTGGTAGATTCGTCTGACTATTTGAAATTCTCTCCACCTGGTGTATCGAGCACTTTTTACGTTTAGCTTAGTTGATTCTGTCGGTATTCTTTCTTTTAACTCGGTTTGGTTTCTTTGTTTAATGATATATCAACCTTTGTAGGTTATTTAATGCCAAAGCTATTCTCCTAGAAGAACAGTAGTGGTACTATTTAACCCATAGCTGGGAGGATAAGGGGGTTTATACCTTTCCCAAGGGTATTTGCCCGAAATTGAACGTAATAGCTCGACTTGAGTGCGAACTCGCTTACTACGATTCCGCAGTCCATCGCTTTAACCATTACACCACGAGGACACCCCCCATTTGACTCGGCAAAGCAGCATTATCCAATTATGCCGTTAGTCATTTCCTTTTTTTTATTGAATCTTTTCCATATATATATATATATATATATATATATATATATACCTGATCACTAGGCCACGAGAAGGAGGCGATACAGTATTAATTTCCTGCGTAGTTTAACGATTTTGAATTCTGAGTTTTGCTTCTCCAAGAGTGGTTGCTATATCAAGGTTAAAGAGCCTAGTCTACCTTACTTTTCACCCTTAGTTAAAGGGAGTATAGTTATATGCATATTTTTTAAAAGGTATAAACACTGTGGGAAATCCAATCGATAACCATTGCAATATGTGTGCCTCATAGATAGATATCAATATTACTTTCTTGAACATGAGTGTTGACTAGTGAAACTACTTGAAATCTATATATTCATGAACATTATGTATATCGGGCAGTCCTCACATTATTTCCACCCTACACTAAAATACAAACGCGAGAATTGGAGAAGCTTAAAAAAGGAGACAATACTCTTAAGTTGTCTGTTATTTCAAATAAAACATAAGCGTGTGAATATACACTTTATGTAAGTATCTATTTATCTATCGACCGATCGATAGATAGATTCAGAGAGAGAAAGAGAGAGAGAGAGTGAGATGCGTACACTCATAGGTCTACACAGACACGCCCATTTGCAAGACATTTCCAACTCTTACAAAATTGCAACGCAGGATGAAAAGAAAAAAAAAGAATCTAATATGGCTGACTTCCTGATGAAAAGATGGACGCATTTGTTTGAGAGTAAGATAGTGAAAGAGAGAGAGAGAGAAAGAGAGGGAGAGAGAGAGAGCAAGAAATGTAAGCGGGAAAAATGTTGTACAAGTTAAAGAGCGAAGCACCTCATTGGCAAGTCAATATTTTCCTTCACTTGAATTGTTCGGAAACCAATGGAGCCGAATAAACATTTCACTTCATTGCTTCTTAGCGGCTCAATCGGCCGGCAGGGTTGTTTTCAGTTGTAATAAAGCGCGGTACCGTGCAGTAGAATAGACCAAGAAAGACATTATCATCATAATCATCATCATCATCATCAGAATAATGATAATAATAAAAGCGAAAAGAGGGATAAGTACCTGGACCTTTCTAGGGAATTGAAAAAAACTGTGGAACATGAAATCGTAAGTGGTGCTCTTGGTACAGTCACCAAAGGATTAGTACGTGGACAGAAGGACTTAGAAATAAGAGAACGAGTGGAGTCCATCCAAACTACTGCATTATTGAAATCGGTCAAAATACTGAGAAGAATCCTGGAGACTTGAGGAGACTTGCTGTCACTCAAAATCCAGCCAACTTCACGGGAGATTTGATTCTTCTGCATTGTCAAACATATGATAAACTCAAGGAATAACATGTTATAACATAATGTCATAACATAATCAAACACATGATAAACTCAAGGAATAACATAATGTACCATACTACTAAGTGGTATATGCACAAGCCAGAATCCATGCTGACGAATTAGACGCACAAAATCCACTGGGATTTTAAGATACTAACAGACCACCCTTTCCCGAGCAGACGACCGTACCAAGAGAAAGTTTGCAAAGAAAAAGAGAACCTGCTGTATAATATACGTTGTGCATTCAAAAAGATTCAGGACTTTTTTTGTACAGGCATTTAAAATTGTCGTAAACTCTTGAAAATTCACTATGTTATTGCTATACATCTTATGAGATGACTGACCAATCTTTATGATTTCAGGTTCAAATGAACAACTACAGCAGCAATTAGAATACACCCTACAAAAACCTGATTGTCGTAGCTGGTGAATTTCAAAAATGCAATCTGGACGTGAGGACACTTCAGAAGAACGATATGCAATAAAATTCTGTTTTAAACTTGGAAAAATGCCGCAGAAACCTATGGAATGCTTTAGACTGCTTTTCGCCCATCTTGCATGAATCGAGCATCAGAATTTGAGTGGAATAAGAGATTCAAGGAAGGCAGCGAGTCTGTGAGGGATGATGGGAGGTATGGGAGGAGTAAGGAACTGAATGCACCAGAGTTGATTGGCCAAAGGGTTAGGGTAAGGGTTACTATGTCGAGGTTTTAAGGGAGTTCAGGAAGAGATTCCCAGGGAAGAGGCCAGCACCCTTCAAATCGGGTCAGTGACATTTCCACCAGGACAATGCAAGAGTCCATAACTCCATGTATGTCCCAGACTATTTGACCAAGATAAGCATCAAAACAGTTCCCCACCCTCCCTAGAGTCCAGACTTTGCTCCCTGTGGCTTTTGGTTATTCCGTAAGCTCAGATGCTGTCGTTATGAGACAAGGTCATTGACATGTTCACGCAAGAGAACTTTCATGTGGCCATCCAGAAGTTGTTGGAACGGTACAACAAGTGCATTGCAGCCAGTGGAGATTACTTCAAAAGGGACTCGAAATTCATGTGTGTACTATCAAGAAAAGTGCCCATATGAAAAAAGTCTGGAAACTTATTTAATGATCCTCGTACGTTGCCGTCCCGGTGGACCACAGAGTGAAAGTCAAAGAACATGAAAAGAGAGTCAAGTACTGCGACCTTGCTCGAAAACTAAAATCATAATAGAACATGAAGTGATGGTGATGAGAGATTAGTGCGCTTGGAACAATCTACAAAGCCTTACTGAGTTGGCTGGAAGAACTAGAAGTCGATGGACGAGCCGAGACCATCGAAACTACAGATTGTTGAGGCCGGCCAGCATACTGAGAAGAGTCCTGGAAACCTGAGAAGACTTGCTGTCACTCAGACTCCAGTGAAAAACCATCAGCTAACATTGGTGGGAAAACTTTCAAAGAGTATTTATTATACAATCAAGGCTAAAATTGATAATTCTTTGTTTAAAGGCATATCAATCTTTATGGGTTATTTAATGCCAAAGCGCTCCTCGTAGAAAAATAACAATGATGCCATCTAACCCATAGCTTGAGGGATTATGGGGTTTATGCCTTTCACAAGGGTATTAGTCCAAAAGTGAATGTCAAAGCACGACAGGAATTCGGACTCACTCACTTCAAGGTGGCAGTTCAGGACGCTCGCCATTACACCACTTGCAGAAGTGTTGGATAATTACATACTCCTGTGAAATATTCACTAATTAAATCAACTGGAATTCAAACTCTCTTCGCTGGTTCTATTTTCCATTCAAAATCCACGCTTCAAAGTATTTTAATATCTTGGAAGAAAAAATAAAGGGTTAGAAAATTTGCCGACTTATTTCAATTAACTTGTGATAATATTCCAATCATGGGGATTAAATCGGTCTTTAACTCTCGATGCCTCAGGGATAAGCTGATCGGTATTAATAAGGTGTAGATAATCATCTCAATTATTAGATCTCAGTTGAAGACAGTGTCTTTATTTCCGCCAGTTACAATGTAGAAGAATCAAACCTCCCGAGAAGTTGGCTGGTTCATTGCCTTAGGTAAGCTGATCTTGCTCACATTTACTGAAAGATCTCCAAGCGGTTTTATATACAAATTACTGATCCCATCCGAAGTATATTTGAAATAAGTGAAGTGACCTCTCTAAGTTAACTGGAAGCGTGACTCTACCGTTAAGATAAAATTCAAAGTTTTACATCGTTGTATTGGGTAATAAATTAATTGAAATGTCGGCGGGTCACAAACAAGGAAGTATGAATACCTGGGATTGATTCAGAGTTGGACTTGTTTATCAAGATTCATAAAACTTCTTATTTGATGTGTGGTAAATTGCCCTAAACAGCGGCTTAGTATACGATTTCTTTTCACAGCCATTTAAAAAAATAATGTGCCGAGGACGCAACTCTATATAAACAATAAAGAAACGAAAGAAATTTAATTAAATGAATGAATGCTGGTTTTATTCAATCATAACTGTTACCAACCGACATGATAGAAATAATGTTACCAGAAAGTGACTCAGCTGGTGAAATATCTCCACATTTTCTTTCTTTCTTTCTTTCTTTCTTTCTTTCTTTCTTTCTTTCTTTCTTAATATTTTCCCATTCTTTCTTTCTTTCTTTCTAAATATTTCCCATTCCTTCTTTCTTTCTTTCTTTCTTTCTTTCTTTCTTACTTTATTTCTTTCTTTCTTAATATTTCCCATTCTTTCTTTCTTTCTTTTTTCCTTTTTTTCTTTCTTAATAATTCCTATTCCTTCTTTCATTCTTTCTTTCTTTCTTTTTTCTTTCTTAATAATTACAATTCTTCCTTTCTTTCTTTTTTTTCTTTCTTAATATTTTCCCATTCTTTATTTATTTATTTATTAATAATTCCCATTCCTTCTTTTTCTTTCTTTCTTCCTTAGTATTTCCCATTCTTTCTTTCTTTCATTCTTTCTTTATAATTTCCCTCTCTTTCTTTCTTTCTTAATAATTCCCTTTCTTTCTTTCTTTCTTTCTTTCTTTCTTAATGTTTTCCTTTCTTTCTTTCTTTCAAAATATTTTACCATTCTTTTTTCTTCCTTAATATTCCACCAATCTTTCTTTGTTTTTATCTTCTTTTTTTTTAGTTTTTCTTTCTTAGTACTTCCCATTCTCTCTTTATTTCTTTTTCTTTCTTTTTAAATATTTTACCATTCTTTTTTTCTTTCTTCTGTTCTTAGTATTCCATCAATCTTTCTTTCTTTTTCTTTTTTTTAAGTTTTTCTTGCTTGTCGTCAGTTGTTTTTTTTTGTTTGTAATTTAAGAAAAGAATAAAATAAGAAAACAATCATTCCATAGACTCGCTTCTTTTTCACTGCAGAACACTTTTTTTTGTCGGATTTATTTATTTATTTATTTTTACCTCTGAAGCCGTTCTTCCTTATGACTATAAAACTCACTCTCAGGTTTTTCCGTCGTTGAAGTCGTTTTTCTATTTCTTTCTTTCTTTCTTTCTTTCTCCTTTCACTTCAAAACAGTTGATAACCATTGCTATCATACAGTACACCAAGAGTAATAAAGTAAAAGTTGTCTCCCTTTAGTCGAGGGTGAACCGAAGGCTCCCTTTTCGATAGCTACTACACCAAGGTGTAGGGGAAGGCGCTACTACTTTCCCTGGATTGCTCCAATTTACCCTTGATCCGTACCTTATAATGCTGAGTGTTAAGCAAGGAGTCATCAAGTACCATTTTTTGAGTTTTTGGTATTACTCGACCTGGGATTGAACCTAGGTCTCCCGGGCCATTGGTGAACACTCTAACTATTATGCCAATGGTGATATACCCAACGACGTCACTGCATGGACCCTCCCCGACACAATAAATAGTAACTGACTCGATAAACGAGTCTCGTCAGTTACCTGTAACCGTTACAGTCTGTATTTCCTTAAATATATACTGATGTAAACCTTACATTATTTTATGTTATTCATTTCAAGCCCTTCAAGGCCGCAATAGTATATTTTGTTAAAAACAAAGAATAAGAATTTGGCACAAGGCCACAAAATAGAAGGGGAAAGGCTGATCTTCACTATCATATCTTTAACTTAACTAGTTCCAGTTGCTGACCCAAAACATACAATAATATTCCTTTCATCATAACGTCAAATATTCCGAAAATCATTCACGCTACATATACCAAAACATACCAGTCACTCGATAAGAGTCTAAACTAATACCAGATGTTCATATTTATGCGGCTTTATAAAGTTTGATCAATCATTCCCGTGGTTCGGGGGTTGTTGGTAGTTGTTCGTTTCAGTTAGGTTAATTACCGGGATCTATGGGAGAGCTTTGTAGTTTTTGGCATCTGACTCCTTGGTTTTCTCTTATTACCACATTAACTTCTTCTCTCTAATGGGTGGCCGGAGCTGAAAACTTATAATGAAAAAAAGGCAACGACAAGGCCACTTTAAACTTAACCTTTATTCTACAGGTTGACAACTATTTCGTAGAAGGAAGCTTTCTTACCGAGCCAGGAAAAGTTACAATTGAAAATAAAATCATAGTTAGTACAGACGGTTCCATTCAAAAATATGGCAAGAAACTATAAACCGGTCTATGATAGAGACTAAAAAAATAAGAATCGGACCAATGAGCTAACTCAGTCAATTGAACTAAGAGTAAGAGTTATTCAATAAGCATAGCTGTGGCATAGGAAAAGACTTATGGGGGAGCAATCAGAGTACCTCTTTTTTTTGCAGTCACTCCCAGGTCCTCTCTGGCCCAGAATGGTAGGACCTGATAGGGTCCTCTCTATTGGTCTAATAGAACTAAACTGCGTACTTAAGATAAACTGAATTACTTGAAATAGAACTGTTTTGACATTTATACTGCGTACCTATCCTAAACTGAATTGCTTGAAATAGAACTGTTTCGACATTTACACTACGTACTTATGTTAAGCTGAATTGTTTGAAATGGAACTCTTTTGTATCCTAAACAAAATTGTTTTAAATAGAACTGTTTTTGAGATTGAAACTGTTGTTACGCAAAACTGAATTGTTTGAAATAGAACTGTTTTGACATTTAACTGTGTGTAAACAAAAACTCTACTTTTACTAAACTGGATTGTTTGAATTAGAACTATTTGACTAAACTGAATAGCTTGAAATAGAAATGTTTTCATAATTAAACTGTGTACTTATAGATTTGGCATTAAATAATCTACAACGGTTGATATGCCATAAAACCCAAACAAACAAACTTTTTGACTAATACCCCCGGGAAAAGTATTAACCTCCTTATCCTCCCAAGTTATGTGTTAAACATTACCCATATGGTTCTTCAACAAGGATGTCTTTGATATTAGATATCCCTCGAAAGTTTATATGCCATTAAACAAAGAAATTAAATTAAAGCAAATTCTATGTTACTATTAACAATTCTTATATACCTATCAGTCTGTTTAAATATATTTATCTAATAATCGCACAACTATTCCATTGCAAGGATAACTTTGACTTTAAATTACCCACGAAAAATGATATGCCATTAAACAAAGAATGCAAACCAAACCTTACATTAATACTCCAATGATAACTGTTTTATCTATCCATAGATTTTAATCTGTACGAATCTATCTAAATGATAGTATAACAAATACTTTTCTACTAGGATGGCTTTGGCATTAAATAACCCACGAAGGTTGATATGCCATTAAGCAAAGAAACCAAAGCAAACTAATCTTCAAGAGCTTTAAGCGATTTGTACTTTTCTTTACATTTTTAAAGTCTCTCTTTTTCTTTTAGTTCTTTTTTTTAACCTGAGAATTTTTCTTTCGTTGTTTTTCTTCTTTTTTTTTTTGTACATCCTTTTATTTATTTATTTATCTATTTTCGTGAAAAGTAATGATTCCCAAGTGCTGGAAGGCGTACGACAATTTTCATTACATCAGTGTGTGACACGTGTTCATTTTTAGCTATTTTAAAGAAGTAAAAATCTCCGTATAGAAAACCACACTCAATCATTGTTTGAGGATACCATCAGAACGAGGCTGTTGATGGCTAACGTAGAGGAAATGTGAAGTAACTGTGGGAATTTCAGTAAATTATCCAGAAATTTAATAGACACAGCCTGAAACATTTTTTCTTGATTGGATTGGTTTGGTTTCCTTGTTCCAGAGTGAACGCAACAACAGAAACTAGAGATCAAACTCGCTTACTACGATGTTGAAGTTCAGCACGTAAACCGCTTCTCCACGGATAATTCCTTCTAATAATACTTGACACCTTATTATTGTGCAAACAAATGATTATAACTGTAAAATAATATATAGAGTTCGTTGGGATTGGCAGTATACAGTCTTGGTCGTAGTCAGACTGGTACAGAGTGACTTTTTTGGAATAAAACCACAATATTATCATAAAGGGGATTATTGGGAACATAAAGTTCCTAAGTCTGAAAAAAAAGGAAAGAAAGGAGTCGTATTCATCTTGAAAAGGGGGCCCTAGCTAGCCACATTCGTTGACCTATTCAAACAATACAAGAATTTATCTATACTTTGTCGTACATGCCCGAATCACCAACATAGCACAATCTCTCCGTGATATATATATATATATATATATATATATATATATATATATATATATATATATACAAATTTCGTTGAATTTAATAGACATTTTCTGTCTACGTATTTTCTTGTTGATCCTTTCATATTGCCGTATTGATTTAATAGAATTCGGCAGGAATTGATTGATATATTTTCCATAATTGTTTATTTCCCAAGTACTTTCTGCCCGACTTTGGGCCATCATCAGTGGAGGATGTATTACAAAAGTGATGTAACTTTTTTATGTACATAACTACGTTGTAAGAAGAAGAGCATCTGGGCCGTTGCAGTGTATTGCACTTACTTTTAAGATTGTTCTATAAATAGAGTCAGTAGCTAAAGACATTTAAGTACGTCAGTACTGGTTTGAAAATTAATTCTGTTCAGTGTGGGTTGCATGTTTCTAATATGTAGTGCCTCGGGAATCGGTAATTTTTGCTTCTTATTTTGATATTCTAATATTGTTGTGCTTTCGGTGAGAATTTTCCGTACTTCTGTTGTTGGGCATGAATGTTTTTAAATGCTGTGCTATGGAACTTGTATCAAAAAGGTTCATTATATATATATATATATATATATAACACCATGTACCAGCTGACTGACGAAATCAGTGTGGGAAGCCTACTTGGAGCTGCATTGGTGAACATCCTTGTTGGGTTTCAGGAAGCAAGACTGTTCAAAATCACCAACTTGTTGCCGTTCTATAAACAGTACATAGATGACACTTTCGTGTTTTCTCCACGAGGTCGGAAAGTAGACGTGTAACATATCCACCAAAATATTCAGACGCATAAAACGTCCGAAATGTTCATAACGCAGAGGAATCCGAAAGACACGACTCTCTTAGTTCAGGTACGAAACTTTTTATTACCTTTTTGAGTTTAAGGTTTTTCGACATGCGGAGAGAGAGACACACAATTTCTTACTATGCTGACTGTTCGTACATCGTCAGCTCTCAACTCACTGACTCAACCAACGTGCGCGCACCCCGCAGTTCATCACTGAACTGGCCTCACCCAGGTCCGAAGAATCAACTTGCTTCGTCCAAGTCCAAATCTGAACTAACTGCTTTTTTTCAAATCCCAAAATCCTCAGCCCATCGCTTCCGAGCATGACGTCATTCACGTCCCCGGTCATATTCCCTATCTGGAGTTTTTATTGTGACATCTCTGATTGTCACATCCACCCCGCGCGTGCGGGAACACCTGCACTCAATGTGTGCACCTAACTAACCCATGCACTAAGCCGAAATGTTCTCAGCCTAACTAAACCGAAAGGTAAGATATACAAAACGAAAAATGATAATATAAAAAGAAATCTTGCCTCAATTATATAACATACGCTTTTTAAATACAATTAACCAATCACATTCAGCGTTGGAATTCAACTGTGAATTTGAGTATAACAACAGTTTACATTTTCTCTACGTCTAAGTTGAGCATACGAATTTTGATTTGCTGACGTCGTTCTATTGTAAACTTACATTTACTGGATCGTACACGCGGTGGAGCTCATTTTGCCCTCTAAGACGCGAAATCAATTTGATAAAATCCTAAGTCCACCGTGCCTTAATGATCTGCTCCAAACCAAAATTGCCAATGAACTCGATTTTATAAAGAAAACTTTGTTGAAAATTGCATCCCCTGAGGATTTAATCCCCAACACCATTAAATATCTCATCATCTTGTCGTGTCATCAGCACAAATATCCCTGACCCTCTCTCGCCACCCCTCCCAATCACTCATCACTTTCGGTAGGTCCTCAGGGCAACACCCCGTATCCTCACAGAGCGGCTCTATGTAAGTTTGTCCTGCTTTTGCTCGGCCAAGTAAAGGGGTCCACATGAGTACACCACTTATGAGCTCGTCCCTACTTCTCCACCAGTGTCCTGCATGTCTGGTTCGTCTAATTTTGATAGTTTTCGTGATGGGTGGTAGGTGGCCGTACAGCTGCTGGTTTGTGGGGTGCTGCCTCCAGGACCTGTTCAGTATTGCTCGCAGCATTCTTGTGTAGTTGCCGTCAAACTTTTTCTCCAGTCGTTTAGTTAGCGTCCATGTTGTGCATCCCTATAGCAGTATCGACACGATTGCTGCTTAGAAGAAACTTCGTTTTATTTTATCGGTCAGGTCTGACTTCCATATGTCCAATTGGTTGTTGTAGCTGTCCATGCCTTTGTTAGTCACGTGTCGATGTTTGTCTCGGTCGATGAGACGCTGCTTCCTATGTAGGTGAACTTGTCTAATAGTTTCAGAGAGCTACCGTTTAGTGTGGAAATGTCGCCTCTTTGATTCAAGTACATATATTCCGTTTTGTGTGCATTGACATGAAGCTCGTTCCAGACTATGCAGTAGGGTTTCGGCTTGGGCGGGTACATTTGCCAGAATCTCTATGTCATCGGCGTAGTCGGCGTCGGTAATTGTTTTAGCGAGGTACCTTCAGCTTCTTTTCTTTGTCAGCTCGAATCTGTTTTCTTTATGCCTGCAATTCGCCACCAAATCAAAAATTGGACAAGAGAGGTGTCTGGTATATCTAAGATTAACGTGGATCGGCAACGCCTCCATGTAGCTATTAGAGCAAATTAAAAGATCCGTTAACCGTTGTTTCAATTGGGTTGAATTACAATCTAAAGTGTTGTTTCCCCCTAATCTCAAAGACAATGTGACCACTCTCCAAAAAATTCTCTCATGTACCAGTTTACATTCAAACACGATGTTTGCTATATAGGCCGCACTAGTCAACGTTTAGAGATTAGAATAAACCAACATATTCCACCTAGTGTCCAAATACATACTTCTAACTACACTATGACGCTGAGCATTTATAATTCAACTTCTGCTATTGTCCACCATCTATTGGCCAATCAGACCTGCACATGCATATACAGTCCCACTATGTTTACCATCCTGGAGACAAACAAATGAAGTGCTGCAATCCATTCTGGAAGAATTACTTACTTAAAAAATTCAAACGGGAATTTTATATTCAAAAGCAATCCTATACTCCATTGCTCCTAATAATCTTCTCGGAAAATCAGAAGAAAACACCATTACCCGGACCAACTCTGCTAGTTTACCGTAATTTTTTTATATACATTTTTCTTCACCCCTCCTAGATTTTCTTTTGTTTACAAACCAATGCTTACTTTCTCTAGTACAAAATCGATTGTCACTAACAATTCTCTGAAGAGAAGTGACCGAAAGAAAGGGTCCTCCTTTTTAAGGATTTTAATTCGTTTTTATGTTTTTAAAACATTCTTAATACCATGCACAGGCTGTTTATACCAATATTTACATTTTGTACATACCCCAAGATTTTCATATATATATATATATATATATATATGATTTGTAAAAGAACAGTTTGTTTGTTTGTTGGTTACTATTTTAAAACAAGCCTGAATTCATTTGTCTGTATACAGTTGGATGTTTCCAATCATTCATATTTAACACTAATAATTCCGTTTAATATTCACCATTTGTTTGCACAGTTAAATGGTTTCAAGCTTGGTTGTATTTTACTGCATATCAATCCTGGTACGTTATTTAATACCAAATCCCCTTTATAAAAGTTTTTTTAGTTATTTTTTTTTATATATTAAACATTTACGATTTGGTTTGGTTCGGTTTAATGGCATATCAACTTTTTTAGGTTATTTAATGCCAAATACTTTTGTACTTATATATTAAATCTATATGATTTGGTTTGGTTGGGTTTTATTGCATATCAACCATTGTAGGTTATCTAAAGCCAAATCACTTACATACATATATATTAAATATATGATTTGGTTTGGTTGGGTTTTATTGAATATCAACCAGTGTAGGTTATTTAAAGCTAAATCACTCTTATATTTATATATTGAATATATATGATTTGGTTTGGTTGGGTTTTATGGCATATCAACCATTATATGCTATTTAATGCCGATGTTCTTTATTTATATATATTAGATATATATGATTTGTAAATAAATTCATCTGTTGCCACCCCTTGCTTTTCTAAATAATAGGACAGTCTGCTCTTTAGCCTAGGTAAAGCAACCAATTGAGGAAAAGGAAAATTCTATATTTAAACCAGATATACAAAAAATGTTGGAGAGGTTGCATAAATACTGACTGAATTATTTAAAATTTTTAAGGAAACCTGTCTTAGAGAAGGAAAACACTGATTTCAAACCAGCCGTACTCTACTTTAAAAAAATTGATTAGTGTCACACCCGGCTGGTAGCAGAAGAGTTCAGTAAATGCATAAAAAAATTTTTCCAGGGAATGTTTGGTCCCCACGGCATTCGTCTTCAGGAGCGCCTCAGGCGCCGAGCAATTAACTCTCCCCTCCACCTTTTAGTCAAGTGGGCAGGTTCTGACTGGAGGACGGGGTTTAGTGAATATGTACACGAAACTGTTTTGCTACCTAAAGAGGAGAGGGGAAAGAAATTCTTCACAATTGTTTATATTGATAAAAAGATAAACTGCTTTTTTAATCAGAGGCAGGTTCACGAAATCACTGAAGGAATTAACAAAAATAAAATAGAATAAAATAAAAGACGATTTTTTTTTAATTTCTCTATTAAAAGCTATTGCGTATTTTCAAACCCACTACTACCCATATTATTTAAAGTGAACATCTTAGTTCCATCGAAGGGTTAAACAAAGATCAAAATGTTTCCATTAAAACGAGATCAACAAATTAGTTCTTGGTTGCACCAATCAGCCATGTTAAAGATATCAGTCTTGATAATTGGGTTAGGTGTCGATGCTCGATTTGAAAAATCCCCGTCGTTCTCAGCAATCGAGGTCCCCTGGGCAAGGTGATATTTAACAGAAAGGAAGAGACCACGAGATTTGATTAGACTTCGGTAGTGAAAATTGAGGTTTCGACGAATCTACTTGCGATAATGGATATGGGATTGAAATCACTCTGTGATTGAGAAATTGATTACGGCCGTATTTTCTATTTTTACCAAGAATTAACAATAGCTCAAGAAATGGACAGTCTACAGTCAACAGAATTCTAGTTTACTGTTATCAGTCCCCATAGAATACGTTGACTGTATCTCCTATAGAGGGGTAACGCCGCTCCACTCGGCACACACACAGAAAAAGAGATGTTCTTGGTATAAAGCCAAGCTGTATCTGATGGCTTGGGTCCAGCTCTGGAGATTTGGGGAATGTAGAATATCCCTTCATTACCATTACTTCCAGGTCCACTCTGGTCCGTAATGGCAGTACCTGTTATTGTCCCTTCTATGTGACAAATGTCTACAAAGTATTCAAATTTGATAAGAATACGTGATATCATATCACTGCATATATTTGAATTAAGAATAGTTACTTGAGGTTATAATTGATACTTAAAATCAAATATTAAATAAAAACATAAAGAATTAATTACCAAAAACAAAATTAGAATTAGTACTTAGTTCCCACTCTTCAAACTTTATGACGATCTTAATTTAACTAATCTAAAGAAATATTCTTTATCCAAATGGTCCCGGTCCAGCCGGCTCGGGCTGCAGAGTACATTGACTGCATTTCTGCAGAGAGGTAAGACTCCCACCCAACAACGAGTATCCTAGATATGACACTAAACAATCTAATGGTGAGGTTCCAGTAATGCTTGGGTTCCGGGGAATGCGGAGCACCCCTACATTGCCATTGCTCTCGGGTCAACTCTGGCCTGGAGTGGTATCCAGGACACTCGTTGTGGGGTTATTCTTATCTCTCCGCAGAGAAGCAGTCAGTGTATTCTACAGCCCCCGCGGACAAGCAATAATTGAATGTAAGTGATGTATAGCAATACTTGGAAGAATTTGATTGTGAATAGTAATACTTGTATAAAAACAAATTAGCTAGAAATAATTTAAAAATAAGATCACCTACAAACAGTTCGTTTACAAATATGTTTAACCATATAACTTTGTACAAAAGGAATGATCGCATGCTCATTTAAAAATTTTATTTACAAAATGTTTTTACATATCATATGTGACACGACGTGCGGTTAAATACTTAATTAATATGTAAAAATTAAAATTCATGAAATATATGAAAATTTATATCTATATATATATATATATATATCAAAAACAAAAAGATCCTTAAAATTAGTATCTTTTTGTTCAAGGCTTTAATTGACCTAAAAAGCTTGTTGATTGTTTTTATAGGTCAGTTAAGTGCAAGCCAATTATTTTTTATTTTAAAGATCAGTAAATTTATTTGATTTTTCGGTTGTCAACAAACTTCATAATGATGAAACGGGTCATTTCGTAAAACATATTTTCTAGTCCTTATCTTAAAGGTCAATGTCAAAAGAGAGATTTAATTTTACTCTAAATAAAGGTGAACAGGGCATGGCTCATCCAGTCAGGTGAGGCTGAGAATTTTTAGTTCAACCCCATTGCTCTAAACCTGTTCCTATTGGTCAAAGAATCTTAATAGGGTTTTCCCTATACCTGTAAGATATAATCCTAAACTAAGATTGGCCGACCAATGGGAATATGACTCCTAATTGTCTCTTATTGGACAACCAATCAGAAACTTTTTAGTCCAGATATTGATCTATAAAAGTAGGATGAAAACGAATCATCAGAGAGGATGAGAAAAGGGACCAAGAAGAAACTCAAGACTACCAAAAAAGCATCACTTCCATTATAGACCCGAGGCACTCCGAAAAACCTTCAGACTTTACAAAAATTCAAAGTCCTAGATTTTAGGGACATAAGTGTCATACTAACCGCACCTCATCGTCACTCTTCCACACTCGATATTCTTTCTTCTTCTTTTTCCCATGAAAGTAAATATCGTTTGCTTGTTGTTTATTGTCTCACAAACGTGTTTCAATAAAAACAATTTTTGTTGTTTGTTAACAACGGGGTTTCTCTATTCTTTGAGTTGCTTGACTATCTAGCCACTCATATTACCTAATCGTAATCGTCAGAAGAAGATCCGGCTGAATTGTGTCAACACCCTCTTTCAAACACAGCGCGGGCACGGAAGGACTTGACAAAGCAAACAGTCCGAAGCCAATGTGGTAGTTACACACACAACAGCCGCAACAAGTACTGTGACCAGTAGTCACACCACATTGGGCTCCGTGACTAGCATAGAACCACATAGTATATTTAATTTATGCATAAACAGGATTTATCTTCGTAGGAAATGGACACGGCGACACAAGTTCAAATCCTGGACCGTACTGATTGCATTTCACATAGCACTAATACCCTAGGGAAAGGTTATGAATCCAATTATTCTCCCTCCAGCTATGGTTCAATAGTAGGGCAGACTGATTTCTTCAGCCTTGGTGGGGCAACTAGTCTAGGAGAAAGAAAACTCTGAATTCAAGCCTGTTAAAATCCGCTTAAAAATTGACCTTGTGTCATATCCTGCCCGAGCAGATGGGTTGGTAAATATGATAAACAGGACTTGGCATCAAATAACCTACGAGGGTTGATATTCCATAAAACCTAACCAACCGACTAACTAAATGAAATATAAGTTGATATAAACAGAAGCTAAAATATCTTTATTGGTTGATTAAAAGGATTAGATAGGAACTCTTAACACCATTTTCTTAATCGATCCCACGCAGATACCTTAACATTAAATCCTCACAGGTGTCAAATTTAAAAACATTTCTATAGTATATCATTTAGTGAAAAATAACAAATGAAATAAGTTATAAATTAATGTTCTAGAAATCAAATCAGAGCCTCTTTTAATCATATATTTGTTCTTGAGCAGTTACCATTAAAGGCAGATGGAATGATTTGGAGGACGTTTATAAATTTTATTTAAATGTAGGAATTGATCTTTTAAAAATATATCATCATCTCCATCATCATCATGGCGTGCGGCTAGCACAGATTTCCCTGACTCTCTCTCTCTCTCTCTCTCTCTCTCTCTCTCTCTCTCGCCACTTGTCTCTATCGCCCATCTCTCTCAACAGGTCTTCTAGGCTACATCCTATATCAGTACAGAGCTATTGTAGACAGGTTCTAGATGTTCGCCCAACCCTTGCTCGTCAGTGAAGGGGTCCAAAGGAGAACATCGCTTATGGGTTCGTCCTTACTTCTCCAGCAGTGTCCCTCAGTCTTGTTCGTCTAACTTGGATGGTTTTCGAGATTGGTGGTAGGTGGCAATACAGCTGCCGTTTTGTGGGATGTTGCTTCCAGGATTTGTTCAATACAGCTCGCAGCATTCTTGTACAATTGCCGTCTAGCTTTCTCTCTATACGCTAAGTCAGCATTCAAGTGGTGCATCCATGTAGTAGTATTGACACAACCGCTGCTTACAAAAAAACTACGTTTTATTCTATAGGATAGGTATGATTTCCATATGACCGATAACCTATAGATAGTTGTCAATGCCTTTTCTAGTCACGTTTTGATGTCATTTTCAGTAGATGAGACGCTGCTTCCGAGGTAAGTAAAATTGCCCACAAGTTTCAATGAGCTACCATTTAGTGTGATGTCGTCTCTTTGATTAAAGCCCATTAACTCTGTTTTGTCTGCTGCCCGATCCCGACTATGCAGCTGGGATTCGGTCTGGTCGTATGTATTTGCCAAAAGCGCTATGTCATCAGCGTAGTCCGCGTCTATAACCGTTCTTTTGGAGTATCATCCGCTTCTTGCCTTTGCCAAAGTAAAGACATTTTCTTTCATCAACTCCATCAACATTCGTAGCACATAGTCTTGGCAGATAATAAATAGGTATGAGACTAATGTGCCTCCTTCCAGCACACCTACAACAATGTCATAGAAGTCCGAGTCCCCATCCGGTGAACGAACTTTTATTTTTGCATTTTTATATAGCATCATTATGGCTGCAACAGTTTCTTCGGGGAGACCTAAACCAGAAGTATTTGCTCCATCTTCTCTCTGTGTATGGAGATAAATACCTTGGAGAGATCTACAAATAATAGTGTCACCTCGAAGTTTTTTGCACGAACACCTTCTAATGTTCGACAGATTATCAAAATTTGTAATATCGAATTTTCTCAATTTTCGGTTCTATGCGGTTGCATAATGGAGCATAGTAAATCTTAGCCGCTATGGAAGTAAGGGTTATACCTCGGTAGTTTTTTGGCTATTCCGAGGTCATCCTTCTTAGGGAAAGGGAAGATGCAGCCCTTTGTCCATCTGTAAGTTACTTATCTTTTAGGGTGACGTCTATTGACGAGGTTAAAATACAGCCATTCAAAGATCACAATGGCTCTCACTCAAACCACATTTCTAAACTGCATCGCCCTTCGTGTGGGTAAAGTAGGGGCACGTTCTGCTAAGTTTGGAGCTCTAAACCCAGAGTTTGAAAAATCAGCTACAGAACTCAAACAAAAATAAAATCTACTTAACTGTAAAAGCACACTACAAATAGCGCCATTTAACATTAAAACTTTAAAGAGTATAGTATTATATACTCATTTGCCGTATCATAACGACTCAACGATAAAGACAGACGCATGAAGAAAGGAAGCATGAAGAATTAAGATGCAGGAAGGAAGACACAAGAAGACTTCTTTAGAAAAATATTCACCTCTCACTTTATTGCAAGGGTTCGAAAGGTTAGCATGTGAGAGGATGCTGGAGACCGAACATAAACTTCATATTTTGACCCCACTGTTATGACCATCACGTTGTGTCTTTATTGTTCTCCTGATGTTGGGGTCTACTCCATCGGGGGTTTCCGAGGGCCTCCTAGGTCTGGTGTGGCCTTCCTTACCACATCTGGTCTCTACTGTCTGGAAGTCTGCTGGCAACTGCCTTGGCACCCCAAACTCAACTGAGTTAAATAATAACTCAACGCCCTCACGATCGCCTACTGGATCTTTGAATCGGATGTTTAATCGTCATCAAGCGGAAATAACTGTCATGCAGTTCAGAGGTTACTCTCTTCCGGTGCATCACAATGGAACCTTCACCTTGTCCCACCTCATAAGCCTTAATCCGCCCACGCGATCTCTTCCGATTACTGGCCATTGGAATGTGTCACTTCCTTCCGGTGTATCACCTTGGAAAAGCATTTTTAGGCCGGGGCGAGGGGTCAAAATATAACAATAGGCCAATTACCGGAACTGAGAGCATCTGCGAAATATCATAACAAACTCTGTCAACGCCATGATATGAGGTTTAGATATGCTTATCGGTCCACAGGCCCCTAAAATCACTTTATAGCATCGAGAAAATACAACTGAGGATGATGGTAGGCACGATTAACGGCAGCCCCAGCACAACAATCATCTGTTACAGTCCTACCAATGCTAGTGATGAAACAGACCTTGACGCCTTCTACAACAACCTATCCTCTTTTGTTCGTAGCATCCTAAAACACAACGTTCAACTCATCGGTAAAGACATGAATGTATGAATAGGTAAAAACGTAAGCAACAAATTCGGATTACACAACTTGTCAAACAGAAATGAGGAACACCTATCGGAATTCACGCAAGAAAATGGATTAAAATGCCTTAATACTAAATTTCAGATAAGAAAGGGAAAACCTTGGACCCACACTTACGCAAATAACGCTAAAGTACAGATAGACTATATCCTCATGAATAAGAAATGGGTTAATTGCACATTGAATTGTGAGGCATATTCCTCTTTTGAAGATGTGTCTTCCGATCACTGAATTGTAACGGTAAAGTTACGTCTGAGCCTACGCAGGAATGCGGCTCAAACAACCACAACCGCACACTATCACTGGTTTCTGCTTAACAATACTGATATTAGCGATAAATATACGATAACACTTAAAACAAATTCGATGCACTTCAGGAGATATCAGAAACACTTACTCCGAATGACGAATATGAGAACTTACCAGTCAAAGTAAGAGCAATGGGAGACATTAGCAATCAAGAAAAACGTGACGACGTGAAAACTGCATCACTATGCAATAAGAGAAACCCAACTAACACCAACACTAGGGAAACTTAAAAAATCACAAAGTTAACTAAATGACGCATACCAAAAAAAACAAGCAGAATACATCCAAGACCATATCAATATGATTATATACAGTAAATGAAGTGAGTAGAAGGAAGAGCATCGCGAGAGCATGACTAAAAACTGCCTGCCAAGATGAACGAATACATTTGTGGAAACAACATTTCAAGAATCTTTTTGGAAAATCCGTCAAAGCCACGGATGAACCTTTCACGAAAATTATTAGCAGTCAACTAAACATCAAACTTGGACAGTTTATGCAAGAAGAACTCGACGTAGTACTAAGAATAAATTTAAAATACGAAAGCTGCAATATGGAAAACAAGGAAATTCGACGACATACTGTTCTGAGACTGCAACACCGTCTACAACCAGAACATTATTGACAGAAAAATATATAAAAACCTAATAATTCCTCATACCGATCTGGGCTCCAATGTTGAATTATGGAAATTACAGTGTGATATTGAGATTGGAGGGCATAAACATGAGTAACAAAAATAATAAAAAGAAAAAATCACAGTTACCGGCAAAGATTCACAAAATCAGGATTAACAATTTTTCCTTTTTAAGAAGAAGAAGAATGAGAGTTGATCGATTAGAAACTCTCAAAATAATCAATGAATTTTCTAATTAAGGTGGACATTTTTTCAATATTTCTCCTCAAACTGGAAATTTACTGTCAAGACAGATTTCAAAAACTGAGTCTAATAACCAATTGAATTTTTTTCCTGATATATTTTTAGAACAAATTGATTCATTAGATCAAAAGCAGGATTGGTGTAAAATAATATGATTAAATTGGATGGCTTCAGATATAATGGTTTGGTTTCTCTGTTTAATGGCATATAAACCTTCGAGGGTCATTTCATACTAAAGTCATTCTTGCAGAACAGCTGTGGTTCTATTTAACCCATAGCTGGGGAGATAAGAGGGTTTCATACTTTACTAAAGGGTGTAATATAATAGCCGAAGGATTTCGTTTCATGCCTTTGGGTTTAGTTAGGCTGAGAACCTTTCGGCTCAGTGCTTGGGTTACTTAGGTGCAACATTAACACAGGTGTTCACGCGCACGTTCGTAGAGCGGACGTGTCACTCAGAGATGTCACAATAGCCCGAGATGAGAAACGGGGTTACAGAGTGACGTCACGCACTGGAAGCGCGCGGAATTTGGGAATTAGAAGAAAGTTAGTAGAGAGAGTTGAGTCCTGCCTCGGAAGGAGACGGTTGGCTTTCGCTAGCTCGCGAGGCTTTGTGGCAGGTGCCGCACGAGATGGGTGGGGGGTAGATGAAAAGGCCAGAATAGAAAGATTGTGCCTCTCTATCCTTATGTCGAAAAACCTTTAAACTCAACGGTAATAAAAAGTTTCGTACCGGAACTGAGAAGTCGTTACGTGTTTTTCTCAATTTCGAGATTCCTATGTTCTATCTTTATGGACATTCGATGTACGTTTCACACATAGCCATATCATGGCTATGGTACAAGAGAACTTAATAGAGTAAATGTGGCACGAACTCGTTTCCTGCTATGTCACAATTAAAGAAGTTAACAAGTGTGCCACTCAGACTCTCCCCAGAAATAATGGTAAAAAAAAATTAGGAGGGATTTTTTTGAGAAATATCGGATGAATTACTTAACTGAATTTGTTCTTCATAAAAATTTTGTATTAATAGTATATGTTTTGATCAATGATTCTGTTTTGTTAAGGTTCATGACAGAAGGTTCATGAGATAAGATACTGAAAAAGAGAGATGCCTGAGGAGGCATAACAAACAAATAGATAAGTAGTCAAAAAATAGTTTAAGAAAATCTTCACCCAACCACACACACACACACACACATACTTCCTATTGGACTATGTTGAGGATTACTACAACTACTATTTCTTCACTTTTGTTGTCGTTTATACCAGCGTTAGCTGATGGTTTAAATACAGCCATTCAAAGATCACTATGGCTCTCACTCAAACCACATTTCTAAACAGCATCGCGCTTCGTGTGGGTAAAGTAGAGACACGTTCTGCTGAGTTTGGAGCACTAAACTCCATTGTTTAAAAAATTAGTTACAGAACTCGAACAAAAACAAAATCTACTTAACTATAAAACTTTCAAAATAATCAATGAATTTTCTTTTGTCTTTTATACCAGCGTTAGCTGATGGTTTTCACTAGAGTTTGAGTGACAGCAAGTTTCCTCAAGTCTCCGGGTGCTGTATATTGACCTTCGACACGGCCAAACATGCCATTCCAAAGTGATGCACCGGAAGGAAGTGACACATCCCAATGGCCAGTAATCGAAAGAAATCGCCGAGGCGGATTTGGCAGACGAAATGGGACAAGGTAAAAACCCATGATACACTCATAGATTGATGCACCGGAAGAGAGTGACCTCTGAACTGCATGACAGTTATTTCCGCTCGATGACAATCAAACATGCCATCCCAAAGACAGCGAAAGTGACACATTTCCGATGGCAAGTTTTTGGGAGATACTGAGTGGGCGATTGAACCATTATATAACTCGGTGTGGACAAGAAGTCAGTGAGTTGGAGTTAGACGAGTTGGAGACAAGAAGTGGTAGGGAAAGCCACCACCCAGCAGAAGGGGCCCTCGGGATCTCCGATTGAATTGGGGATCAGAGGAGTTGGAGACAAGATGTGATAGGGAAAGCCACCACCCAGCAGAAGGGGCCTTTGGGACCCCCGATGAGTTTGGAGACCCGTTGGTGACAAGTGTTGTAGAGAAAGCCAGCACTCAGCAGAAAGCTGAGCCCCCAGGCCTACGGTTGAGCAGCCCTGGAGAACGAGAAAGACACAACGCTGATGGCCATAAGAATGTGGGTCAATATATTGCAGTTCTGTTCGGTCTCCAACTCCCTCTCACACGCAAACCTTACAATAAAGTGAGAGGTATATTTTTTTAAAGAAGTCTTCTCTCGTCTGTTATTTATTGTGCCAATATGTATTCAGCATATATATTATATATGTATAGTTGTAGCATATGATTATATAACACAGGACTCTTCTCAGTATTCTGAGTGATCTTAATAATGCTTACTCCATTCGTCTTCTTATTTCCAAGTCCTCCAGACCCTTTATTAATCATATACTGACTGTACCAAGCGCACCAATTACAATTGGTATCACCATTACTTTAATGTTCAATAGTTTTTTTTTCGTTCTCTGGCAAGGTCCAGGTACTACTATTATTAGTACTATTATTATCTATTTTGTGACTTGATTTCACAATTAATAATTTGCTCATTTGCCTGGGGCTGTAGAATACACTGACTGCACCTCTGCAGAGGGGTAAGACCCCCTCAAACGAGTGTCCTGGATATGACACTAAACAATCTGATGGTGAGGTTCCAGCAATGCTGGAGCTTTGGGGAATGCGGAGTACCACTTCATTGCCATTGCTGCCAGGTTCACTCTGGCCCGGAGTGGTAGCACCTGAGAGGGCTTTATCTATGGGTTAAATAGAACTAACAGCCTACTTATGCTAAAATGAATTGTTTGAGTAAACTGAATAGCTTTAAATAGAAATGTTTTTGACAATTAAACCGTACTTACATTTAAACTGCGTGCTTATGCTTAACTGAATTATTTCAAATAGAACTGTTTTTCGACATTAAAACTGTATTTACACTTAACGGAATTGTTACATATAACTTCTTGAATAGTTATAATGGAAATGTTTTTGACAATTAAACTGTGTACTTATGCTAAACGGAATTGTTTTAAATAGAACAGATCATTTACATAAAAATGGATTTGAAACCTACAAAGGTTGATATGCCATAAAACCCAACAAACCAAACCAAACCAAACTAATAATAATTCACTAGTCAAGCTTGCTAACCACTACACTATGCGAGGTACTCTGGATTACTATTACTGTTCATTTTTGACGAGCAACATCGCTAATAAATATTTGATCAAAGGCATTTTGCGTCTAATCAATGGAGCAAACAGGAAAATAACCATTTAACAACATTTTACTGCAATCAGCATTAATAAATGTTATGTAAGTTTTCTGGAAGATAAAATTATTAAATGATATGTTAAAACAGAATGAAATTAAAAGGAAATATACAGATTTTCTCTCCAGCGAAGGAGATTGAATAGGCGAATTCACATATGTAACTGAGGAACTTGTAGGTTTGTTTTATCATATTTATTTATTTTTATTTATTTATTCTTTTTGTTTTGTTTTGTTTTGGGTATTTGCTTGTTTTATTTTGTTGTGTTTTTTGCTTTTTTTCACAGTTTCTTTTGAATAATTCAGATAGTTAATTGTTTCTTTATCAAACCAGAAAATGAGATACTTTAGTTAAAAAATGAAACAAAAAAAAAAACAGGTGAACACACGTATATACACACAGACGTAGAAACACGTACACATATACTGGCTCTGTCACTGATATTGGCGATTCTTTACATATCAATATATCAAACTAAACTCTCCCCCATCTCCGGAGGGAGGTTTGAAAACTTTGGCTAAGGAACTAACGGTTGCCACTCTTGCAATTCAAAGCTCTTTTAACGTTGGTTGGTTGGTTGGGTTTTTATGACATATCAACCTTTGTTGGTTATTTAACGCCAAATCAATTTTTATGAAAATAGTTCTATTTCAAACAATTTAGTTTGGGATAAGTACACAGTTTAAATGTAAGTACAGTTTAATTGTGAAAAACATTTCTATTTCAAGCTATTCAGTTTAGTAAAACTGTTCTAATTCAGCTAATTCGGTTTAGTATAAGGTCAGAATTTGTTTACATGCAGTTAAATATCAAAGCAGTTCTATATTAAACAATTCAGTTTAGTATAAGTACATTTTCAAAGTCAAAAAATAGTTCCATTTCAAATAATTGAGTTTAGCATTAGCAACCAGTTTAAATGTAAGTACGGTATAATAGTAAAAACATTTCTATTTCAATCTATTCAGTTTCGTCAAACAATTCCGTTTAGCATAAGTATGCCAGTAGTTCTATTCAAACCATAGACAAAGACCTATCGAATGCTACCATTCCCCTGGGAGCAATGGCAATGAACGGGTACTGCGCAATCCCCAAAGCCCGAGCATTGCTGGAACCTCAATATCAGATTGTTTTGTGTCATAACCAGGACACTCATTGATGGGGCTTACCCCTCTGCAGAGGTGCAGTCAGTGCATTCTACAGACCCAATGTTCTAACGAATTGTGCACTTCGGTATCCGATTGCAAAATATAAACAAACAAAAGTTATTACCTATGCGCTAATTCCCAAGTTGACATTGAGTCGCAGACTCAGGGGTATGTCATCAGCCTGACGTAAAGTTAGGCGGGTTTCGACCCCGGCTTGAAGCGTCTCGTGTGTCTAGCAACACTGAAGAGTTATAATACGACGAAAGAGTCTGTCTGTGAATGACAATATTACACAACGAACGCCTCCTCAATTGTTGCGATAAAGCAGGCGCTCTTGGTGTAATGGTTATCGTTGTTGGAAATGGACCCGACGACCCGAATTCAAATCCGAGACGAGGCTGTTTACATTTCACACAGCGCTAATACTCTTTGGAAGATATGAATCCAACGATACTCCCTCCATCTATGGGAAAATAGTAGGGCAGGCTGGGCTCTTTAACCTTACTTTAGCAATCTAGGAAAAGAAAAACTCTCAATTCCATCCTGTTAAAAACTGACCCTCTCTCATATATTTCATTCCTGGATAGGTTGGTATATATATATATATATATGCAAATGAGAAAGTTTGCAAGAAAAAGTGATCGATTTTATATATATTTGTGTATTTTTCTACCTATCAGATTTACGCGTACTTCTGTCTTTTTACGTGACTTTACGTCACAACATAATCACGATTGTTTGGCCACTTTTCTTACTTTTCGTCTGATGAGTGTGCATATCACATGAAACTTAAATTAACTGAATTTGTACTCAGAATTTTATTTATATATATATATATATATATATCATCATGTGGTGCCGCTAGCGCGGATATCCCTGACCCTCTCTCGCCACTCCTCTCTATCATTCATCGCTTCTGGTAGGTCTTCAGGGCCACATCCCGTATCCTCACAGGGCGGTTGAATGTATGTTCGAGCTGGTCGTCCTGCTTTTGCTTGGCCATATGCGGGGGTCCATAGGAGTAAATCGCTTATGAGCTCGTCCCTGCTTCTCCAGCAGTGTCCTGCGTTTCTGGTTCGTCTAACTTGTATAGTTTTCGTGATGGGAGGCAAGTGGCCGTATAGTTGGTGTCTTGTGGGGTGTTGCCGCCTGGACTTGTTCAATATTGCTCTCAACATTCCTGTATAATTGCCGTCTAGCCTCTTCTCCAGCCGTTTAGTTAGCGTCCAAGTAGTGCATCCATATAGTAGTATCGATAAGACCGCTGCCTGGAAGAAACTGCGTTTCATTTTGTCGGTCAAGTCTGATTTCCATATGATCGAGAGCCTATCGATAGCTGTCCATGCTTTCGTTAGTCGTGTGTCGATGTCTTTTTCGGTTGATGAGACGCTGTTTCCTTGGTAGGTGAATTTGTCTACTAGTTTCAGAGAGGTTCCGTCTAGTGTGGAAATGTCGCCTGTTTGGTTGTAGCACATATATTCAGTTTTGTGTGCATTGACATGGAGGCCAATGCCTGCGGCGGCTTGCTCCAAACAATGCCGTATATATATATATATATATATGTGTGTGTGTGTGTGTGTGTGTGAGTTTATTAACGAGATTACTAATAATGCATTCTCTTTGCCAGCCTGATTACAAGGCAATAGTGATGTAAAAATGGGAATTCCCAGCCTACCAGGTCATATGGCCTTCTACGTTCAGATAGCAACTGTTTGTGGTTTAATAGTTGAAAGCTTAAAACTTGGCCATTTTTGATATAGATACATTTGTATATAGGGAGTGAGAAAGGGTAAGAGGCATAGAGAAAAGAGGAGAAAGAGGTAGAAAGAGGTGGAGAAAAGAGGAGAGGGAGAAAGAGGTGGAAAAAAGAGAAGAGAGAAAGAGGCGGAGAGAAATGAGGAGAGAAGGAGTGAAAAAGTCGGAGAGAAAAGAGAAGTGAGTGAGAGAAAAAGAAAGAAGGAAAGAGGTGGAGAGAAAAGAAGAGAGAGAGAGAGGAAGAAATAAGTGGAGAGAAAAAAGAGAGGAAGAAAGAGATTAAGAGAAAAGCAGAGAGAGACAGAGACAGAGACAGAGAGGAAAAGGCGGAGAGAGAAAAGGAAGGAGAGAAATAGGCGGAGAGCAAAGAGGAGAGAAAAAAAGAAAGAAAGAAAGAAAGAAAGAAAGTGGTAGAGAGAAAACAGAAGAGAGAGAGAGAAAATAAAGAAAGAGGTGAAGAGAAATGATGAGTAAGAGAGAGAGGGAAAGAGGCGGAAAGAAAAGACGATAGAGACGGTGAAAGAGGTAGATAGAAAAGCAGTGAGAGAGAGAAAGTGGTGGAGATAAAAGAGAAGAGAGAAGGAGGAAGCGGTGGAGAAAAAAGAATAAAGAAAGAAAGAAAGAAAGAGGCCGAGAGAAAAAAGGCCGAGAGAAAAGAAGAGTAAGAGAGAGAGAGGGGGAAGAAGCGGAAAGAAAAGAGGAGAGAGAGGGAGAAAGAGGTGGTGAGAAAAAGATGATAGAGCGAGAGAAAGAGACGGAGAGAAAAGCGGGGAGAGAGAGAGAGGTGGAGAGAAAAGAGGAAAGAAAGTCAGAGGTGGAGAGAAAAGAGAAAAAGGAGAGATAGAGAAAGAGGCAGAGAGAAAAGAAGAGAGAGAAATGCTGTTGTAAAAGAGTGTTTAACTTATTAGTCTAACAATCTTTTAAGAAGAGGTAAGAGCAAGGTTAATTACCTGGCACCTGAGGTGTCATTAATGGGTAATGCCGATGGACGATTTTCACTCTAGCCCCTCGAGAGACACGCATCCTGCAGAGCAACCCACTTTAATCCGACATAGTGCCACTCATCAAAACCGTGGTCTTAGGGGTGTTAAATCACATTAGCTTATTACTTGTTAACTTCGTATAGTTCTTCCCATTTAATACGAGTTCAAATCCTAGATGAGGCTGTTTGGACTTCCCATAGCGCTTATAATCTTTTGGAAGGCAGGTGTCCAACTATTCTTCCTCCAGCTGAGTAAATAATAGAATATAATGGACTCTTTAATCTTACTATGGCAACCTATCCAAGAGAGGGAAAACTCTGAATTCAAACCTGTTAAACTCCTCTTAAAAACTGACCTTTTGTCGTATCTCGTTCAGAGGCGTTGGTAAACACACACACACACACCTATATATATATATATATAGAGAGAGAGAGAGAGAGCGACAGCTTTGGGTAGAGCAAGGTAAGCTTTTTAACTTTAGTATGGTAACCAATTTATGAGAAGGAAATCTCCGAATTAAAACCTGTTAAATTCCTCTTAAAAATTAGCCTTTAGCTACATCCTGCTCGTGTTAAGAGGATTAGTAAATACAGATTAAGTCAATTAGGATAAGGTCGTAATTTGCTAATCTCGCAAATTGGTTTGATCGTGGAGGTGGGTGCTACTAATACAGTGGGTCCAGTAATAGCCTGGGGGAGCAAATCCTCCTCCAGGTCTTCATTGAATTCAGAATTTTTCTTCTTCTAGACTGGTTGCCATACGAAAGTTAAAGAGATCTGTCTGCCCTTCTATTTACTGATAGTTGGAGGAAAAATAGTTAGATTCATACCTTTCCAAAGAGTGTTAGCGTTACGGTAAACGCAAAAGGCGTCGTACAGGATTTGAACTCGGGACACAGTGTCCACTTCCTATGACGATAACAGTTAAGCGTCCATAGTTTGAATTAACCTTCCCGAAATCTTTACTAGTTTCTGTAGTTTTACATTCTGCATGTGTTCAAATACTTTTGAGCAATACGCTTTATAGTCTTTATCGATATTACCCAATAGAAACATGTGTTGATGGCATTAAATCTACATCATCCTGCATAACATATATATATATGCATACACAAGTACAAGCACACACACACACACACACACACATATAAACATGCATATATATATATATATATATTAGGGCGAAAAAATCTAAAAAGTTCTCTGAGTCTCGAAACAGAGCCGATATAAAATGTACAGGTTTTATATCTTCAAATTTTCCTTGAGGGAGAGAATAATGGATGATAAGTAATAGATTACTTACCCTGTTGCCCCAGCCATTATGGTTTCGAGCAAATGGATAAAATGCTCCGAGCTGGGACCAACGAAGGCAAAGTTCCTCTTCACTGTTTGAATCAAAGCCACAGATATCTGCTCCCACCTAAAACGGAAAGAAAAACAGATAACATTTGTATATATAGACACAGTGATGAGTTGTAATACAACAAAATTGTCTGTCTGTGGATGCCAATGTATATATATATATATATATATATATGTGTGTGTGTGTGTGTGTGTGTGTGTGTGTGTGTATAAATGTTTCCGGGTACATATATGTATAAATATACATATATATGTAAAAATAGATGGAATAAAACCGATAATATGTAAGTATTTATATGTGTGTGTGTGTGTGTGTGTGTGTGTGTGTGTGTGTGTGTGAGTGTGTGTGTGTGTGTGTGTGTGTAACATTTTCTGACATTTAACATTGTATTCATTACGTGTGAATGAGCAAAGAATTACCATCATTTATCTAATTTCTTCACTCTCTCACTCACCCCTCCTCCTTCTCCTCCTCCTCATCTATCACTCTCTCGTAATTTCTTTGTACCATTGGCCCAGCGGTTAGAGTGTTCGCCAATGGCCCGGGAGACCTGGGTTCAATCCCAGGTCGAGTCATACCAAAGACTTTAAAAATGGTACTTGATACCACCTTGCTTAACACTCAGCATTATAAGGTACGGTTCAAGGGTAAAGTGGAGCAATCCTGGGAATGGAGTAGCGTCCTCCCCTACACCTTGGTGTAGTAGCTATCGAAAAGGGAGCCTTCGGGTCACTCTCGACTATGGTCGCTAACTTTACTTACTTATATATATATGTATAGTGCAATTAGAAGGAATCTCAAACTTGGTTAACTCGTCTTTATAAATTTATTTCGCTGGAGAATATTGTTACACTCTCCGTCTCGTCAGATGACTTTTTGCATATCCACATCTAAATAGTAAAAGGAAGCTATGAGCGTTTTTGTATTTTTTTTTTGTTGCTTTTTCATTTGGTAAAAAGGCTGTATATATATATATAGTAAAAAGTAAAGTTGGCGATCGTAGTCGTGGGCGACCGGAAGGCTCCCTTTTCAATAGCTTCTACACCGAGGTGTAGGGGAGGGCGCTACTCTTTTTCCTGGATTGCTCCAATTTACCCTTGATACGTACCTTATATTGCTGAGTGTTAAGCAAGGAGGTATCAAGTACCATTTTTAAAGTCTTTGGTATGACACGACCTAGGATTGAACCGAGGTCTACCGGACCATTGGCATACACTCTACTCACTAGGCCACTTTGTATGCATAAATATATGTATATATGCATGTATATGTATGTATATGTTTATGTATATATATATATCATGTCACGCTGCCAGCACGGATCTCCCTGACCCTATCTTGCCACTCGTCTCTATCGTCTATCGCTCCCGAGAGGCCCCCAAGGCTATATCCTGTATCGGCACAGAGCTGTTGTATATAGGTTCTAGCTGGTCCTCCTACTTTTACTCGTCCATGTGAAATATAAATAGAGAGAGAGGCACAGAATATATATATACATATATATATATATATATATACATATACCAACCCCTCCGCTCGGGCAGGATATGACACAAGGTAAATTTTTTAAGCGGAGTTTAACAGGTTTGAATTCAGAGTTTTCCTTCTCCTAGACTAGTTTCCTCACCAAGGCTGAAGAACCTAGTCTGCCCTACTATTTACCCAGAGCTGGAGGGAGAATAATTGAATTCATGCCTTTCCAAAGGGCATTAGTGCTATGTGAAAATGCTATCAGTCTCGTCCAAGATTTGAACTCGTGTCGCCGTGTCCATTTCATACGACGATAACCATTACACCACAGGCACCTATATATATATAAAGTAAAGTAAAGTTGGCGATAGTAAACGAGAGGCTCCCTTTACAATAGCTACTACACCGAGGTGTAGGTAGGGCGCTTCTCTTTTACCTGGATTGCTCCATTTTACCCTTGATAAGTACTTTATGTTGTTGAGTGTTAGGCAAGGAGGTATCAAGTACCATTTTTAAAGTCTTTGGAATGACGCGACCTGGGATTGAACCCCGGTCCCACGGATACGGATTTTGATGAAAACCAAAAGCCCCGTCTACATCATGGGTTTTTGAGTGATCATAGGCGATGGCGACGTTATGCCTTTTGCTATCATACCACATGACCTAAGACTCGTTACAGAGACCTACATCAATTGCCTGGCGGAAGTAGGGTTTCCTTGGATTGAGAGGGTGGTTGCTGGAAAACCCTATGTCTGGTAACGGGACTTGGTGCCGTACCACAAGCTGGAGATCCTAATCATGGCAGTGAGAATTTTTCTGCCGCCACATTACCCTTAATATCTGACCACCAAACCCCTCAAATTGTAATCCGCTTGATTATTCTGTGTAAGGTGCAGTTGAGCGAGTGAACAACAAAACTCTATGCCACACCAAATATGAACAGAAGGCAAGGATAACAGCAATGTTTACCAATTTAAACAAGGGACCATCGGAAAGGCTTGCAGAAGATTCCAAAGTTGTCTTGGGCCCATAGTTGAGGCCATTAGCGATTTCGTAGAATATATCTGATTTATAGTATTTCAAGCCATTTTCGTGTAATTTCAGAAAATACATCAGATAAACTTAAATGCCAGTATTATTTTTATAATGTAGACGACAACTCACCCACTGAACCCAATAGAGATATATACTCCCCTACCCACGTAAGGTTGAGTTCTCTGGCGAAGAAGTAATCGTGTTGTCATTAGTGTTTATTGCAAGCCTCTTCATATATGAATTGAGGTCTCGGTAGCCGTTAAACGGATGTATGTAAACAATAGTAATTGTGATTCATAACCGTTTAAAATTTACATCGCAGCTAATGGCTCCTCGTGGCTGAAGGGATAGAGGCGTTGGATGGCGTTTGAGTCAACCGGATTTCGATCCCAGCTACGAGAAGCTAATGTCTAGCCACACAGATGAGTTCTGATAGAACGAAACAGAACTGTCAGTGGATGAATATATTTTTTTTTTCATTTTTAAAGTCCTACGACACTTATGGTTTGGTTTGGTTTCTTTTTTTAATGGCATATCAACATTTGTTGGTTATTTAATGCCAAAGCCATTCTACTAGAAGAACGGTAGTGGTACTATTTAACTCATAGTTGGGAGGATAAGGGGGTTCATACCTTTCCCAAGGGTATTTGCCCGAAAGTGAACGTTAGAGCGCAACTGGAGTACGAACTCGCTTACTACGATTCTACAGTACATCGCTTTAACCATTACACCAGGAGGACACCCCCGACACTTATGAAACCAATGTTATAAACGAATAGATTACATAATATTACAATCAAAATATGGAAAATCACAATATAAATATATCTAACACCATCTTAAGATAATTTATTACTATAATTTAAAGTAACGTAATTTGATAAATTAATAATCTGTAAATAAACTCATGATAGAAATTCTAAAAGAAATAATTCATATTATTAGATATATAGTGTTATGTTTTCTTTGATTTCTTGGGTATCTCACACTTCACGTTTAGTTTTAGAGACAGCTGTAGCTGTCTATAAGAGAGAGGATGTAAGGTAAGGAAAAAATAAAAAGGGAGTAAGATTAATCGACATAAAAGTAAGAGTGACATTTGACACTTCCTGTGACGATCACGAGATAGGATAAGCGAGGAGAGATATGTATATAGAAAATAAAATTTAAAAAATATACAAAAAGCAGGCGGCTTATGGATTGTACGGAGACATCAACAGAAACTCATTTTAAGAAATAATCTTTCAAAGTATTTTCGTCAAAAAGCCGAGGTGGCCATAATGGATATGTAACACTGATTTTTTTTGCCTCGAAAATCCAGACTTCCTCATTTTTTCCATACTGCTATCTTATATATATATATATATATATATATATATATATATATATATAGAGAGAGAGAGAGAGAGAGAGGGAGAGGTGGTGTGAAGTAGTCAAACGGGAAACAAGAATGAACGTGACAACTGAGCAGCGCACGAAGCTTTGAAAAGCACTGCTACATCAGCCTCTGACGCCACCTTTACTTGTTCTCACTTTCCAAGACTCTTCCGCGCACAGATTGGTTTCATTAACCATCTGCGCACTCACGGATCCCGTCCTCAATCATAGGTTGATCAGATGGTCCTGCAAACAGTTCAATTCCCATTGAATAACCCATTAACAAGGCCTTGTAACATACATGTTCTCTGACCAAAGCATCAAGCTGGAAACATACATATATGTAAGAATAAAACAAATAAATAAATCCTAAAAAATACAAATCGCTTCGTGAACCTATTCATTTTGAAATATTTTTTGCTCTTTTGGGACCTAAAACAAAAAATTATATATATATAATTATATATATAGTCTCAATTTTGAAAGTTGTAAACTGACTTGGCACAAACAATTTAAGAGTGTGCAAAAGTCACCAGTGTTTTTATTTTCAAATAGAGGGTGGAAATTTTGATTACACTAGTTAATTACAGCCTAGTCGGCTATATTTCTGCAGACTCCCCACCCCCAACGAGTGTCCTGATAATATGACATTAAATAATCTGATGGTGAGGCTCTAGTAATACTGGAGTTTGGGGGAATGTGGACTATGCCTTCATTTCCATCGTTCCTCGGTCCACTCTGGCCCAGAGTGCAAGCACCTGATTGGATCCTATCGATTGGTCGAATTGAACTGTTTGGCATTTAAACTCTATGCTAACAACTTACTTATGCTTTATTGAATTGTTTGCAAAAGAATTATTTGATCATTTAACGGTGTTAACAAATGACTGCTGTTTAATTGAATCGTTACTAATACTTGGAGCCATTTAACTTGGTTGACTTACGCTAAAATTGTATTGTTTGAAATAAAACTGTTTGATCATTTAACGGTTTGCAAACAAATGACTGCTGTTTAATTGAATCATTAGTAATATATAGCAATACTTAGAGCCATTTAACTTGGTTGACTTACGCTAACTTTGTGCGTAATCCTCGTGGTGTAATGGTTAAAGCGATGTATTACGGAATCGTAGAAAGCGAGTTCGTACTCCAGTCGCGCTATTACGTTCACTCTCGAGTAAATACCCTTGGGAAATGTATGAACCCCCTTATCATCCCAGGTATGGGTTAAATATAGTTTAAACTACTGTTCTTCTAGGAGAATGACTTTGGCATTAAATAACCTACAAAGGTTGATATGCCAAAATTGAATAGTTTGATTTTTTAACTGTATGCAAACTAATTAGTGATGTTTAATTTAATCGTTAGTGATTCTCAGCAATACTTGCAACTATTTAACTCTGTAGACTAATGTTTACAAACCATATATCATCATCATCATGTCGCGCCGCCTGCGCGGATATCCCTGACCGTCTCTCGCCATTTCTCCCTATCATTCATCGCCTCCGGCAGGTCTTCAGGATTACAACCCGTGTCCTCACATAGCTGCTGTATGTAAGTTCGTGCTGGTCGTCCCACTCTTGCACATCCATGAGTGGATTTGGCATTAAAAAACCGACAATGGGTGATATACCAAGAAACAAAACTTGCTAATTACTTATTATAATTTTCTTGCTTCTGTAAATACTGCAGGGTTTGTGCATTGCTTTTAAGTAATGATTCAGAAAATGCTTTTAAAGAAATTACCTACTTATCAAGATAAATATCATCACCTCATCTACACTTTCCAAAAGATACGGATGACAGTTAAGAAGTCTCTTGACTAATTAAATCCGTTTCAGTTAAGTATCCTCTAGAGATAGATATTTTTCATTTTTTTTTATCTTTAGGGGCAGCCATACCATATAGTATCTGTTATCTCCGGCACTAATTATGTACCATTTGTAGTTCAAATACTGTTATTCGAAATTGATTAGGTCGTGAGATGGAATCTTTTTTGAAATAAAAAGACAGCATCGTTTTATGGTTTAAGAACAAATTTTTAACGGTTAACAATTTTAAATGTAATCAAGTTCGAGCATATTTTTCCTCGTTTACTCGTTTTCGTAAAACCAAAGCATTTAGCCGTGTACCATAGCCAGATATCCGAATATGTGAAATGGACATTTAATGTTCATATATATATATATATATAGAGAGAGAGAGGGAGAACATAGGAATCTCGAAACACGAAAAACACTTACGACTTCTTAGTTCAGGTGCGAAACTTTTTATTACCTTTGAGTTTAAAGGTTCTTCGACATAAGGAGAGAGATACACATTCTTTCTATTCTGGCTTTTTCATCTGCCCCCCCCCCATCTCGTGCACACCTGTCGCAAGGCCTCCACGAGCGAGCAAAAGCCCACCGTCTTCTCCCGAGGCTGAACTCAACTCCACTAACTGACTTTTTCAAAATCCCCCAAATCCTCCGCGCGCTTCCGGTGCGTAACGTCACCCGCACTCTGTAGCCCCGTTTCACATCTGGGCTATTGTGACATCTCTGAGTGACACGTCCGTTCCGCATGCGCGCGTGAACACCTGCGCCAATGCTGCGCTTAAGTTACCCATGCACTGAGCCGAAAGTTTCTCAGCCTAATTAAACCCAAAGGCATAAGACGAAATCCCTCGGCCATTATATTACAGCCCTAATGATGACTTTCGGCTTGCGTGATGATTTTTTTATAATCATTTTTATCATTTCATTTTATTTTCAAACGTAAAAAAATTTTTAATAGATTTTTTGTATAGCGACAAATTTGATGTCGAAACACGTGTTGGCAAAAATAAATAAATAAATAAATCTTCAACTACGTGAAATGGATATCTTTTGTCAGTTTATCTTTTTCTACATATGTTATGTCTGATTCATTTCAAGTGCCTCTAAATGATAAAAATAAAGACGACTCTATATTATTGGTAGAGGGCATATTTCTGAGTCATAAAAACGTACACAGAGAGTCAACCGTGTTTAGCAACTCTCAGTTTCTCGCCTGTGCCTTTATCAAATGAAAGACTGCCCAGTACGAACTTCAGACGTCGATGATTTAAAGAAAGGAAATGGCTTTACACTGGAAAAAGAAAGAAGCAGACAATACCCTGCATGAACTATTACAGACGCGGACTACACTGATGACATAGCACTTTTGGCAAATACACCTGCCCAGACCGAATCCCTGTTGCATAGTTTGGAGCGGACAGCAGGTGGCATAGGCCTCCATGTCAACGCAGACAAAACGGAGTATATGTGCAATCAAAGAGTCAATATCTCCACACTTAGCTGAGTTTCTCAGAAACTAGTGGAAAAGTTCACGTACTTCGGAAGTAGCGTCTCATTTACGGAAAATGACATAAACACACGACTAGCGAAGGCATGGACATATATTGATATGACTAGTGGTCATATATTGATGACTAGTGGTCATATGGAAGTCAGACCTATCTGATGAAATAAAACGCTGAGGTCGTGTCCATACTTCTGTGTAGATGCACCACATGGACGCTGACTAAGCGTATAGAGAAAAAAGCTTGGCGGCAATGGCACAAAGATACGACGAGCTATATTAAGCAAATCCTAGAAGCAACATCCCAAGAAACAGCAGCTGCACGGCCACCTACCACCCAACTCGAAAACCATCCAAACAAGACGAGCAAGGTATGCTGGACACTGCTGGAGGAACAAGGACGAACTCATAAGAAGATCTCCAATGGACCCCTTTACACGGACGTGCAAGTGTAGGACGACTAGCTAAAACTTATCTACAACAGCCCAGTAAGGGTCACCGGATGTAGCCTGGAAGACCTGCCGGAAGATATAGATCATACAGGCGGGTGGCGAGAGTGTTAGGGAAATCCGTGCGAGCAGCATGACATGATGATGATCGTTGACTATTTCTATGATATACTAATATATATCTATGCATATATTCGTGATGCATTCAATAAGTTTCCAGACTTTTTTGTACCGGCATTTAAAATTGTCAGAGACTCTTAAAAATTCACTATGTTATTACTATACATATAATGAGATGACTGGCAAATTTTTATGATTTCAGCTTCAAATGAGCAGCTACAGCAGTAATTGAAATACACCCTACTAAAGATTGATTGTTACAGCTATATATATATAAAGATTGAATATACGAAATATACTCGCACGCACACACATACATATATGAGAGTATATATTCGAAATATACACTCATTCACACACACACACACACATATATATATATATGAGAGTATATATACGAAATATACACACTCTCTCTCTCACACACACACACATATATATATATAAGTATATATACGAAATATCACGCACGCACACATACACACACACACACATATATATAAGAGTATATAGACGAAATACACACACACACACATATATATATATATATATATATTTGGATGTGTATGCGAGTGTATTATGATAATGCAATGAGACTAAGATCCTTTCAGGTTTCCTGATAAGAGTCTTGGTTTCTGGAGAGAATTAGTGGATGAATTCACCAAAATTGTCCTGAGCACTTTAGGACCTTTCATCAGGTGTTTTAAAAGGGTTTTTAGGGGGTATTTTTTTAAAAAATTACAAGATTACGTAATCGCAGAGTTGGATGAAACTGAGATACTGATGAATTTAAAAAACAGTAAGCTATAAACGAAAAAAGAATATTATCAAGAAATATTGAATATTAAGAAAAAGAAATATGCTAAAGACATTTCAATATATTGTCGCTATTTTCAAAATTAATTCTGTTGATTCTAGGTTTTGTGTTTTTATACGTAGAGCTTCTATGATTTGTAGTTGAAGCTTATTAATTTCGCGTTGCCATTATTGTGGTGTTTTTAATTAGAATTTTTCGAAATTTGGATTTGGGAATAGAATGGCTTTTAAGATGTAATGCTATGGAGCTAGAATCATTTAGGTGCATAGTAAGACGTCTTGAAAGGG
>OY757922.1:82993439-83023439 GCA_963585895.1 Sepioteuthis lessoniana | reverse complement strand
AAGAGAGAGAGAGAAAATAGAGAGAGAGAGAAATAGAGAGAGCAAATAAATAGCGAGAGAAAGAGAGAGAGAAAGAGTGAGTGAGAGAGAGTAAAGAGGGAGAGAAAAGAGAGAGTGAGAGAGAAAGAGTAAGTGAGAGAGAGAAAGAGAGAGAGAGAAAATAAAGAGAGAGAGAAATAGAGAGAGCAAATAGAGAGAGAGAGAGAGAGAGAGAGAGAGAATCTGTAAGGGTCTATGAACAGACACAAAGAGACACCTGACCCAGCCCCACGGAACTTTCTGAATGCAAACATCTCACTGACAACTGACCGACTGGCTAACTGAGTACTTTTTCAAAATTTGCTAATTTTTATATATCTAAATTTAGGATATCGGTGGGGATGATATCATCTTGCTAAATTATTGCATCATCTCTCAAGTGCCAAAAATTCACTGTTTTTATTTCTCCAATCAAATCTGTCATAGAAAAGATATGAATCCATTTTGTTTACATTTTGGCCTTCCTGTGTTGAACGTCATGTATTCGCTTAAAATTTCCAATTTGACTTACATTTCCGCTCAAAGATTTTGGCTAACTTAACAGCTAACTGAAAAGCTCGCGGCCTAACCAAAACCAGGTAATAAAATGATTAACCATCACGGCAACTGTGTCCCAGTACTGTTATATGGATGCACTATATGGACACTAAAGAAATGCATGAAGAAAAAGTGAGATGGAAACTATACAAGAACGCAGTTTTGAACAAATGTTTGAAGCAGCACATTCATAAAACAACAACTGTACACCCTCTTGCTACTTATTTAAGATGAACCAGACATTTTGGGTACTGATGAAGAAATAAGGATGAAGTATTAAGGGCCATTTTTTTATGGACTCTTACATGTCGTCGTTCCAGAATCAGCTCTGAGCGGACACTATATGCCGTCAAGAAAACCTGCTTAGAGCGATAGACGATAGGGACCAATTGAGAGAGAGAGAGAGAGAGAGAGAGAGATCCCTGCTATCAGTGCAACTTGATGTATATATATGGCTGAATGATTAGAGGTTTCGGCTTGGCGTTTGAGTCAAACCGGGTTTCGATCCCAGCTATGGGTAGCTACTGTCTAGCCACACTGATGAGTTCTGATAGAACGAAACAGATCTGTCTGTGGATGACTATATATATACATATGTGTGTGTGTGTGTGTGTGTGTGTGTATTTAAATTGAGTTTTCACAACTTTTCAAACAGAAATGAGGAATATCTATGCTTTGGTTAACGGTTATGGCCGCTGGTTCCTAAAGCTGTTAAGGTGATAATTATCTGGAGGTTGCAGGTTCAATCCTGACTGCAGGTGAGTAACAATACAGGAATTCTTAACACTTGTACCCGGTTATGGTTAACAGAATCAGAACAGGCGACCCCCGTGGATTCAATAAAGGACGTAGTTCAAAGTTTCGTGAAGGTCCCCGAGTTCGACAAACACCTGAAGAAGGCCAGAGGATGTATCGTCCGAAACATTATAGAAATAACAATAAAGATGAAGACAATATTTTGAAAACCCTTAATGATAAAAATCATCTAGCTTCGTCTCAGAAATTCAGACAACTAAAAAACAAAAACAAAACCAAATAAAAAAAAGAAAGAAAAGAAAACAAAAAATATTAATTTATTTAACGTTATAACTATATTCGGATTAGAGTAATACTTGCCCATAGTAAATCGGATTTTGTTAGCAAATTAGATATATAATCCATATTATCTCCAATAGGAACAGTGAAACAAATATTACCCGTTTGTAAAACGTGATCTAACATTGCAAACTAATCTGTTGCACTTAAAAAACCACCTGATGAATTTTTAAAAATATGTACGCAATATGGTTAAGTACTGCTCATTTAACTAATTATCCTAAATTCTAATAAAAGTGAATTACGTTCTTTATTTTTAATAATGATCATCATCCAAGTTGTATATAATATGAATAAGCATAAATAATTATATATATATATATATACAAGAGGATCATTAAATAAGTCCCCAGATTTTTTCGTATGGGCACTTTTATTGATAGTACACACATAAAACTCTTGTCCTCTTCGGAGTAATATCCTCCGGCTGCAATGCATTTGTTGTACCGTTCCAAAAACTTCTGGAAGGCCCCATGGAAGTCCTCTTCTGTGAGCGTTTTAAAACACCTGATGAAAGGTCCGAAAGCGCTCAGGACAATTTTGGTAAACCTGAAAGGATCTTAGTCTCACAGCCTCTTTCATCTCCTCAATTGTCTTTATAACGACAGCCTCTAAGCTTAGGGAATAACCAAAAGCTTAGGGAATAACCAAAAGTCACAGGGAGCAAGGTCTGGACTATAGGGAGGGTGACGAACTGTCTTATTTCCCATCTCGGTGAAATAGTCTGTGACAATATATTGAAATGTCTTTAGCATATTTTTTTTTCTTAATATTCAATATTTCTTGATAATATTCTTTTTTCGTTTATAGCTTACTGTTTTTTAAATTCATCAGTATCTCAGTTTCATCCAACTCTGCGATTACGTAATCTTGTAATTTTATTTTAAAAAAACCCTAAAAACCCTTTTAAAACACCTGATGAAAGGTCCGAAAGCGCTCAGGACAATTTTGGTAAATTCATCCACTAATTCTCACTAGAAACCAAGACTCTAATCAGGAAACCTGAAAGGATCTTAGTAAAATTATATAGACAAAATGTGTATTTATTATTTAATCAAACATGCTTAAATGAAAGACTGCTGCTCAACCACACACACACACACACACACACACACAAATATATATATATATATATATATATATATATATATATATATTAGAGGTGCCTACTCATTGTCACAATACACATGTACTGATATAGAAATATTGTGAAGAAGAACACCCAAATAATATTTGTTTATATACTTTCATTTTTCCTAATAAAATCAGAATATTCATATGTGCAAAAAGTTCTCTCTCTCTCTCTCTTTCTATATATATATGTGTGTGTGTGTGTGTGTGTGCATATATATATATATATATATGTATGTGTTTGCGTATGTCTGTCTGTTTGTATCCGTGTGTCTGTGTGTGCGTACCTATCCATCTACAGTTTATGTAGCAAAGTACATAGGCATGTATAATTGAAAACATTGAATTCACTTCCTTGCAAAAATCTACCTCTTCTAAAAAAAAGGCGAAAAAGGAAGAAGAAAATCGAATGGAGAAAACTTTCTTGAAAATAAAATCTTGGTCATATTGAAAACCGATATCAAGTCAATCGAACTTCATCCTCCCGCCCGCCCCCCACGGAACGGATTAAGCCTGGCAGGTAGGGCTAAAGCCATAGAAAAGTCAAAGCTAAACATGGACTGTGTGTTTTAAAAATAAAAATCCTGAAGCGGGGTGCAGTATTTTCCGATTGCAGTCTGCTACAACCCAATAAAATATTAGGCTTCGTGGCTGGTTTATGAGCCTGTGCATGCGCAGATGTCGGCCCGGTTCATTCGGAGAAGAGACGGTTGGCAAAGAAAAAAACATATATGTCGTTTGCAAAGAAAACTTCATTCAAATCTTTTACGACTCTAGGAAACATGCTCGATGCCGCTAATGTGAATTCAAAGCAAGGAAGTCGATCCTCATGGATAAGAGAAAAAAAAAGCGAATACTTAAAAATGGCATTGGAAAGAACATACATACATATATAATCAGAGTGAGATAGATAGATAGATACATACATACATACATACATACATACATAATCAGAGATAGATACATACATACATACATACATACATACATACATACATAATCAGAGTGAGATAGATACATACATACATACATACATACATACATACATACATACATAATCAGAGATAGATAGATAGATAGATAGATAGATACATACATACATACATAATCAGAGATAGATAGATAGATAGATACATACATACATACATACATACATAATCAGAGTGAGATAGATAGATAGATAGATAATGAGGATGAGATAGGTAGATAGATTCATAGATAGATATGTATATCGTCGTAGGAAAAAGAAATCTGTGATCCAATTTTTAATCCCCAACGAGACGTTTTGTATTTCACTTCACGCAAATGTCCTTGGGCAAAGCATGAATCCATCTGTCCCCCCCCCCAAGGTAGGATTAAACATTAAGACAAACTGAGCTCTTTGGCCATGGCAAGTCAGCCAATCTTGGAGGAAATCTCAGAATTCAAACACGCAGTATTCCACTTAAAAATTGACTTATTGATCCCCTTTTGACCATGGGGAAAAAGAGAAATAAGTAATTTCTATATGCACGGTACGGAAAGAAAATATGGAATAATTTTTTAAACTACTTTTTTAGTCTGATTAGATCAATTTTTGAAAAAAAAAGTGTGATAAATCTAAATTTTCAGAATTAGTTTCACTATTAATTTCATTATTCAAGCACTTTTTTAATTAAATTTTAGCCCAATATGAGTGAGCAAAAAAGAAAGTGATGTGGACCCAAAGTCGGTACACAGAAGGAAAACACGGACACACGGTTTAGAGGTAAGAAAGATATATTAACAAAGTTACAAAGGATTGTGTCCAATATTGGTAGTCGTACCCCTGTACTACTGCTACTACTACTACTACCGTATGCTCCCTACTACTCCCGGTATTAGGATATTACTACGCTAGTAATATAGTGCTGGAAGAGTCTATGGTGCAGGTAAGTTTCGGTCTCACAACAAAGAGAAAACGACAAAGAATCTATTATGTACTTAACGCCGATACCATGGAAAAAATTGCCGAAATAATTCGAGTTTCTTTATGGCCCCCATCAAGCCCATATTTATCGAGACAGAAATGAACGATAAGGAAAACTTAACTTTTCTTCGAAATAAACCACCTTAGCATTCAGTTCACTTGAAGTTTCAGTCAGCATTCACGAAGTTTGTACGGGTTGAAGAACCCATGAAAATCTTCTTTTGATGCGTTGCGTAGCTACGTAATTGTATGTCTTTTAATGTTCTGCCCTTCCTCGAATCTTACCATTGAGATTTATTTTCACTTTAGCAAACAGAAACATTCATTCGTGAATATAAAATTCATTTTTTGATTTCTTAAACAAAAATAGAAAAAAAAGTATTTCGATTAAGTACGAAATATGGCTTGTGTCAATTAGTTTGATTATATGGAACAGATAAACTCGGTGTCTAGTACTGAATCAATTTTCACCCAATTAGCTTAAATTTGAAAGTGTGAACACGGTATATATATATATATATATATATATGGGGGGGGTGTACATTGAAAAATATATAAAAAGACAACTTGCGGTCGTCTGCTGAGGTTCATCAATGACAACCAACACAAATCCCCGACATGCTTTTCTATTCTAGCATAGTACCTGTAATAAACGGACAGATTTGAATATACAATAGCCAGGAATCAGTACGTTTGTTGTAGTGGATATGCGATCAACTAAGGTTTGAAGTGCAGTATTTGTGTGTCACTCAGTTGCAATTCTACTATAAACCAGAGTTTAGAAATTATTGTGTGCGAGCTCAGGTGGGATGCGAATAAATGATTTTTTTTTTTTAAATTTAGCTGCCAACAAAGATACGAGTCAATAAAGTTCAACATCTCGTCCGGTAGGCTAGGTGTTACAATATCCAATTAGTCTAGCAAGCTGGGTGAAAACAGCAATGAACCAAAACTTGTCAAAATCACCAGGCTCGATTGGCCTACCAAGAGATAACGGGAGGTGGCCAAGCCAGGCTGCCCACTTAAGGTGTGAATGGAGGGTTCGGTTTTCTATGAGCCCCAATAAAAGAAACTGGGTTTTACTATTCTCTGTTCTGGCTGTCTGGTGTCAGAAACGAGACAAGCAATAGTGACTACGGATACCGATTATACCGCTCAGAAAAAAACAAGAAGAGCTGATTCTAAGTAGACTAAAGGATCTGGCAGTTTAAATGACAAATACAGTTTTATTTCAAACAATTCAGTTTAGCATAAGTTATGCAATTTCAATGTCAAAAACAGTTCTATTTCAAACAATTCAGTTTAGCATGTATGATTCGAAAAATTGGAGGGAGTGAAGGTTAAAGTGCGAGACCGCGGCCTAGAAGCAACCGAGTTCGAACTCTAGTCATGTATAATTACAACAGGAACCCCTAGTTGACCCCGGTGGGGTACTTTACACTCGTATAGTTTTATGTAATCCTATCAAATACTAATAATTTGCACACAATTACATGGAGCGGTACCTGTTAAGGTCCCATCTATAGGTCAAATAGAGATATCTAATTATTTTCTATATTTGAAATCATTTAACTGTGTGCAAACAAATGACTAATGTTAAAATGATTTATTGATATTACATAGAAATACATGGAACTATTTAACGGTGTGCAAGCAAATGATTAGAATCTAATTAGATAGAAATTCTTGATAATTACTCATGTTTAATATCAAACCTTGGTTTGGTTAGTTGGTTGGTTGGATTTAATCGCATATCAACCTCTATAGGTTATTTAATGCCAGAGCCTTTTTACACATATATTATATACGTGGTGCATTCAATAAGTTTCCAGACTTTTTTGTACAGGCATTTAAAATTGTCGTAGACTCTTGAAAATTCAATATGTTATTGCTGTAAATTTTATGAGATGACTGACCAATTTTTGTAATTTCAGCTTCAAATGAACTGCTACTGCAGCAATTGGAATACACCCTACTAAAGCCTGATTGTCACAACTGGGGAATTTCAAAAATGCAATCTGGACGTAAGAAAGAACGATATGCAATAAAATTCTGTTTTAAACTTAGAAAAAATGCATCAGAAACATGGAATGCTTCAGACTGCTTTTGGACCATCTTGCATGAATCGAGCATCAGATTTTGAGTGGCATAAGAAATTCAAGGAAGGCAGGGAGTCTGTGAGGGATGATGAGAGGTGTGGGAGGAGTAAGGAAGTCAATACATCAGAGTTGATTGGCCAAAGGGTTAGGGTTAGGGTTACTATGCTGAGGTTTTAAGGGAGTTCAGGAAGAGATTCCGTCGGAAGAGGCCAGGACTCTTCAAATCGGGTCAGTGGCATTTCCACCAGGACAATACACCAGTCCACAACTCCATCCTTGTCACAAGCTATTTGACCAAGATAGACATCAAGACAGTTCCCCACCCTCCCTATAGTCTGGATCTTGATCCCTGTGACTTTTGGTTATTCCCTAAGCTCAGAGGCTGTCGCTGATTGAATTCCCTTCAGAGTGATTTGTATCTCAAAATTACAGAGAATTTTACGCGTTTCATTTTTTAGGACAGATTCTGGTTTGTGAATAAACTATTTATTAGTATGGCCAAATTTTAATCTCCTGCACAAATCTTGATGGTTGGCCTTCCCCATTGCCCAGTCGGCTGGAGCTGTAGAATACCCCGACTGCACCTCTGCTGAGGCATAAGACCCCCCCTAACGAGTGTCCTGAATATTACACTAAACAATCTGATGGTGAGGGTCCAGTAATGCTGGAGCTTTTGGGAATGTGGAGCACCCCTTCGTTGCCATCGCTCCCAGGTCCACTCTGGCTTGGAAAGGTAGCACTTGATAGGGCTCTACCTATGGATTAAATAGAACTAAACTGCGTACGCACTGTTTGAAATAGAACTGTTTTTGACACTTAAACTGCGTACTTATGCTAAACTGAATTGTTTGAAATAGAAGTGTTTGTATAAAAATGGATTTGGCATTAAATAACCTACAAATGTTGCTATGCGACAAAAACCGACCAACCAATCACCTTCCCCATCCAGTCCTGCGACGTCTTGCATTTCTTTTGAGACAGCTGTATTCGCTTATGAAATTAATTATTTCATCTCTGTCATCAAATAACCTACACTTGTTCGTGGCCTTATTTTGTCCAGCTGTTACAAGTGAGTCCGTTTATCTCAGGAGGATTACTCTTCTTAGTCATATCGTTATTATTTTACTTCTTTTGAGAGTTTTTCACACCAGCGTTAACTTGGTCTCTCGCTGGAGTCTGAATGACATGCCGTTAAAATCAATCGGTTTCCGTTAAGGTTATGAGTGAAAGTTGCTCAAGAGGGTGGGGTTTTTCTGTTTGTGCTTTATATGAACGAATATTTAAACTTTGTCAATGAAGCGTAGATCACTTTCCCATATTCTGACAGATTGATTAACTTCTTTAGATAAACTAGAAACACTTACTGAACAGAAACAAAACTGTATCTTTTTAACTCACTTAAACTGACAATCTCCCTTCCTTTTTTTTTTTAATTCCTTACTGATGTTATACCGAAATAGTAACCAAGCCCAGTGAATGCGGCTCACTGAAAGGAAGACATGAGCCCCAGACCGCAAAGAATGTACTACGCAAGGAAGAAGGCTATTTCGACTTATTTTCAATATGTTAAACACTTCATACTGGAGAATACATTGTGTATATATATAACCAACCTCTACACGAACCGGATGAGACTCAAGGTCAATTTTTATGCGGCGTTTCAAAGGTTTGAATTCAGAGTTTTCCTTCTTCTTGACCAGTTGCCATACCAAGGATAAAGAGCTCAGTCCACCCTACAATTTTACCCATAGCTAGAGGGAGGATATTTGGTTGGTTGTTTGGTTTTGGGGGGTTTACGGCATATTAACCACTATGAGATATTTAATGCCAAATCCAGTTTTTATATATTAGATATGCATGAGCTGCCAACGCATATATTGTTGAGAACATACCTTAAAAAATTAAAAAAAAAACACAACTCATTTACTTGCACACGTGTAAATGGTCCCAAGTATTTCTATCTAACATGGGGCAGTTTATTTGATATAATTTGTTTGGACTGCCAAGTAGTTGTTATTATTTCTCACTAAAGTTTCACCCGCAGAGATTTAATGGTTTCAAGTATTGTTATTCAACAATAATTCATTTGTACTTAATGGATTTGTAATTTGGATGGCTGAATTTTCCAGAATTGTGAAAAGTGTTATATTTTTAGATATAAGCCGGTATTTCTCAAGAAAAAGAGAACATCATCCATGGGAAAGTTCTCAAACATATCTCTCATATTATCTGTTTGAAAATGCCGCTCTCTTGTGATAGTTAAAGTTCCATGTTCCACTAGCACATGTTTAATAGTGTAAGGTGTCTGGCTTGTCAAGCATTGTGGTGGCTGTTACTATTTGAGTGAGACTTGCGTGGCAAATCCGCAATCGAGATATAATGACTTTTTTTCCTTTCTTGATTCATACCTTTCCTCAGAGTATTAGTGCTATATGAAATATAAACAACATCGTTCAGGATTTGAACTTATATCGTCGTGTCCATTTTCTATCCATTATACCACTAACGCTTCATAGAATTGAATATTTACCAAAAACAAGGTCAATTCTTGACCAAAGAACAATTGATTCAAATTCAGAGTTTTCCTTCTCCTTGATCGGTTGCCATCATCGTCAAGATACACTGACATTACGGAGTTCCTAGACTCTATCTCACCGTCCATCCCTATCACCCATCGCTCCAGCAGATCTTCTAGGCCACATCTTGTGTCCACACAGAGCTGATGTACGTAAGTCTTCGCTGCTCGACTAACACCGGCGTGTCCATGTGTAGGAGTCCATAAGGGAACGTCGTTAATAAGTTCTTCCTTGCTTCTCCAGGTAGTGACCAGCATGTCTTCTCCGTCTTACTTGGATAGTTAGTGAGATGAGAGGCAGGAGGCAAAACAAATGCTGTTTTATAGGCTGTTGCTTCCGGAATTGGTTCAGGACATCAAACAGCATTCTTGTGCAGTTTCCGTTTAGCTTTTTCTCTGTGTGGTGCTTATACAAATAGTGAATACAGTTACTGCTTTTAAGAAATCCTGTTTTATTTTAACAGAGAGAACAGTTTTCTACATGATCGATAATCTATAAATAGCATTCTACACCTTTGCTAGACGTATGTTGACATTACTTTCAGTGGATGAGATGTTCCTCTCGAAGTATGTCAACTGGTCCATTAATTTTTGAAGCATGGCACTTTGAATGGAAATGGATGTTACTGGGTAAAACAAATGCCATCTGTTTTATTTGCGTTCACGTAGAAGCTAACACCTCCTGCAGCTTGCTCGCGGCAATAGAAATAACAATCTGAATACTCTGCGTCTGTTGGTTGGTTGGTCGGTGGTTTGGATGGGTTTTATGGCATATCAACCTTTGTAGGTTATTTAACGCCAAATCCATTTTTCTTACAAATAATAAGTTCTATTTTAAGCAATTCAGTTTAGCATGAGTACAAAGTTTAATTGTCAAAAACATTTTGATTTCAAACCATTCAATTTTTGTCGAACAGTTCGAATTCAGTTTAGTATAAGTAGAGATTTTGTTTACACTCAGTTAAATGTCAAAAAAGTTCTATATTAAACAAATCAGTTTAGTGTAAGCACAGTTTCAATGTCAAAAACAGTTCCATTTCAAACAATTCAGTTTAGTATAAGTACGCAGTTTAAATGTAAATACAGATTAATTGTCAAAACGTTTCTATTTCAAGCTATTCAGTTAAGTCAAAGAGTTCTAATTCAAACAATTCAGTTTAGCATAAGTATGCAGTTAGTTCTATTTAACCCATAGATAGGGCCCTATCAGGCGCAACCGCGCCGGGCCAGAGTAGATCTGGGAGCAATGGCAATGAATGGGTGCTCCACATTCCCCAGAGCTCCAACATCACTGGAACCTCACCATCAGATTGTTTAGTGTCATATACAGGACACTCGTTGCAGAGGTGCTGTCGTTGTATTCTACAGCCCCAGCCAACTGGGCAATCTATGTCTGTAATAATCTTTGCGAGATATCGTCTGTTTCTTGCCTTTTTTAATGTGAAAACATTTTCTTTCATTAGATTAGTTGGAGTTTGAAGTACGTTCTCTTGGTAGTGTATAAACAAATATGGTACAAGTGTATCTCCTTGCAGGGCTCCAGTAACAATGCAAAGAAAGCTAGTATCACCATCTGATAACCAAACCATTACTTTCATATTTTTGTAAAGCATTATGAAAGCGGTAACTGTTTATTTGGAGAGACATCAGCACATAGTATTGGCCCATTCTTTTTGTGTGTGTGTGTGTGTGTGCAGAATCGAATGCCTCCGGATAGTAAGTCGTGTTGCCTAAAGATTCTTGCCTGTACTAATTCGATAAATCGACGGATAGTCAAATTCTGTGAAGTTGATGAACGTTTTCTCCGGAAACTGTTCTGATTTTTCCGAAGAATTTTCTTGATTTCGGGTTGGATAAGACTGAGAAGCAGAGGATTATAGAATTTATTGTTATAGAGTTATTTTTATTCCGAGGTCACCTTTCTTTGGGAAGGGTAGCATTCAGCCTTTTGTCCATTCCTTTATTGTGTTTTGTTTATCAAGAGCGTTTCATAATCAGAGTAGTTTATCGTCAAATCTTCTAGTCTTCAAAACTTCAGTGGGTATTTATTTGATCGAGGCCAGCACCTTTTCTGTTTCATTGGCCAAGTGGGTAGAGTGTTCGTCAATGGCCCTGGGAACTTGGGTTCAATCCCAGGTGGCATCATACCAAAGACTTTAAAAATGGTAATTGATACCTCCTTGCTTAACACACGGCAATATAAGGTGCGTATCGAGGGTAAATTGGAGCAATCCAGGAAAAGGAGTAGCGCCCTCCCCTATATCTCGGTGTAGTAGCAATGGAAAAGGGAGCCTTCTGGTCACCCTCGACTACGGTCGCCAAATTTACTTTACTTACTTAATGCTGTATCAAGTTCTTCTTCCGTCCACTGCCCTAGTGTCTGGTTGGCCATAAATAATCTTTTAGGATTGGCTCATCAGTCATTTCTTTACATGTTCTTTCCACTCCAGATATCTTTCTTGTTGGCTGGCAGCTTTCATTTGCTGTCAGCCATACTTAATATGATTGTCTATTTTAAACTGAATTACAGATTTTATTGATTTGGCCTCGATAGTATTTTTATCATTCTTCTTTGTCATGGGTTAGTTCTCTCGAGACTTTTGTAAGTTATTGCGCTTAAAAATTTTACATTTTAAGTTATCTTTCAGTTATGAACTGTGTGTGGACGGGCTTATGGGCACGGTGGGGTCTTAAGGTTCTCTGAGAGGCGAGAACTAACTGTTGAAGCAAAGTTGACACTGTGTCTACGCTATCCTAACATATTACCATCAATGTTTGACCTTGCTCAGCATATCTAGTTTGTCTTGGACTGTTGGTGAGATGGGGCGTAAGTGGCCGTAGCAATGGGGTTTCGTTGGGTGCTGCTTCCAGAATTTGTCCATAAAAGTACGGAGCATTCTTGTGTAGTTCACATTTAACTTTTTCTCTAAGTGTTTTGATTGCATGCTGGTGGTGCATCCATACATTAATACGAACACAGCCACTGCTTTATTTCATCAGAGAGGTTGACATCTGTCAATGGCTGTTCACACTTTTTCTTTGCGTAATTGTGCTTACATCACTTTCAGCGAAAGGCTCCGAAATGGAAATTAAAGCCGTTAGAAGCATATTGTAAGTTTGGTTTTGTTTGGCTTTATGACATATCAACCATTGTGGGTTATTTAAATCAAAATCCGGTTTATCTATATATATATCAAATATATATGATTTGTTAACATTAGTCAAAAAAGTTAAATGGTTCCAAGTATTACAACGTATAACAAACAATTCAATTAAACATCTGTCATTTGTTTACTCACAGTTAAGTAATCAAACAGTTCTATTTCTATCAACTCAATTTAGCAAAAGTCAGTTGTTTGCACGCAGTTAAATGACAAACAGTTCTATTTAACCCATAGACAGGACCCTATCAGGAGCTACCATTCCGAGCCAGAGTGGAATTGGGAGTGATGGCAATGAACGAGTACTCTGTATTTCCCAATGCTCCAGCATTACTGGGATCTAACCATCAGATTGTTTAGTGTCATATCAGGACACTCGCTGGAGCGTGGGGCTTACTTCTCTGCAGACTCGCTGTTGGTGTATTCTACAGCCCCAGCCAACTGGACTGAAAAGCATATAATAAGCAGATAATGAACGGATAATGAATGGATAATGAACGGATAAAGAATGGATAATGAATGGATATATGGTGTTACCCAACTGCTAAATTTCCACCTTACGGTAACTACCTATTTTAAGATTTTTTTGTTCTCTCTTTTCAAGACAGGCTAACTTATCACTCATTAAGACCCGATCCTAACTAAAAAAAAAAACCTTTAGGCAAAATTCGACTTTATTCATTAACATAGTCCCATTCTAGGGTAATTCCAACGCTGACTCCAACGTTTCTAAAAAATTCGATGCCTTTTTTGTTGAACAATTTGTCTTTGGCCTCAACATATGCCTCAGTTTCCGACATCACTTCGTCATTGGAGCCAATTCTTTTTCCCTGGAGCATTCTTTTGAGTGCAGTTCATGTAGTTTTGCCATCGTTGCGATCGACTTGTGATACGGTGCATTGTCTTAGTGAAAGAGCACTTTTTTTTTCATTTGTAGCTGGGTTTTTTTTTTGGCGATTTCTTACTTCAAACGCACCAATAATGCTATATAATATTCGCTATTGATAGTGCTTCTTTTCTCAAGGTAATCGATAAACAAAATACTTAGCTCATCCCTAAATACGGAGGACAAAACCTTGCCTACCGATGTTTGTGTCTTTGGTGGCTTTGGATGGTTTTCACTTGCTGTTGTCCTCTCAGCTGATTGCCAATTTGACTCCGGAGTGAAGTGGTGGATCCATGTTTCATCCATTGTCAGATATTTACGCAAATACTCCTCTTTGATACGTTGAAACAGTTGCAAACATGGCTCTGAATCGTAGACGCGTTGTTTTTGATCGACTGTAAGGAAACGTAGTATCCACTTTGAACACAGCTTTCTCATTGACAAATGTTCATGCAAAATGGTTTATATACTGCCTTCTGATAACTTCTCTACGATCTCATCCAACCTCAATTTACAATCGGTCAAAACAAGTTCATGGAGTTTTTTTATGCTTTTCGGGACATGTGCCGAATTTGCTCGAATAGCATTTTTACCATCAGAAAGCAATGCTTTATCAACACACGAAATTCAGATTTTTTGAAAATGTTTTGAAAATTTGCAACAGTAAGTAATGTTGGCGACCTTAGACAAGGGTGACCCGAAGGCTCCCTTTTCAATAGCTCCCACACCAAGGTGTAAAGGGGGGCGCTACTTCATTCCCTAGATTGCTCCACTTTACCCTTGATTCTTAAATTATAGTGCTGAGTGTTAAGCAAGGCAGCATCAAGGTACATTTTTGAGTCTTTGGTATGACTCAACCTGGGATTGAACCCCGGTCTCCAGAACTATTGGCGAACACTCTACCAAATTTGTAAACTAATAATCCGGTTGGGCTCAAATTTTGTCACGTACCATTTGAAGATATGGGGTGTCCTCGTGGTGTAATGGTTAAAGCGATGAACTGCGGAATCGTAGTACGCGAGTTCGTACTCCAGTCGCGCTATTACGTTCACTTTCGGGCAAATACCCTTGGGAAAGGTATGAACCCCCTTATTCTCCCTCCAGCTATGGGTAAATAGTAGGACGGACTAGGTTCTTCAGCCTTGGTTAGGCAACTAGTCTAGGAGAAGGAAAACTCAGAATTCAAAACCTGTTAAACTCCGCTTAAAAAATGACCTTATGTCATATCCTGCCCGAGCGGAGGGGTTGGTAAATAGTACCATTTGAAGATAAGTACTTTATAAAAATCATATGGATTTTTATTAGTGGCGCCATCTCTATGTCAGGCCCAGGACTTCTTGAACGATGTGTTCGCAGTACGACGAATTTTTAACACTTTATTCATTAGTCACTTAGTTCACTGTACGACGAAATTTTTAACACTATATACACTAGTCACTTAGTTCACTGTACGACGAAATTTTAAACACTATATACACTAGTCACTTAGTTCACTGTACGACGAAATTTTTAACACTATATACACTAGTCACTTAGTTCACTGTACGACGAAATTTTTAACACTATATACACTAGTCACTTAGTTCACTGTACGACGAAATTTTTAACACTATATACACTAGTCACTTAGTTCACTGTACGACGAAATTTTTAACACTTTATTCACAAGTCACTTAGTTGACTGTACGACGAAATTTTTAACACTATATACACTAGTCACTTAGTTCACTGTACGACGAAATTTTTAACACTATATACACTAGTCACTTAGTTCACTGTACGACGAAATTTTTAACACTATATACACTAGTCACTTAGTTCACTGTACGACGAAATTTTTAACACCTTATTCATTAGTCACTTAGTTTACTGTACGACGAAATTTTTAACACTATATACACTAGTCACTTAGTTCACTGTACGACGAAATTTTTAACACTACTGTACGACGAAATCTTTAACACTATATACACTAGTCACTTAGTTCACTGTACGACGAAATTTTTAACACTATATACACTTGTCACTTAGTTCACTGTACGACGAAACTTTTAACACTATATACACTTGTCAAACAGTATATAAAAAGTGTTTTCATCCGCATATTTAGTATGGACAGCGGAAATATATTCCACATTTACAACTGTCTTCTGTCTCCTGCTTGTAAACTTAAGCAAGTGGCAATGGTACCTACATTTACCTATTATCATATTTTCTTACCTTTGTTTCGTTTTGTTTGTTTTGTGAGGAGGGGTTGGGGGTCTTTGTTTTGTTGGGGTTTCTTTGTTGTTTTCTTTTTCTTTTTTTTTTCCCCGATATAGTCAATTACGATTATAGCTTGAACCAATCCATGCTGAGCATTTGCAGCTAAAAAAATAATGATTAGTGAATTTCTATTTTTACACAGAAAGTTTTGGGGCTCATTTTATGTTCCGTCGATATGGTAATGGAGAGAAAATCGATATTGCTATGGGTTGAAAATTCTATGCGTAACAGCATCATTCCGACGAATCACGATCTGAGCGCAAAAAGTTCTCTGCGCAGCAATTAGAGATTCACTAGTCTATTAAAAAGTTTCAACCGCAAACACACGTTGTACACTGGTCCAAGCTATGATCGTAATAGTTGGTATCTGGAAAATTATAACCAGACATTGGCTACAAGGAGCTACGATTACTATTTGCCTAAGTTCAATTACACTTCACAGGTGATAGTTTAGAATATGGGAAGTATTTCTGCAGCAGCCTTCGATATTCTTCAGGTGTTTCATGTCGAACTCTGAAGTCAATGCAAAATCTTGAATTGAACCCTTTAATTGTTTACACACAGATAAACGGTCAAATAGTTCTATTTCTAACAATTCGATTTAACGTTAGTCATTTCTTAGTACACTATTCAAATATCAAACAGTTCTATTTGACCCGTAAATAGGACCCTATCCATATTACCAACCCCTCCGCTCGGGCAGGATATGACACAAGGTCAATTTTTAAGCGGAGTTTAACTGGTTTGAATTCAGAGTTTTCCTTCTCCTAGACTAGTTGCCTCACCAAGGCTGAAGAACCCAGTCTGTCCTACTATTTACCCATAGCTGGAGGGAGAAGAATTGGATTCATACCTTTCCCAAGGGTATTAGTGCTATGTGAAATGCAATCAGCCTGGTCCAGGATTTGAACTCGTGTCGCCGTGTCCATTTCCAATGACCATTACCATTACACCGCGGGCACCTCCAAATAGCATCCTATCAGGTGCAATCACTCTGGGTCAGAGTGGACCTGGGATCAATGGCGATGAAGGGATACTCTGTATTCCCCAAAGCTCTAGGGCTGGATCCACACCATCTGATTGCTCATTTTAATATTCAGGACACTTGTTGTACTGGTCTCACCCTCTGCAAAGATACAGTTGGCGTATCCTTCAGCACCGGTTGACTGGGCTGTGGAGATAGATAGATTGATAGATAGATGTAAATGTCCCAAGCCAAATAGCTTTTTATGAGAGACTTGCTACCCACCCTAGCCCTCCAGGTTTTCAGTTGAAAGATTTCCTTCTAGACTGGTTACTATACCAACGCTAAAGAGCCTCATCTGCCCTACTGAAAGGAGAAAAGAGGGGTTCATGCCTGTCGTATGGGCATTAACACGAAAGTAAAAAGGCAAACAGCTTCATCCAGTATTTGAACCTGGGTCGTCTAATCCTTTCCTCCGACGATAATCTTTCCGTCACTCGTCTCTCTTTTGGATAGATAGATTGATAGATCACACCAGTACTACCTACTGTCGCATCTTGATACCGCCTTCTGATGAAGATGTGGTTTAATGTGTCTGCGTCAATTTCGTCTCATTGGATTATTCGCGCCAAGAATTTTTTCCTCCTCACTAACTTGGATGGCCATATTTGTCAGACAGTCAACATTCTTTTGCGCACGCGCGTATGTTTATGTTCCAGCTTAGGTCCTCTCACTTCGTTTTTTCTAGTTTCCGCTTCTCCATTTTGTTTACGCGCCAACCACTCTAAGTGTAAGATTTATTCTTTGCAGACTGTCACAATCGGGAGATCGGTCTGGATAAATGAGTTCTCCAAAACAAAGAAAATATTTTATATATCTAAGATATGCTTATATATTCTATGTATCAGATGACACCACCTAGATCAGTTACACTCTCGTTGTAACAGCTATTCCTAATTGTATTAGTGCTGCTATTTAAAAGGGAGTGAGAAGATTCTAATTAATATTTCATAGTTACGTAATATCCATGGATATTTTTGTTTCTTGGGAGGTGGGGCGTATTTAGCGGCATATCAAATCCTTATACGTTATTTAATGCCAAAATGATATATTTTCAAATGCTTGATGATAATCATAACTATATTTTCAACGTTACATTGCATTTTTTAATGAGGGAGTCTCTGGGGTGCAGTAGCTAATGTGTTGATCTGTGACATCGTAGGAAGTGGGTTCGAACTCCACTTTCATCATTACATTTGATAAATGTATGAACCCACTTATGTCTCCAGCAATGGGTACCACTGATTTTGTTCAACAAGAACGGCTTTAGCACTAAATAACCCTTCAAAGTTGATATGCCATTAAACAAACTAAACCAAACCTTATACAGTATCACTTCTGTTCTTCTAAAAGGATTTCTTTGGCAACCCACGAAGAATGATATGTCATTAAAACAAAGAAATCAATTTGATTGCAATTTGTTTAAAAATAACAATTATCGAAATTATCAATTATCAATATCAATTATCAAATACAAATAAATTTTACGCGGTTGTAAAGTTTCAAGTATCCCTACCTAATAATAATAATTCAAACTATTATAAGGTTTCAAGAAATTATTCCAATTTAATAATATCCTGTCGACTAGATCTGTAGAATACACCAACTGCATTTCTACAGAGAGGTAAGACACCCCCCACCGACCAACGAGTATCCTCTAGCCCAGTTAGCTGGGACTGTAGGATACCCTATTTTCATCTCTGCATTGAAGTAACATCATCCCTCAACCCACCTAACAAGTGACCTGAATATGGCATTAAACCATCTGATATCGAGGCTCCAGTAATATGGGGTACCACTTCATTGCCATCGCTCCCTGGTTCACTCTGACCCGGAATGGGTCCTATCTGTGGGACATATAGAACTGGTTGAAATTTGAACTGAGTTCAAAGAAATGACTGATACAAAATAGAATTGATAGAAATAGAACTTTTTAATGATTTAATTGTGTAAAGAAATGACTGTTGTTGATGATACATACCAATTTTTGGAACCATAAAACCGTGTGCAAAAGAATGATTAATAAATTATCATCATCATCATCATGTGGTGCCGCCAGCACGAATATCCCTGACCCTCTTTCACCACTCCTCCCTATCGTTCGTCGCTTCTGGTAGGTCCTCAGTGCTACATTCCGTATTCTCACTGCTGCTGCTGAATGCAGGTTCGAGCTGGTCGTCTTGCTTTTGCTCGGTCATATGAGGGGGTCCATTGGAGAACATCACTTATGAGCTCGTCTCTGCTTCTCCAGCAGTGTCCTGCATGTCGGGTTCGTCTAACTTTGATAGTTTTCGTGATAGGAGGTAGGTGGCCGTACAGTTGGTGAATTGTGGAGTGTTGCCTCCAGGACTTATTCAAAATTGCTCGCAGTATTCTTGCGTAGCTGCCGTCAAGCTTTTTCTCTATACGTTTAGTTAGCATCCATGTAGTGCATCCATATAGCATTATCGACACGACCGCTGCTTGTCCCAACAAACGACTGATGTTACACTGCTATAGTTACATAGCAATACTTTAAAGCATTTCACTGTGTGCAAACAAATGATTAATAGTAAATAGTTATATTCCTGTTAAATAGAAATACTTGAAACTAGTTAACTGTGTTCAAAAGAATAAGCTCAGATTCGGTTAAGCATTTATCTACAAAATGAGTTGACAAATCCTATATATTTAATAAATATGCAAAAATAGAATTTGCATTAATTAATCAACAGTGGTTGATATGCCATTAAATAAATAAAAAAATTTAACCATCCAATTTTATAAAAATAATAACAGTAATAACATGTGATGGAATACATGGTTTTTGGTTAAAAAAAATTCACCTCCATTCACGACAGACTCGCACTAGAAATGAATAAATGCCAACAAATAGCACACGTACCCGAATGGATGACCAAAGGAAAGACCACATTGATACAAAGGGACCCAAACAAAGGAACCGCCCCAAACAATTACAGACCTATAACATGCCTACCAATGATGTGGAAAATATTAACAGCACAAATAAGGGAAAAGATTTACTACTCGCTAACAAGCCGCAGTTTGCTCCCTGACGAACAGAAAGGATGCAGCAAAGGATCCAGAGGCACAGCAGAATTACTTTACATAGATGAATACATTCTAAATGAGTGCAGCACCAGACAGAAAAATCTGGCTATGGCCAGGATTGACTACAAAAAGGCATATGATATGGTTCCGCATAGCTAGATAATAAACAGCCTTAAAAATGTTCAAAATATCACATGAAGTCATAAATTATATCGACAAAACTATGAAAACCTGGGGAGTGGAATTGACAGCAAGAGGAAGAAAGATTAGCTGAAGCAAAGATCCAAAGAGGGATTTTCCAAGGAGATACTCTATCACCCTTACTATTCATAATTGCCATGATGCCACTTAACCACATACTCAGGAAATGCACAGCTGGATACAAACTTAGTAGATCGCAGGAAAAATTCAATCACCTAATGTACATGGATGACATCAAATTATTTGCAAAAAATGAAAAAGGACTGGAAACTCTAATACACGCAGTTAGAATATACAGTCAGGATATAGGAATGGAATTTGGCACAGAAAATGTGCCATGCTTGAAATGAAAAGTGGCAAACGACATCTAATTGGCGGAATGGACCTACCAAATCAAGACAAGATTAAAACACTAGCAGAAAACCAAACCTACAAATACTTGGGAATCTTGGAGGCTGACAGCATCAAACCAGTGAAAATGAGAGACAAAATTCAAAAAGAAAATCTCAGGAGAACAAGAAAACAACAGGAGACAAAACTCTCTCGCAGAAACCTTATCAAAGGAATAAATACCTGGGCCGTACCACTCGTTAGATATTCCGGACCCTTTCTCAAATGGACCTGAGACGAACTCAAACAAATGGACCAAAGAACAAGCTGATGACAATGCATGAGGCCCAGAGACGACGTTGACAGACTATATGTTTCAAGAAAAGAGGAAGGAAAAGGCCTTTGCTAGCATTGAAGACAGCGTTGACGTATCGATACAACGACTCGAAGACTATATACAAAAACACAATGGAGGACTAATTACAACCATCAGAAACGATACTGCTAACACGATGGACAACAGAATAACAATAACTAGGAAAAATGGGAAGGAAAACAAATCTATGGATGTTTTAAACGACTGATAAATAACGTCTCACATGACAAGACCTGGACATGGCTAAGAAAAGGAAACTTTAAGAGAGGACAGAATCTCTCCTAATAGCAGCATGGAACAACGCCATAAGAACCAATCAAATTAAAGCAAAAATAGATAAGACGCAGCAAAATAGCAAATGTAGGCTATGTGGTGACAGAGATGAAACCATCAATCACATAATAAGCGAATGCAGCAAATTAGCGCAGAAGGAATATAAGACTAGACATGATTAGGTCGGCAAGATGATCTACTGGGAGATGTGCAAACAATTTAAATTTGACCATACACACAAATGGTATATGCACAACCCAGAACCTGTCTTAGAAAATAACACATAAACTCCTATGGGACTTTGACATACAGACGGATCGCCTAATCTCGGCCAGAAGACTAGACCTAATAATAATCAACAAAAAGAGAACTTGCAAAATTGTCGACTTTGCTGTCCCAGCTGACCATAGAATGAAACTAAAAGAATGTTAAAAGAAGGATAAGTACCTCGACCTTTTCTAGGGAATTGAAAAAACTATGGAACATGCAGGTAACAATTATACCAATTGTAATTGGTGCGTTTTGAACAGTAACTAAAAGATTACTGAAGGGACTGAAGGAGTTGGAAGTTGGCGAACGAGTGGAGACCATCCAAACAACTACATTATCGAGAACGGCCAGAATACTGAGAAGAATCCTGGAGACTTGAGGAGACTTGCTGTCACTCAGACTCCAGTGAAAAACCATCAGCTAACACTGATGTGAAAAACTCTAATGAGTAAATAATAATAATATTAACAAATACAGACAAAACAGGGCATTCCAAAACAACGAAAGAAAATTTTACCAACAACTGGGAGGAGATGGCACGAAAACATACCAATAACCAAATGCGTGAGAAAACGAACGATTTGGGACAAAAATTTGGCAATCAAGAAAACATAACGAAAAAACCGAATGGGTCAATAGTATGACAAATAATAAGAAGGGCTCGAAGGCCTGAACGCGGAAATACACATCGATATACTCAAAACGACACTAAGAAAATATCAAATTTGAAAACACCAGGCCATGATGGAATACATGGATTCTGGTTCAAGGAATTCACTTCCATTCACGAAATAATAGCTCTAGAAAGGAACAGATGCATAGAAGGAGCACACGTACCCGAATGGATGACCAAAGGAAAGACCCCATTGATCCAGAAGCTCTTACTCAAGAAAACTGTCCCAAATAACTACAGACCCATAACCTGCTTACTGATAATGTGGAAAATATTAACAGCAAAAATAAGGGAAGAGATTTACTACTCGCTAACAAGCCGTGGGTTGATCCCTGAGGAACAGAAAGGATGCTGCAAGGGATCCAGAGGCACAAGAGAGTTACTTTTTGTAGATCAGCACATCCTAAAGAAAAGCAAGACCAAACAGAAAAATCTACCTATGGCGCGGATTGACAACAAAAAAGCATATTTTATGTTTCCACCAAGCAGGATAATAAACTGCCTCAAAATGTACAAAATATCACATGAAGTCATAAACTTTATCCCAGTCAGTGGCATTTCCACCAGGACAATGCACCAGTCCACAACTCCATCCTTGTCACAGACTATTTGACCAAGATGGGCATCATGATAGTTCCTCACCATCCCTATAGTCCCAACCTTGCTCCCTGTGACTTTTAGTTATTCCCTAAGCTCAGAGGCTCTCGTTATGAGACAATCGAGGAGATGAAAGAGTCTGTGACGAAGGTCATTGACACGCTCACACAAGAGGACTTCCATGGGGCCTTCCATAAGTTTTTGGAACGGCACAACAAGTGCATTGCATCTGGAGGAGATTACTTCGAACGGGACTAGAGTTTCATGTGTGTACTATCAATAAAAGTGACCATACAAAAATGTCTGAAAAGTTATCGTATGCCCCTCGTATGAATATATTGATAAAGAAAGTTACAATTTACAGTTAGAATTAAATTCGGTGACTTTTATTAAATCTGCCTTTTTTCCGTAAAAAAGTATCCCTTTTGCCATACTAAATATCAGTCAGTTGCATAAGATGCATAGCCAGAATTTATTTTCGTGCCATCATTTAAGAATTAATTTAGGAGATTACTTCGAAGGGGGTTTCATGTGTGTACTATCAATAAAAGTGCCCATATGAAAAAAGTCTGGAAACTTATTTAATGATCCTCGTATTTTGTAATTTTTAAAAAAAGGTTTAATGATCAATGTGAGCGTGAATTATCATTAAATTGTAAATTGAATTAGAAGCGCTAACCTTCTCCATGTTAAAGCATTTTAATATTATTGCGCTGACGAAAATCTCGGTATGATGTGCTATTTCTTAGGGATTACAATGATGAACAAATATAGTATTAATATAAGGAAGTGGGCCACCGTAGTCGGGGGCAAACAGGAGGCCCCCTTTTCAATAGCTACTACATCCAGGTGTAGGGAAGGCCGCTATTCCTTTCCCTGGTTTGCTCCACTTTACCCTTGATCCTTACTGAGTGTTAAGCAAGGCGGCATCAAATAGCATTTTTTGAATCTGGTATGAGTCGACCTGGGATTGAACCCCGCTCTCCTGGACCATTGGCGAACACTCTACTCATTAGACCAAATTTGAAAACTAATAATCTGATTGGGCTCATATTTGACACGTACCATTTGAAGGTAGACACTTTATAAAAAAATTATAGGGACTTTTTATTAGTGGCGCCATCTATATATCAGGCCCAGGACTAATTGAATGATGTGCTCGCAGTACGACAAATATTTTACTGAGTGTTAAGCAAGGAGGTATCAAGTACAATTTTTAAAGTCTTTGATATGACGTTACCTAGGATTGAACCTGGGTCTCCCGGACCATTGGCGAACAATCTACACACTAGGCCGTTATTACGTCAGGTGAAATTTTAAAACTTTTTTTCTCTAAATGGCTCAGTTATCTACAGTAAATGGATTAATATAAAAAAGGGAAAAGTTAAAGGGGAATGTGTAAAAGGCAACAGTCATTAGGTAAAAAGTAAAAGATTATTGATGAAATACATTACGTAATATATGATGCGAATTTAGAAAAATATCATCATCGTCATGTCGCGCTATCAACACGAATATTGCTGACCCTCTCTCGCCACTCCTCCCTATCGTCCATTGTTTTTGATAGGTCCTCATGGCTACATCTAGTATCGGCACAGAGCTACTGTATGTATGTTCGAGCTAGACTGCCTGCATTTGCTCGTCCCTTTGAAGATGTCCACAGGAGTACATCAATTACGAACTCGTCCCTACTTCTCCAGCAGTGTCCTGTATTTCTGGTTCGTTTAATTTTGATGATGGGTTGTAAGTGGCCGTACAGCTGCTGTTTTGTGGGGTGCTGCCTCCAGGACTCGTTCAATATTGCTCGCAGCATTCTTGTGTAATTGCCGTCAAGTTTTTTTTTCTCCAATACGTTTAATTAGCGTCCATGTGGTGCATCTATATAGCAGTATCGATACGACCACTGCTTGGAGGAAACTGCGCTTCGTTATATCGATCAGGTCTGAATTCCTTATGACCGAAAGCTGTCCATGCCTTTGCTAGTCACGTGTCGATATCTGTCTCGGATATCTGTCTCGGACATAATTTGCATACAAGAACATCGATACACGCACACCTACCTAGTGAGCAGAGTCTTGATGAGACACTGCTCCCTAGGTAGGTGAACTTATCCTCTAGTTTCAGAGCGCTACCGTTTAGTGTGGAGATGTCGTCTGTTTGATTGAAGCACATATATCCCGTCTTAAATTGTTAATAAATATATGACAGTTGTAAAACGCAAGATATGAGATTTAAGTGCTCTAATGTAGAAGATGAATAATAGGTTGTAGATAATTCTGGCCGATGCAAACCAAACGAGGAAGTATTGTTTTGTCAAATCTTGATAAGTCAAGACAGTAGTTATTTTTAAAAAAAGCAAGTCAAGACAGTAGTTATTTTTAAAAAAAGCAAGATTCGAAAAACATCTTAATTTGTTAAGAATCGTATTCATAGAGATGTGCCAAGTTAAATCATTGTTTTATATTGTTTGAATAAAAAAAATATTGAAAATTACTTAATTTTCTTACGCTAAAGATAATATTGAGCATATCTTTCCACATTTTCTGAAGAGACAATGTCTGTCGGATTTAACTAACTTCCCACCAAGTCGATGTATGACACAAGGTCATAGAAGTTATGCACAAATCGAGACACATGCGTTTTTATTTTTAAAGAATTGCTTGGTACTATCGGCATTTCCCATATTAGGGTGCCTCAGGCACCAAACCATGCAAAGTAGCTATTACCTGGGTAGATGGCTCCCAAGCGATTCAAATTAATATCTACTAGGCACAAACGCCGTGCAGGCTCACAGAAAACCAAAGGCGGAACAAGCTCACGGTATTAACGCGTTTTGAAGAGACAATGTCTACGAGATTATCAGACGATATTTCAAAAACTTTATTACAAATTTACGATTTCAACAAGCCGTTCGCAAAGGAGCCCATTTGGTGAAGGCTTAACACAAAGTGGGGGTGTCTGTGGTGTAATGGTTATCGTCGTAGGAAATGGACACGGCGACTCGAGTTCAAATCCTGGACCTGGCTAATTGCATTTCACATAGCACTAATAATCTTGGAAAAGGTATGAATCCAATTATTTACCCTCCAGATATTGGTAAATAGTAGAGCAGGCTCGGTTCTTCAGCCTTGATGAGGCAATTAGACAAGGAGAAAGAAAACTCTGAATTCAAACCTGACAAACTACACTTTAAAACTGACCTTGTGTCATATCCTGCCCGAGCGGAGGGGTTGGTAAATATGGAAGGCTTAACACAAAGCCCCCAAAGGAGTGACGTCTAGGCGCAAAGCCGTGCCATGCTCGGTAAATTCGCTATAATAGGAAAGATTCTGGTATGAAATTTTCATTTGATGGACAAGCAAAATACTTTTACATAAATTAATCATCAAGCGAAGAAAGAATAGTAGGTGGCCTACCGGTGGAATTCGGCACACTGGGTTCAAGCTCTAGTTAGGACGGTCTTTATTTACTTGTCTTGTATAGTATACTGTGTCGTTATTAACAACGAGGAACACGTATGTATATAAAAATATGAGATTATATTTTTATTTTCGGCGATGATACTTGTGTGGGGCAGAAAAGCAATCGCAGAGAGTTCGCGCACACGGAGGAGCTGTCGGGAGACGGAAGAACCAGTGAACAACTGACTTTAGCCGAAATTCGGGAACTTACATAGTCTACAACTCTCAAGTGACCTTCCTCTTTTTCGTTAACCAATGTTACGCCCACATCTCGCTTATTTGCTTTCCATTGGTTATGTTGTCTGCTTCACATTGGCTACTTGCCCAAGTCCGGTTCTGTGGGCGTACGCATCTGCCACTATCACCAAATTCAACCACGCCCACCGTTCAGGTGATTTTCCGATATCTTCGACCGGATGCACCTGTTTTCAACATCCACCGTATTCACAGCAACTGTGCACATGGTGACATTTCGGCAATTACCTGGTTGATATCATCCTTGAGCGGATGTACCTGTGTCAACATCCTCTGATACACAGCACCTGTGGATATGATGACATTTCGGTGATCACACCGGTTTTATCAATCTATCTGTCAACAACATCCGTCGTATTCACACCCGCAGGTTACGTTAATATATTACACTTTGCACAAATATCCTTTTGAAATGCAATAATTCAATCTTTACCAAATCTTAACTGAAATAGTAACTTATAGAGCGAACGACAAAATTTTAAGCTCAAATCAAAAGGCGAAAGAATTTCATTTGTAAAATTAGAGTTTTTTAATCGTATAAATGCTATTTAAACATGAAGAATAGAACTGTTTTAATAGACTTTTAATAATCAAAAACTTTTGTTACTATTAAACTTTTCAACTGTCGACAAAAGATAGAAAAATCGAATTTCATTTTATTGATTAAAAATGGTATCGAGCCGACGCAGAATGGGAACAGGATCAACATTAATTTTATTGCCAATGAAATTAGAATATTTTCTCATTAACTCTTCAGTGCCGGTTCCAATTATGACATCGATTTTACTTGATTGGCTCAATTCTTTTCGGTAAATTATATCACGTATTTAGAATTTCACTTCGCTCACCCTTCAGAGTCACTGTTATGCCACTCGCATAATGCAAAGCTCTTCTAACAAATTGAGCATTTCAGTGTGTGATAGCATAAAATGGAAACAAACGAAAGTTAATATATATATATATATATACATTAAAATCCCAAATTTGCGTTGGGTCTGCTGCTAACTCTGTGGTATGCTATCGGTCTAACATAAAGTTAGGCAAGTTTCGCTCCCAGCGAAGTGTCTCGCGTGTCTAGCCACAAGGAAGGGTTCTGATACAAGGAAACATTCTGTCAATAGATGACTATATATATATATATATATGTATATATGCAAATTTCATTAAACATAATAGACATTTTATGTCTACATATTTTCTTCTGGATCCGTTCGAATTCCCGTATTACTTTTATCGTATTCGGGGAGAACTGATTAAGGTATTGTCCATAGTTGTATGTATCCCAGGTACTTTATGCCGGACTTTGGGCCATCATCAGGGGAGGATCTATTACAAAAGTGATGTAACTTTTGTTTTAGCATATTACTACTATGTAAGGGCGTCTTTGCCGTTGAAGATTATGGTGTTTGCTTTTAAATGTAATTCTATAATTAGTGCCAGTAGCTAAAGACATTTAAGTACATTAGCACTGGTTCAAAAAGTAATTGTATTAAGTGTTGGTTGCAGGTTTCTAATATGTAGTGCTTCGAGAATCTGAAGTACTAGGGATACATACAACTATGGACAATACATAAATCAATTCCCCCGAATACGATAAAAGTAATACGGGAATTCGAACGGATCCAGAAGAAAATATGTAGACATAAAATGTCTATTATGTTAAATGAAATTTGCATTAACGAATAAATGCTGCCTATATATATATATATATATATATATATATATATATATATATATATATATATATATATATATTTAAAAAAAATTATTTCTTTAACTTGAGTGAAAAGTTTGCGAAAAAAACAAATGTTGCAAATTTTTTTCTTGTAAGAAAAGATGATATTAGTTCAAGCGTAAATATCTTCTAATATTTCCATTACAAGAAATAAAAGTTCACGTATCCCATGTAACATTTCATATTGTCTAGATCTAATTGATACATTTTGTGTGAGTAAGAAAAAACCTTTGCGTGAGTATGTCACCATGTTAGAGAGAAAGTATACTTAGGCGGTAATATGTAGGCGGATGTAGGTAAAAATTTATCTGCTGTGAAATATTAGTACGAGCATGTTTAAATAAAAAATATATTTGCGTTCAATTTAGATTTCCACTTAAAAGAAATAAAATCGAAAGTTGCGAATAGATTTACGGAATGGATCCATAAATCCAATCCAGGTTTAAAGATTTCCTCGCTTATTCATAAGATTGAGGTGAGCTCAAATTAGATTTTTTTAAAAAAGATTATGATTTATCAGTGATTCTAATTGGTTAAAAATGTACTTTAAAAATCCACTTTAAAATGTTCTTTAAAAATGTACTTTAAACTCTCTAGAAGGAAAACGATTTCGTAATAATTTTGGGTTTTGATCTTTCAAATTTTTTAGGTAAGTGAAATATCCCCGCTTGCGAAATCTCAAAGAATTCTTTTAAAAGAGCACCGATTTATCGATAAATACAAGAATACAGATTGTAGGAGGAGGTGACCTGTGTATTTAGTATTTATGCTTCCCCGCAATTTTATGTTGAAGTTTGATATTTAGTGTTTAGAAAAAAGGTAGAATAGGCATAATATAGGCACATGGAAAAAGTAGTAAATGAAAGAAGCCAATGAGTGAAAGATATACAATAAATTAGTAAAAGATATGAAACGGCGTGGAAAAAAGGAACATTTAAAATAAGGCGACGAACAAAACAAATTTATATACTATAATAATAAAACTTACATTGATACATAAAAAATATTGCTAATTCTATTCACAAAATAATAGCATGTGTATATGTGTGAGTGTGTGTGTGTGTGTGTGTCTAACACAACTAAACTACAAAAGGATTACATATTTAAAATGTCTTTCTTTTTATGATTGGAAACAGGCAGTTTCTCTGAGACTGGAAAGCGTCTCATAGTCAATGTATATTTTGAATGTCTGCGAGACCCATCTATGTTGTTGCTTTTCACTCCAGTTGATTCACACTGGAGGGAGTGTGTTGCCGCTGCGAAGAAATTGGGTAAAAGAGAGAAAGGGTGTTTGAAGACGACGTATTTATAGAAAATACGCGTCTTGGAGGTGGCTCCAAACGCAGGACGAAAATTTATGCGCGGACGTAGTTTTACGCAGGTCACGTAGTTCACTTGGCCAATGGTTTCCCGAGACTGAATATGTGAGCGTCCGCCATCTTTGTTATGGGAACAAGTGGCATACCGCCCAAATTAAATTATAGGAGTGTAAAGTCCAATAAGATAAAGAAATTATAGTTTCTCGAATCTATTTTTGAAAAAAGTTAAGACTTTTTTTAATATGGAAATCAGTTATTTGGTTTAGTTTGGTTGGGTTGGGTTTTATGGCATATCAACCACTGTAGGTTATTTAATGCTAAATCCTCTTTATACATATATGTTAAATATATATGATTTTGTTTGGTTGGGTTTCATGGCATATCAACCATTGTAGGTTATTTAATGCCAAATCCTCTTTATACATATATATTAAATATATATAATTTGGTTTGGTTGGGTTTTATGGCATATCAACCATTGTGGGTTATTTAATGCCAAATCTTCTTTATACATATATATTAAATATATATGATTTGGTTTGGTTGGATTTAATGGCATATCAACTATTGTAGGTTATTTAATGCCAAATCCTCTTTATACAGATATATTAAATATACGTGATTTGGTTTGGTTGGGTTTGATGGAATATCAACCATTGTAGGTTATTTAATGCCAAATCCTCTTTATACATATATATT
>OY757922.1:82960939-82990939 GCA_963585895.1 Sepioteuthis lessoniana | reverse complement strand
AAATACAATAACATGAAATAAAACTGCTGGACCATTTAAGTGTCTGTAAACAAATGACTGCAGTTTAATTGAATTCTACGTGATACAAAGCAATACTTGGAACTATTTAACTTTATTGACTTATCTTTACAAATCATATATTTCTAATACATTTCGACGACCTACGTAAGCTCGGGAATTTAATGCATTTTGTATAAACTTTCGTTTGATTACATTTTACGTTATCGATATCACTTATCTCCCATTTCACAATATATATATATATGACCCAACCGGGTTTCGATCCCAGCTTCGAGAATTTAGCGTGTTAGCAACACTGAAGAGTTGTGATACAACGAAGCTGTCTGTCTGTGGAGGACAATATATGCTCCCCAACTCCTGTGGAGTTGATCTCTCGAACGAAAAAAGTAATGGTTGCCGCTCGCGTAAGGCAATGCTCTTCGAATGAAATGAGTTGTCGGTAGCTGTTAAGCAGATATAGGTAAACAAAACAAAGGTGATAAATAAGCGTTTATAAATCCCTTTGCTTGCCCTGGTTTCCTAGTGGCTGTGTGGTAGAATCTTGGATTGGCGTATGAGTCAACCGGGTTTCGATCCCAACTTCGAGAATCTCGCGTGTCTAGCCACACTGAAGAGTTGGGATACTACGAAACAGTCTGTCTGTGAATGGCTATATATTAGCAGCGATCATTTTAAGTATAGTTTAATACCAAATTCTTATAGCCAACTTTTTTGCATACATTACATGATTGCTTTATTGAAAAAATCTATTTTCAGGTTTAGTAGGTGAGATTACCAAAGTTTTGAAAGATCCTGTACGAACCCCTTGAATTAGTTGAGATAATTTTGCTAAAACGGTAATTCTTCCAGACTGTAGCCGTGTCCATACTGCTATGTGATGGCAACACTTTGAATGTAAAGAATCGCTTGGAGAAAATGCCAGATGAAAACTGTGCTGTGCTAAGAACAAATCCTAGAAGGAACATTCTAGAAAACAACTTATTCTCATCTCACAAACCCTTCAAGAAAGGCGAATAAGATGTGCTGGGTTCTGTTTGAGAAGTAATAAATTCTCTTATAGACTACTACCAGTGTTGGCCTACCAGTAAAAATATACATATATTAGCTCTGTGCAAACACTGGATGCCGTTTAGATGACATACCAAGTGTGATGCTCGATGAAGGGAGAGGGCATGAGAGATTCAAGAGAATATGTGCAATCAGCTCGCTTTCTAGATGATGATAAGGATGATAGGATTTTCATGTCACGTCTTGTAGGTTCTCGATAAATGTTGGATATTACTTTAAGTGACTTAATCATCTGGAGACAACGAAATCATCACAGTAAATCTGATGGGGAAGTTCCAGTATTGCTAGAGCTTCGGGAAATGCGGAGTATCCCTTCATTGCCATCGCTCCCAGGTCCACCCTAGCTCGGAGCGATAACACTTGAGAGAGTCCTATCTATGGGTTAAATAGAACTAAACTGTGTACTAATGCTAAACTGAAGTGTTTGAAAGAGAACTGTTTTGACATTGAATCTGTATATTTATGTTAAAATGAACAATTTGAAACTGTTTTTTAAATAGAACTAAACTGTGAACTAATACTAAACTGAATTGTTTGAAATAAAGCTTCTTTTGATATTTACCTGTTTGTCAACAAAAACTATACTTATACTAAACGGAATTGTTTGAAATTTATTTCGATGTTAAATGACCCAAAAGGTGTTGATAAGCCATAAAACAAAAGAACCAACCCTGCAACCTACCAAATGTGAAACTTCGAATGGATTTGTACGTACGAAGAAGAATTAGAGGGAAATAACACAAGTATATAGAAGGCGAGCAAAAAATAAATAAAAGAACTAGACGTTTAAAAAAAGAATTAAATAATAATTCATTTAAACGAATTTGACTGAAAAACTTTGTATGTTCCCAGGCTCATTCGGTAGATATGAATTCTTTATTACTATTTCAAAGCGAATTTTTTTCTCGTAATGTTTCTCGATTTATGTAAATTTTGCAATATTTCGAATTGGTTTACCGAAAAAAATTATTTTAATCTCGCAAAACTGTTTGTTTTAAGGTTATTCAAAATAGCAGCCAATCAGTGTGGTCCAGGCTTGAACAGAGGTCTGTCAGAAAACATTTGGAGGATGAAAAGTGCAAACCATGTGACATTTACAGAACGTGTGATGTGTATAGAGAAGCATATTTTAGTCAAAAGATTGTTTACAAAAGGGCTAAATATGGGTTTGCCTCTAAGACACAAATTTGAAAAACAATTCATGGAGTGGAAATGTATTAAATGGTAAAGAAAAAGTTCCTCGCGGAGTGATCTGTAAAGAAGGTGATGTTGATAGTCTTCTAGGATATGAAAGAGCCTATGGCTATTAATTTCCTTGAAAAATCAGCAACTCTTTAGGTAAATTTATGCTTATCTATGGAATGAAGCTCATATTAGCAAAAATCTTCCGCCCCAGAGGTATGTGACAAAGATCATTTTTTAGAGGAGTACAGTTGGTTTTAATTCAGGTCTATCCCATTCTAAGTCCATTTGCCTCAACAAAGTAAAAGAACCCAACTGTCCTACTATTTACCACTACCTGAAGGAAGAAAATATCGACTCATGCCTTTCCAAAGAACATTAGCATAAAAGGAAACGCAAACTGTCACATCCAGGTTTGAAATCGGATCACCGATTCGATTTTCACCAACGTTAAAGAATACGCTAAGTGCGCCTCCTTCTTAAAAGTCTTTGCAAACCATACTATGCTGACCATACTATGCTGAACCCACCCCAACGCGCGGCACATCTTGTGATGTTTAAGATCTCTGTCGGCAGAGATCCGAAAAAAAAACAACTACATCTTTCAATGGTCAAAATCCAGCTCTCACCTCAATGGTCCAATCTCAACTGACGTCTTTTGCAAAATCTTCAAATTCTTGCGACCATCTCTTCCGAGTATGACGTCATCCACTTCCAGTCCCGGCAGGTCTTCGAAACTAAACTCTAAGTCCGTGCAAATCTGTTTTGGTAAGTTGTTGTTGGTCGGCCAACATTGGCACGACTATGTGAAGGGGTCCATTGCAGAACGTCACATATGAGTTCGTCCTTGCTTCTCCGGCAGTTTCCCGCATGTCTTATTTGTCTTACTTAGAAGATTTTAGAGATGGGAGGTTAGTGACCGTACAGCTGTTGTTTCGTGGTTTGCTGGTTCCTGGAGATATATATATATATATATATATATATATATATATATATACCATAACAGAATATAGTTTAGTATCATACCAAGGACACCTTGCTTTACAGAGGGAGTCTTATTCATGGTATTACATGAGTCGGTTTATTACAAACTCCACCAACGTAGCGCGAGGAATACTGGGGAACTTAATATATATATATATATATATATATATATATATATATATATATATATATATATATAATTGCTTGTTGTGGGTGAAAGAAAAATGGAAATAAATCCAACAGTATGTAAACACAAAAATATGAAAAAGCAAAATATTCAGGTGTACTTTTTATATAAAACATTTTCTGATCTTCATGGGGGGGTGGGTTATAAAGCATCTTCAGGGCACGCATAAAAGTTATTAAATATTTCAAAAGAAAAATGAAACAAAAAAAAAATGAAAGATTCTTACCATTCTTTAACGGTAATAGCGTTACAGTCTTGTGTCCGAAAAATCTTTCAGAATTCTGTTTTGTTTTTTTTTCTTCTATTCTTATTTGTGGGAATGAGAACATTTTTCAAATTTTGAAATTCCTAAAAAATTCTCAAATATAAAGTTTGTTTGTTGCTTAAATGTTTGGTTTTTTTTTTTAATTCTTATATCAAATTTATCTCTTTATTTAGTTAAGGAAGTTTTAAATAGTTATAATATTTCTTATTTAAATTTAGTTGATAAATTATTTATTTATTTATTTATTTATTTATTCATTTTTCATAGATTATGCTTATATTCTATATTTTCACAAGGATTTTAAATGGTTGGTTAATTTGTTTGGTTTAATGGCATATCAACCTTTGTAGGTTATTTAACGCCAAATCCATTTTTATGTAAATACTCAGTTCTATTTAAAACAATTCAGTTTAGCATGAGTCCACAGCTTAATTGTCCAAAACATTTTCATTTCAAATTATTCAAGCAGTTATAAATAACAATTCTATTTAGTGTAAGTACAGTTTCAATGTCAAAAACAGTTCAATTTCAAACAATTCAGTTTAGCATAAGCACGCAGTTTAAATGTAAGTACAGTATAACTGTAAAAACATTTCTATTTCTAGCTATTCAGTTTAGTCAAACAGTTCTAATTCAGCAAATTCAGTTTAGTATCAGTAAAGATTTTGTTTACACACAGTTATATGTCAAAACAATTCTATGTTAAACAATTCAGTTTAGAATAAATACAATTTCAATGTCAAAAAACAGTTCTATTTCAAATAATTCAGTTTAGCATAAGCATGCAGTTCAGATGTAAGCACGGTTCAATTGTCAAAAAACTTTTCTATTTCAAGCTATTCAGTTTAATCAAACAATTCAGTTTAGCATAAGAATGCCGTTAGTTCTATTTAACCCATCGATAGGGCCCTATCAGGTGCTACCACGCCGGGCCAGAGTGGACCTCACAATCAAACTGTTTAGTGTCATATCCAAGGCACTCGGTGGTGGGTGGGTCTTAACCGTCTTCAGAGATGCAGTCAGTGTATTCAACAACCCCAGCCGACTGGGCAAGCAAGGATTTTAAACAAAATATTTTCTCGACTAAATTTTATACTGCAACCCACAAACAAAAGTATCGTTTCAAATTACATGTTTCTTTTTCTTTTTAATAAAACGCCTGAAGATATAATGGGAGAAATACAGAGAACAGAAAAAAATAAGAAGAAATGAAAGAAAAGAAAACATGAAAGAAGGAATTAAAAAAAACAAAGAAATAAACTCCGAAGAAAATGGACGTATTAAATACAAACACACAAAACGGAAGAAGCAGTTATACACGGGATTTAATACGGTGGAACCTAGATCGAAATTGAGTAGAAGTGATCGGATCAGAGCAGCTGCCATTTGAAATAATCTCAGCAGGCGAAACACACACATTATGGCCCCGACGATAATCTGTAGACTAACGTTGGCAGCTCACCTCGATTTCCAAAGCAATGCGATACCCCCAGGCTGCACCAGCTTAATAGAAAGTGGGAAAGTGATAAACTAAGAGGGGGACAAAGGAAGAGGTAAGAGAAAAAGTGTGTATAAAGAGTCAAAAGAGGGCTACTGTATAAACGGGAGACAGTAATTCAGATTTAAATCTTAATCGGCCAAAAGACACACTCATCGATTTTCGGTACGAGTCGGTGCGCATGCGTACATGATAACGCGTGTCTACCTTGAGACTCAGAAAGAGGCTTAGAGCGCGTGACTCTACGCATGCGTAGGTGTAAGAGTGTTGTGGAACGTGTGACTGGGACTAAGATATTTTATTAAATAATATTATTCGGTAATGTTTTTCATATATCTTTCTGGGGGCAATAGAGTATGTGCCAGGATGTTAGGATGACCACTGTCAGTAGCCTGTTAGATAGGCACCTGACATAACTTACACTCCATATTTACATAAACATAAGGAGGCGCGCATAGTTTACGGTTATTGGAAAAGAAAGTAGAATCGGTAACCCTGGTTCAAATCCTTGACAAATCCATTTGTGTTTCACTTCACTTGTGACATGAATACATCTGCTCTCCCCGCACCCAGACTTGGTCAGACGAGGTTCTTTAGCCTTATTGTGTTAGTATAGCGTTTATTCTAAGGCTAACAGCAACAAATAAATGAATTAATACTTTGTTTAATTCTAACAATTTATTAATCAACTCGCGAAACAATTAATAACAATATATTGTGTATAAAGTTGAGTTTGTGGGACTTACCGGCGCTCTGAAAAAGATACCTGGTATCTTAGGGTTGTCCTTCTGAGAGCTTTTAACGTCCCCGCCACACGGAACGTCTGGTGGAATCTGTCTGACTGGATTTTAGATTTTTGCGCCAAGACTTCTGGGCTCATCACATGATTAGTATATCCAATCACAGAGAGCCTCTCCCTCACTAACTCTATACACAGAAATTACCATTTTACTAACCCAACAGCCTGGATAAGGCAACCAGTCTAGAAGAAGGAAAATTCTGAATACAAATAAGAATTATCCCGCTGAAAAAATTAACCTTGTGTCACATCCTGCTCATGGCGGAAGGGTTGGGTAAATATATACCCAAATCTCACTTGTGGACAGGAAATAGAATAGGATAAGCATTACTAAAAGACATAGAATATATTTCGAGTGGTGCTTAAACAAAGGTATTAAAGAAATGTTATTTTCCCAAAATTGAAACATTTGAACAAACAAAAGCTGCGTTAAGGTATTTTAAGGTGTTTGTTTAAAATAAAAGACATTTAAAATAAAAGATATTTGTTTAAAATAAAAGGTATTTTAAGTTGTTTAAAATAAGACATTTTAACCAAAATATTGCACACTTAACACTTGCCACCGTCTGTTTAAAAAATTCCAGTCTAAAACTTGTAAAAACGTTGAAATTATTTGTGACTGAAGAAAATTATTATTGTTGCAAAAATATTTTAAAATTCGGTTGATAGAAAAATGAATGCTATCAGGTCGAAGATCATTCCGATGAAAAAGGAATTTTTATTTCGTTTGGACATGAAAAACGAACGAAAGCTAATTGACTAATCAAATGAATTCTGAAGTAAAATTTACCGAAGGAATTTGGGTGGAACGTACAACGCATTCATTTTATAAGCTATGATAACCGCGGTTAGATTGATTGGAAGAGAGAGGGAGAAAGATCCAAACCAAGCTGAGTCGAAAGAATTCGCTCCAAGTACCAAATCAGGAAAACCAACAAAAAACACCTCAAAAGTTCTCGAACCCAACATCACCATTGACTAATACGCAGAATAACACCAGGCGAAATATTCATTGTCTTCTCTCCACAAAATATGGGTGTTATTCGATGCTATATATTATTGTTGCACACTTGTGTTTCAATGAATAATTGTTAGTTTGTTTTTTTTTTGTTTCTTTTTTCGTTTTTGCATTTTGTTTTTTTTACGGAGAGTTTTTCTGGTCTTTTTGTGTTGTCGACACTCGGAAACTTATTCTGACTAGCAGCCTACCAAACCAAACAAAGAGGACTCCGACGAAATTGCGTCAATTCTCGATTTCGTAGATCTTTGAAAATATATAACATGGGTACTAAACCTTTGACAAAGCAACTAGTTGGAGTTACATGTTGTTGTCACGGAATTAGACTAAGTCAACCTCGACAAACAACTTATACTAAATTGAATTCTTAGAAATAGAACAGTTTGATCATTTAACTGTGTGTATCTACAAAATACGTTTATTAATCCTGCATTTAATATATATTTAGAAATAGGATTTTGTCATTAAATAAGCCACAATTGTTGATATGCCATAAAACTAAGCCAAACTAAACCTTCATATATTCAGCTGAATGCTTAGTCTACAAAGTTCAAACGTACTTCAGACATTTACACTAGTATTGGTGGGGGTGCTGGTATTCTGTTATAGATCACCCATCAGATTTTGGTTGAAGCACCATAAGTATCTATTTTCCATCAATGCAATTTCTTGGTGAAATCTTTCTCCACGCTTATCACTTATCTCTCTCAGCTTTGAAAAGAAATTCAAGATGAGGAAGCAAAGCTATTCCATTCTTAGTTACGCTGTAAGTTCATTGATAAAATGCATGACGTTTTCAGCACTATGAGACCGAAGGAAGGTCTTTACAATTAATACGAATAAATCTTATGCCGCCAACTCAAGTGGATTTAAATTACCTTTGAACTTGCTGTTAGACATTAAGTCTCCGATCTTGGGAAATATCTGTTTTCAGTTTTGTATCACTTTTCTATGAGGCAAATGTTACTTTTAGATATTAGAATCCGCAACGATCGAATAGCACTCTTACAAAATTTTTTATTGAGGACGAATTGATGTAAAAGGGTTTTGAAGTTGACCATTGATGGATCAAGCCAGGAATATATGATGCGTATATATATATAGATATACACACACACACACACACACATATATATATATATATATATATATATATGTGGAATAGAATGATTTGGAATCAGATCGTTCGATTTAGTCTTATACACAGTTTTATCCCAGAAATAAGAAATTTGGTGATCAATCTATGTATTTAGTCAACCAAACAGCCTCTGGCAGTATGTGACTCAAGGTCAATTTTTAAGGGGGGCAAAGCTTATTTGAATAGCTTTTCCTAATCAAGGCTAAAGAACCCCGCCAGTCCAATTTATCTGGCAGGGAGAACAGATGGGTTGATGCCTTTCCACGGGGTATTAGTTCAAATTGAAATGCAAACGACCTTGTTGGGAACCATGTGTACTTAGCATGCGCTGACAGGTTAACCGGCAGGCTGATTCTACACCACCTGAGCCATAGACATCGAGGCTTTTTTCGATTTGCCGAGACATATTTCAGATCTACGGCGCCCCTGAAGAACTCAGCAGAGATGGTGGGCCACCCTTCTCATCTCTTACATTCAAAAAGTTTTTGCACGACTGGGCCGTTAAACACAGGCTATCATCGGTCGCTTACCCACAATCCAATGGTCGAGCAGAGCTCGCTGTTAAATCAGCCAAAAAAATCATAAGTGGCAACACAGTCCAAGTGGGATCGTTGGACAATGACTGCACAGCAAGAGCCATCCTCCAATACAGGAATACGCCCATCCAAAATATCGGGCTGTCCCCTGCTCAACAGCTACTCCACCTCCGGCTACGTGACTTCGTACCGTCCCAACCCACACTCTACTTGCCTCGTGCAAATTAAATAGCTGCAGCCCAAAATCGAGAGATGAGTCTATCCCGTTGGAACGCCCGTCTCATAGAGCGATACAACAAAACATCCCACACCCTATGCCCACCTTCAAAAGGGATAAATAGTTTCAGTTCAACGACCAAAAAACCGCCGATGGGACAGAACTGGTCAGGTCATGGAGATCTTCCCCAACCACCAATACCGTGTCACAGTTGACGGATCAGGCAGAATTACCTGGCGAAATCACCGATTCCTCAGGAAACTTGAAACAACAACAATCCCGTTTCTCATTCCTAGTGCCGTGCCCGAGACCTCTACACCAAATCCAACTCCACAGAGACCCAATACACCAGTGCCGCAAACCATAGACACTGGAAAAACATCGTCACACCCGACATCAAATACCGCACAGCCGTCTACATCGACGCGGACACCCCACCCGGCATTGTCCAGATTACTCCCAAACAACCACCCAGGTTTAAAAGAACTCATCCCTCCCCAAAGACCACTATATACGCGCGATGGGGGTGGAGAAGGAGATGTAGCATAATAATAGCACTTTCCGCCATAATCTCCATGCAATGACGTGCCCGTATGTGGACAGTCAAACGTCACAGCCCGTGCAATGACGTGCCCGTATGTGGACAGTAAGATGCTCGATAAATAGACCTTCTTCTCCTCATGTAGTTATAGTCTTCTCTGGGCAACTCTCTTTACTACATAACTGAATATTTGTGGGAACAATCTTCACAAATTCGACAGTGCAGGATTTGAACCTGGGTTGCTGATTCTGTTTCTGACGACGACAGTACTTACGTAATTTTCCTGACTAAATAAATCATATTGAAACTCTTATGGTTCATTGGTAGTATATTTTTTACCAAGGACGAATCGTATTCTGAAAATACACCAAACCAGACTGACCGACGCCAACTCCCTATTCAAAACCCTTTTGAGTTACAAACAATTTGAGAAACAAGAAGTAAAGAGAGAGAATTAGAGAAATAAAAAGAAAAAGGTTTGAACAGAATAGGGAAAAGAGGTTGAAAAAAAGATCCCTTGGACAAGAGAAGTGGTCAGTCTCAGAGACGACAGTGTTTGAGGCACACGCACACAAAGGAGCCACTGTAAGAGGTTTATCATCGAGGAACCTTTGGATTGATAGACAAGTAAGTTTTCAGAATACAATCAAGAGAGCACCTTCAAAAATTCGTAACCATACCACATCTTTTGTAACCTATTGCTCAATAATTGCTAATTATAATATATATATATATATATATATATATATATATAAGACAATTTTGTAGCAACTCAAACGTCTTTGTTAGTTACTTTTACTGTTTGTTTCTTTTATTGATGCTTCTTTTAACTTGAAAATTTCTTTTGCTACCTTCCAATACGAACTGGGTAAACATACCCGCTAACTACCTCCATGAGACCATACAACAAAACATTAATAGCTTTTCCATCAGTGCGAAATCGACATTGTACCGTGGTGATTACCGACTTTGATGTATTGTCAGTTGTTAAACAAACATGGAAAAAAAATTGAAAATTAAATTCAATTCCAACAGGAACAGAGACCAACTAACTTAGCATGTTCCAGAGATATAACTCAGATATTCTTTCTTTATTTTATATTCATTTTTTTAATAAAAGATTTCGTTTTTTAGTTCACACTTTGTGATTCTTCAAATATCTGAGTCAACATTTCAAAAGAATGGACAAAACGAAAGAGTTTGGAAATTTTCGTTAATACGGCCTTACAGAGAGCCATACACGCACGGGAAGATTAGTCCAGAAGAAGATGCCATTTATAGATTAGACAAGATTATGATTGTTTCATGTCTTCTTTGTGTTCGGACACACTCGGGAGACGATACCAAAGAACTATTCATCAGAAATTCGATCGGAAAAATCGAAGAAATAATCGATACAACTCATATTCCAAGCTTTGATTCTGTGGAGATAGATAGAGAGATAGATAGATAGATCTGTTTGGCTTTTATGGCATATCAACCATTGTAGGTTATTTAATGCCAAATCCTCTTTATATATATATATATATATATATATATGATTTGTAAATGCGTAGTTTTTAGACATTATTAAACGCGTCTGAATTCATTTGTTTGCGTAGAGTTAAATGGTTAGACATATAATTTGTAAGTCACTAGTTTGTTGGTAATCTTACTGTTAAATGAATCAGATCTATTTTGTTTTTAAACGTGTATTACTATTGTTTGAACACGTGCTTAGAACATCGATTGATAAAATCAAAGAAAACGGCTTCGAGGTGACAAAGAAAAGAAGCAGAAGGCACCCCGCAAAAACAATTACCGACACCGACAATGCCGATGACATAGCGATACTGGCAAATATACCCAACCAAGCCGAAATACTACTGCATAGTCTAGAACGAGCCACCGCAGGCATTGGCCTCCATGTCAATGCACACAAAACGGAATATATGTGCTATAATCAAACAGGTGACATCACCACACCAGACGGAACCCCTCTGAAACTTGTAGACAAATTCACCTACCGAGGATGCAGCGTCTCATCAACTAAATAGAACATCGACACGCGGCTAACGAAGGTATGGACAGCAATCGATAGGCTATCGATCATATGGAAATTAGACCAGACCGATAAAATGAAATGCAGTTTCTACCAGGCAGTGGTCGTATCGATACTGCTGTATGGATGCACTACTTGGACGCTAAATAAAGGACTGGAGAAGACGCTAGTCGGCAATTACACAAGAATGCTGCGAGCAATATTGAAAAAATCCTGGCGGCAACACCCCACAAGGCACCAACTATACGGTCACCTACCTCCCATCACGAAAACTATCCAAGTTAGACGAACCAGACATGCAGGACACTGCTGGAGAAGCAGGGACGAGCTCATAAGCGATTTACTCCTATGGACCCCCATGTATGGCCGGGCAAAAGCAGGATGACCTGCTTGAACATACATTCAGCAGCTATGTGAAGATACGGGATGTAGCCCTGAAGACCAACCAGAGGCGATGAACGATAGGGAGAAGTGGCGAGAGAGGGTCAGGGATATCTGTGCTAGCGGCACGATATGATGATAATGATTGCTATCAAATACCAATAATTCAATTTACGCACACACTTAAAGAGTTTCAACTGTTGCTGATCAACACTAATAATCCTATTCAACATTACTAATTCGTAAGCACACAGTTAAATCGTTCTAAGTATTGTTATGTATCACTAACAATTCAGTTAAACATCAGTGGAGGGGTGTCCTTGTGGTGTAATGGTTAAAGCGTTGGACTGCAGAATCGTAGTAAGCGAGTTCGTACTCCAGTCGCGCTATTACGTTCACTTTCGAGCAAATAACCTTGCGAAAGTTATGAACCCCCTTATCCTCCCAACTATAGGTTAAATAGTACCACTACTGTTCTTCTACGATAACAGCTTTGGCATTAAGTAACCTACAAAGGTTGATATGCCATTAAACAACCAAACCAAACATTGGTGTTATAGATTTATATTTTATTTTCAAATGTATTAAAAGAAATCTTATTTGTTATTTTATATAGAAATCAATTAAAAGTCCTCTTTTATATGCATTGTTTAGTTTTATTATTCTTTCTAATTCATTATATATATATATATATATATATATATATATATATATATATATTAGTAAGCAAGTTCGTACTCCAGTCATGCTATTATGTTCACTTTCAGGCAAATAACCTTGGGAAAGGTATGAACCCCCTTATCCTCCCGGCTATGGGTTAAATCGTACCACTACTGTTGTTCTGGGAGAATAGCTCTGGCATTAAAATAACCTACAAAGGTTGATATGCCATTAAACAAAGAAACCAGACCAAACCAAACATCAGTTATTTGTTTACACACAGTTAAATGGTCAAACAGTTCTATTTCAAATAATTCAATTTAGCGTGACTCATTTTTATCCATAATTTGATTGTCAAACAGTTCTGTTTGACCCATAAATAGGACATGATCAGATGCGACAACTCCGGATTAGAGCAGAGACGGGAACAATGGCAAGGAAGGGGTACTCCATATTCCCCAATACTTCAGATCTGGAGTCTCGACATTGGATTGTTTAATATCATATTCAGGACGCTTGTTGGAGAGGCCTTATCCTTCTTCAGAGATGCAGCCGGTGTATTCTACGGCCCCGGTTAACTGGGCTTATAGGAACAGAATGTAGAATGTTTATTTATTTTGATTTTGTTTGATTTTTTTTTCTTATGTCCCTTATTGTTTTTTTTTAATTTTTCCTTAGGGCAGGGGTTCGCTTTCGTTTTGTTTTGTTTATTAATTTCTTTTCTTTTTTTTTTTTTTTTTTTTTCGCTTTGATGTTTTTACGATGTTTACCTTTGTTTTTTAATTTGTTTCGTATTTTTGCTTTCGTTTCGTTATAAAATGTGATTTACTTCTACACTAAACACACACACACACACACACACACACACACACACACACATACAAATATATATCTATATATATATATATATATTCCTAGGGGTTTATTATTTTGATTGGAACATGATAAAACAGGTATTATTGGGCAATTGCTAATACCAAACTTTTATTATTAATATACCTATATATTTATCTATAAATATATATATTGCGTGAGTATTTATACCATATATATATATATGTGTGTGTGTGTGTGTGTGTGTGTGTGTGTGTGTGTGTGTGTGTGTGTGTGCGCGCGCGCGCTTAGATATTTTCGACATATCTAAATGCTTAATACTTGACAGACGCCGGCCCATATTACATACATATGTCTGAACTGCACACGGGTAAATATTTGATTTTTGTTTTGTTTTTGTTTTTAGTCTGGCAAACTTAAATGCTATTAGTTCCTCATCCATTGTCAGTTTTTAGTAGATTTACTCAGTTCATTTTGCCGTAACCCATTTGAATAACCTCTGCCGACATATTCGGTAATAACTACTTTGATAAAATTGTTGGTCTGCAGCCAGAACATTATTAGACATGAGGTAGAAGCAGCGTTTTAATGGTATCTCATCTATCATCTTAACGCGACAAACTTTAGAAAATATAGTTCTTCTGACTCCAGCGAATCGTTTAAAATCAATGAAAACTGGATAAACTTGAGAGTTAATTTTTCAATTAATTTCTCGTGATTTTAATTGGATATTTTTCAAAGACGCTGATTGGCTACAGAAAAAAAAATCATATGACGCTTACTCGTAAACTATCAAATAAGTATATAAAAAAATTACTGTTTGTTACTTTTGAAATGTATATATGTACATATGGGTTTTTTTTTTCGTGATTACGTAGGTTTCATATATTATCTAACTTTATATGTATTATTTTGAAAGTTTTCAACTTCATTTTTTACTAATCAGAAAAATCAACCAAACCTATTTTCTCCATCTCCAGCTATATTGATTGTATTTTAGCAAGATTTGTTTTTTGTTTGCAGTAAAAAAAGGTTCATCCAAGATTATTATTATTATTATTATTATTATTATTATTATTATTACACTCGTTTGAGAGTTTTTCACACCAGCATTATCTGGTGGTCTTTTACTGGAGTTTAGGAAACAGCAAGTCTCCTCAAGTCTCGGGGACTCTTAGTATTCTGGCCGATCTTGTTAATGCTGTAGTTTGGATGGTCTCCACTCGTGTTCATATTTCCAGTTCTTCCAGTCCCTGTACCAGTTCTTTATTGAATATGCCGAGTGCACCAATTACAATTGGTATCACCGTCACTTACATAGTTTTTTTTGGGGGGGGTGGGGGGGGTTCAGCTCTCTAACAAGGTCACCGTACTAATCTCTCTTTTCGTTTTCTTTCATTTTAATTCTGTGGTCTGCCAAAGTTCACAATTTAGCAAGTTCTCTGATTTTTGTTGACTATCACTGAGTCTGGTCGTCTGGTGCACTTTAAATGATCAGTTTGTATCTCAAAATCCCAAAGAATTTTGTGCGTCTCATTCTCTAGGACGGATTCCGTGTTATGCATATACAACTAGTTTGCATTGTCAAATTTAAATTTCTTGCACAGTTCCCAGTGGATCCTCTTTCACATCCAGTCGTGTCTACTTTTATACGTTGTTGCACTAATTTGCTGCATTCACTTATTATGTGAGTGATCGTTACATCTCTATCACCGCTTAACCTATATTTTCTATTTTGTTGTGACTTGTCTAGTCTTGCTTTGATATAGTAGGTCCTTGTGGCTTTGTTTTTTGCTGCTATCAGAAGAGATTCAATTTCTCTCTAACGTTTCCCTTTCTTTAGCCATGTCCATGTTTTCTGGTGTGAGATTTCGTTTCTTTGTCGCTTGAAATGTCCATAGAGTTGTTTTCCTTCCTAGTTTTGCTTTCTGTTTTTTAGGGTTTTTTTGTTTGTTTGTGTTGTCTGTATTGTTTCCAATGACTGTAATTAGTCTTCTTCCGCACTTGTTTATGTAATCTTCGTGTCGTTAGATCGATGCACCCACGCTATCTTGTATGCTGACGAGTCCTCTTACTTCTTCTTCTTTTGACACATACAGTCTATCTGTGTCGTTTCGCGGAAATAAGGCCTTATGCATCGTTATTAGTTTTCTTGTTCTCTGGTTCATTCATTAAAGTTATCTTGCCCACTTCAAGGAGGCATTATTATTATTGTTATTCACTCATTAGAGCTTTTCACATCAGCGTTAGCCGATGGTTTTTCACTGAGGTCTGAGTGACAGCAAGTCTCCTCAAGTCTCCGGGACTCTTCTCAGTATTCTAGCCGTTCTCAATAATGCTGTCATTTGGATGGTCTCTCCCCCGTCCGCCAACTTCCAAGTCCTTTAGTCCCTTTAGTAATCCTTTAGTTACTGTTCCAAACGCACCAATTACAATTGGTATAATTGTCACCTGCATGTTCCACAGTTTTTTTCAATTCTCTAGCAAGGTCGAGGTACTTATCTTTCTTTTCACTTTCTTTCAATTTTATTTTGTACTCAGCCGGGACAGCAAAGTCGACAATTTTGTAAGTTCTCTTTTTTTTGTTGATTAACTGTAAGTCTGGTCTTCGGGCCGAGATTAGGCGATCCGAGTGTATGTCAAAGTCCCATAGGAGTTTATGTGTCATTTTCTAGGACAGGTGCTGAGTTGTGCATAAACCATTTGTTGGTATGCTTAAATTTCTTGCACATCTCCCAGTGGATCACTTTGCCGACCCAGTCGTGTCTAGTCTTATATTCCTTCTGCGCTAATTTGCTGCATTCGCTTATTATGTGATTATTATTACTCATTAGAGTTTCTCACATCAGCGTAAGCTGATGGTCTTTCACTGGAGATTGAGTAACAGCAAGTCTCCTCAAGTCTCCAGGACTCATCTCAGTATTCTGGCCGTTTACAATAATGCTGTTGTTTGGATGGTTTCCACTCGGCCTCCAACTTCTAAATCTTCCAGGCCCTTTAATAATACTTTAGTTACCGCGCCAAAAGCTCCAATCACAATGTGTATAAGTGTAACCTTCATATTCCATAGTTTTTAGTTCTCTAGCAAGGTCAAGGTACTTAACTCTCTTTTCACATTCTTTCAGTTTTATTCTGTGGTCTGCCGGGACAGCAAAGTCGACTATTTTGCAAGTTCTCTTTTTTTTTGTTGATTATTATTAAGTCTGGTCTCCTGGCCGGAATTAAGTGATCCGTTTGTATATTAAAGTCCCATAGGAGTTTATGAGAGTCATTTTCTAGGACAGATGCTGGGTTGTGCATATACCATTTGTTAGTATGGTCGAATTTAAATTTCTTACACATTTCCCAGTGAATCACCATACCGACCCAGTCGTGTCTCGCCTTATACTCTCGCTGTGATAATTTGCTGCATTATTATTATTATTATTATTATACATCTAATGAGTTATTCATACCATCGTTAGCTGATGATCTTTCATTGGAGTCTGAATAGCAGCATATCTTCTCAGGTCTCCAGGACTCATCTCAGTATGCTGACCGATCTCAACAATGCGGTACTTTGGTTGTTCTCAATTCGTCCTCTGATTTCCAATTCTTTCAGTCCCCCTTCCAAGCTTTTGAAGACCGTAACAAGCGTGCAAATTACAATTGGTATCACCGTTACCTTCATGTTCCACGGCTTTCTTCGTTCTCTGGCAAGGTCTAAGTACATGTCATCCGGTGTGATGGCAAAGTCCGCTATACAGCAAGATCTCTTTTTTTCTTTTTTCTTTTTTGTTGTTCTGATTTTCTAGCCCGGATTGGGTGGTCTGTGTTTCAAAATCGAAGAGAATTTTGTGCGACTCACTCTGCAGAACAGATTCTATTTTTTGCATAAACTATTTAGTAAGTAAAAGTAAAGTTGGCGACTGTAGTCGAGGGTGACCAGAAGGCTCCCTTTTCAATAGCTACTACACCGAAATGTAGGGGAGGGCGCTAATCCTTTCCCAGGATTGCTCCACTTTTCCCTTGATACGTACCTTATATTGCTGAGTGTTAAGCAAGGAGGTATCAAGTACCATTTTTAAAGTCTTTGGTATGACTCGACCTGGAATTGAACCCAGGTCTTCCAGACCATTGGCGAACATTCTACCTGCTAGTCCAACGAGCCGGTATTGTCAAATTTTAATTCCTTGCACAGTTCCCTGCGGATCATTTTATTCCTATCCCTATGTTACGTACACTTGCTATACAGTTGTTTTTCTTCCCATTTCTTTTTTCTAGATATTGTTTTTCTGTTAATTAATTTTATTATTGGCCGCTGTAATTAGTCTTTCTTTGTCTTTTTAATTTAATCCTTGAGTCCTAATGTTGTTGTATCTACGTTATCTTCAATACTGACGAGTCCTCTTCCTCCTTCTTTTCTTGACACATATAGTCTGTCTTACGTCATCTCTCAGATATATTTCACTTCGAACGAGTTTTTTTCAGCAGGTGGTTTTTCACTGGGGATGAAGTGACAACAGGTTTCCTCAGATCTCCAGGACTCTGATGAGTACTCTAATCGATCTCAACAATGCTGCGGTCTATACAGTCTCGGCTCTATATCTGATTTTTAATTCCTTCAGTATTTCTTCAAAGCCGTTATGGACCGTTCCAAGAGCACCATCAACAATTGATATCACCGCCACTACAGCTTTTTTCTGTTCTCAGGCAAGATCCAAGTATCTATTTATCTTTTCACTATCTGTTATTTTCACTTAGTCATCCATTGAAACGGCAAAATCCACGAGACGACAAGTTCTTTCTATCCTGTTAATTGGCACTAAGTTTGGTTTTCTAGCTGGGAATCGGTGATCCGTTTGTCAAATTATTATTAGCTCTTTTATTTTACTCTTCGAGAGATTTTTGCACCAGCATTTGTTTTTATTTTTCTCAAAGAAGTCTAAGTCATAGCAAATCTTTTTGTTGCATAGCAATCAAACATGATTAACAAAATACAATGAACGGACGAAACACACTTCTTTATAAAAATATATCTCTCATTTTATTCTCGAAAGGGGCCCACAGTTTGTTGTCAGTTTGAGAAATAGATGGAGAGACATATACTCAGAGAGGGGACTTCTTGCCTCATATCTTCTTCCTGGGGCCAGAGGGTGCCAACGCTTGCACCCCCTTGCAAGCCGTATCTTCAGAGACATCCAAGAAGCCTCTGATCGGCTGCGTGTCCAGGCTCGACTCTCGATTCTCTGGCCTCTGTCTAAACCTGAATGCATGGTTCTCATATCATGTGGTCTCCTTCTGGTTACACACCGGTTGGACCGGACAGCTCCGACACGCTGCCAACCCCGGTTTACTAATCACAACGTGACAGCGAGGTCACTCGGAACGAACCGAAAATCCATGTCATATGTTATATAACATCCTCAGGCCTCCAGTATTCTAATTGATTTCAACGATGTCGTGGATAGTCTCCACTCGTCCTCCGATTTACAACTCCACTAGTCCTTTTAATGCATTTTGGTGATTGTTCCAAGTGTACCACCTATTATTAATATCACCTTCACTTTCATGTTCCATAGGTATTTAGTTCTCAGGAAAGATCTAAATATCTGTCTTTTTTTTCCTTTGATCTTTACTCTGTGGTCGACCGAGACGGCAAAACCTACAATTCGGTAAGTTCACTCTTTTTTTTTTTTTTTTTTGCTATCTCTAACTCTGGTCTTCTATCCGAGCTTAGGTGTTCCGTTTTTATCTCAAAATCCCAGAGAATTCTGTGTGTCTTATTCTCCAAGATGACTTCTGGTTTATATATATTCCATCTGGCAGTATTGTTAAATTTGAATTTCTTGCACAATTTCCGATGAATTACCTTGCCCACCCAATCATGTCTAGTCCTGTACACTTTTTGTGCTAGTTTGCTGCATTCGCTTATTATGGGATTGATTGTTTCCTCTCTATCATTACATGATCTACATTTGCTATTCTGTTGCGTTTTTTTCTTTTTCGCTTTAATATAGTTGGTCTGTATGACGTTGTTTTGAGCTGCTATTAGAAGTAATTCACTTTCTCTCGCAAAGTTTCTTTTCCGTACCCCTGTCCAAGTTTTTTGTATGAGATTTCACTTATTTGTCGCTTGAGATATCCATGGAGTTATTCTTCATCCCATTTCTGTTTGCTAATTGTTATTCTATTATCATTATTATCATTATTACTATTATTATTATTATTATTATCATGTGTTAAGTTTTCTAATCTTTTTAATTTCACTGTCTACCTCTATTGATTACATAATTTATTCTAATATTTTACATATTTCCAAATTCATAAAGTTTCTGGAGCTCTAGGAAGTGTGTAGTACCACTTTCATTACCATTACTCCCAGGTACCAACTGACCCGACGTTGATAGATTTGTTTCAAACGTAATGTAAATATAAAAGTACAATAAATGTGATTCACTAACTTCCAGACATAAAATAACCCAGGAAGAGTTGACATGCATTTGAAATTAATCAGTCAATACAGTGGCTGTATTACTCGCAGTGGAGTAAGACTCACCCCAAAATTGGTTGTCCTAGCTATAACACTAAACTACATCAGATGGTGAGGCTCCACTTCTGGAGAGCTGAGGATTCTAGAGTACACCTTCATTACTATTACTCCCAGGTCCACTCGGTTAGGGTCTTATCTATTGGCACACAGACATTATTAAATAAAATTATTGATACGCCATAAGAATACGAAACAATATTTAACTGTCTGCAAATCATATTTTGATAGAAATTGGTTGGTTGATTGTTTGTGTTTTATGGCATATCAATCTTTGTAGGGTCGATTATATGGAAATCAGACCTAACCGATAAAATGAAACGCAGTTTCTTCCAGGCAGCGGTCACATCGATACTACTATACGGGTGCACTACATGGACGCAAACAAAACGGCTGGAGAAGAAGCTAGACGGCAATTACACAAGAATGCTGCGTGCAATCTTGAACAAGTCCTGGCGGCAACACCCCACAAGACACCAACTGTACGGCCACCTGCCTCCTATCACGAAAACTATTCAAGTTAGACGAACCAGACATGCAGGACACTGCTGGAGAAGCAGGGACGAACTCATAAGAGATGTACTCTTATGGACCCCCACACATGGCCGTGCAAAAGCAGGACGACCAGCACAAACATACATTCAGCAGCTATGTGAGGATACGGGATGTTGTCCTGAAGACCTGCCTGGGGCGATGAACGATAGGGAGGAGTGGCGAGAGAGGGTCAGGGATATCCGTGCTACCAGCGCGACATGATGATGATGATGATGATAATGGCCGAGGAATTTCGGTTCATACCTTTGGGTTTAGTTAGGCTGAGAACCTTTCGGCTCAGCACATGGGTTACTTAGGTGCAACATTGATGCAGGTGTTAACGCAGGCGCGCGGGGCGGACGTGTCACTCAGAGATGTCACAATAAGCCGAGATTGGAAATAGGGTTACAAAGTGCGGGTGATGTCACGCACAGGGAGGATTTTGGGGATTTCGAAGAAAGTTAGAGAGTTGAAAGCTAGACACCGAACGAGGAGGTTCGACTTTTGGGGCTCGCAGAGGCGAGACGAATTTGCGCGCTACGGGCGCGGCACGGATGGGGGGGGGTAGATGAAAAAGACAGCGTAGAAAGATTGTGTCAATCTCCTTATGTTGAAGAACCTTCAAACTCAAAGGTAATAAAAGGTTCGTACCTGAACTGAGAAGCCGTTACGTGTTTTTCGAATTTCGAGATCCTATGTTCTATGTATATATGTAATGAACGTCCCATGTACATTTCGCATATTCGTGTATATGGCCATTTTTATGCAAATAGTTCTATTTCAGACACAGTTCAGTTTAGCATGAGAATACAGTTTAATTGTCAAAAACATTTCTATTTCAAGCCATTCAGTTTAGTCAAACAGTTCTAATTCAGTTGAGTATAAGTAGAGTTTTTGTTTACACACAGTTAAATGTCAAAACAGTTCTATATTAAACAATTCAGTTTAGTGTAAATACAGTTTCAATGTCAAAAACAGTTCCATTTCAAATAATTCATTTTAGCATAAGCCTGCTGTTTAAGTGTAAGTACAGTTTAATTATCAAAAACTGTTCTATTGCAAACAATTCAGTTCAGTCAAACAGTTTTAATTTAAACAATTCAGTTTAGCATAAGGATACCGTTAGTTCTACTTAACCCATAGACAGGGCCTTATCAGGTGCTACCGTTCCGGGCCAGAGTGGACCTGGGAGCAGTTGCAATGAAGGGGTACTCCGCATTCCACAAAGCTTCAGCGTCACTAGAACCTCACCATCAGATTGTTTAGTGTCATTTCCAGGACTCTCATTGGGAGGGGGTCTTACTCCTCTGCAAAGGTGCAGTCAGGATATTCTATAGCTCCAGCCGACTTGTCAAAGATAGAAACAATTGATATCGTTTAACAGCGTACAAACCAATCATTCTAGATAGATGTTGATATTAGATAGGAATACTTGATACCTTATAACTGTAAATTATTTGTATTAAGAACAAATACAAGAAGTAATAATAATTAACCAAGGATAGTTGTTATTAGTTACTTGATATCGTATACCTGTATAAAAACAAATCAATAATAGAAATAATTACTTTAAACTATATAATTGTTTAAAAAAATATCAACATCATAAAGTAGTACTTGATATCATAAAACTGTATGCAAATTATTTGTATTAGATAGGAATACTTGATTCCATATAACTATAAATGGTTTGGTTTCATTTTATGGCTTATCAACCATTGTAGGTTATTTAATGCCAAATCCTCTTTATACATATGAATTAAATATAAATGATTTGGTTTGGTTGGGTTTTATGGCATATCAACCATTGTTGGATATTTAATGCCGAATCCTCTTTATAAATATATATTAAATATATATGATTAGGTTTGGGATGTATGGCATATCAAGCATTGTAAGTTGTTTAATGGCAAATCCTCTTTATGCATGTATATTGAATTTATATGATTTGTAAACACATTTTGTTGATAGCATTTTAAAACGATTCTGAGCTCAGTTCATTTGCACATGGTTTAATGGTTTCAAGTATTTCTATCTAATACGAATAATTCTATTTACTATTTATCATTTGCTGGCACAAAATTAAATGGTTTCAAGAATTGCTATCTAGTGTTAATAATTCTAATTAATATTAATCAATTGTTTGCGCACAGTTAAATGGTTCCAAGTATTGTTATGTGTAGATAACAATTCAATTAAACATCGGTTATTTGTTAAATGGTCAAAAAGTTCTATTTCAAACATTTCAATTTAGCCTTAGTCATTTGTTTGCACATAGTTTAAACGTAAAGCTGTTCTATTTGACCTATTGATTGGAACCTATCAGATGCTGCCACTTTGGGTCAGAGTGAACCTTGGAGCAATGACAATGAAGGGGTACTCCGTATTCCCCAAAGCTCCAGCATTACGAGAGCCTCAGCATCAGATCGTTTTGTGTCATGAACAGGACATTCGTTTTGGGGGTAGATCTTACTCCTCTCCAGTCATGCAGTCGGTCTATTCTAATGCCATAGCCGACAGGGCTGTATTGGATACGAATATTTCATATCATGTAAGTATATACACAATGCCCTTAAGAAAAAAACTACACCAAAAATAATATACAGTTCTAATAAATAATATATCTCCCTCTCTCCCTCTCCCTCTCTCTCTCTCTCTCTCTCACACACACACACAATCACACACACACTCACACACACACATACTCCCTTGCTCAGTCGGCTGGGGCTGTAGAATACACTGACTGCTTCTCTGCTGAGGGGTAAAAAAACAACGAGTGTCCTGATATGACACTAAACAAACTGATGGTGAGGTCCCAGTAATGCTGGGGCCTTGAGGAATACGGAGCACCCCTTCATTGCCATTGCTCCCCGGTCCACTCTGGCCCGGTGTGGTAGCAACTGATAGGGCCCTCTCGATGGGTAAAATAGAACTAACGATATACTTATGCTAAACTGAATTGTTTGATTAAACTGATTGGCTTGAAATAGAAATGTTTTTGACAATTAAACCGTTCTTACGTGCGTGCTTATCCTAAACTGAATTATTTGAAATAGAACTGGTTTTTGACATTGAAACTGTATTTACACTAACCTGAATTGTTTAACATAGAACTGTTTTGACATTTCGCTGTGTGTAAACAAAATCTGTACATATACTAAACTGAATAAGCTGAAAGAGAACTGCTTGTGTTATCTGAATAGCTAGAAATAGAAATGTTTTTCACAATTAAACTGTACTTACATTTAAACTACGTGCTGATGCTAAACTGTACTGTTTGAAATTGAACTGTTTTTAATATTGAAACTGTACTTACACTAAACAGAATTGTTATATATAACTGTTTGAATAAACTGAATAGTTAGTAATACAAATGTTTTTGACAATTAAACAGTGTACTCATGCTAAATTGAATTGTTTTAAATAGAACTGATTATTTACATAAAAATGGATTTGGCGTTTAATAACCTACAAAGGTTGATATGCCATAAAACCCAACCAACCAACACACACTCACATACACAACAATAAAAACAACAACAACAACACGTAATAGGAAATCTTTGAATAATCAAAATCTCTCTAACCTCTGGATAGAAACCATGTCAGATATTAAAAATAAAATTTTCATTGGATTTTAAAGAAAAAATAAATATCCTGATTATCGCATTGAAAATGACCAATTATAGTGAAAAATAATACTCGTTTGAGTGGGTCTTACCCCTCTGTAGAGATGCAGTCGGCGTATTATACAACCTGGACTTATATATATATATATATATATATATATATATATATATATATATATATATATATATATATGTGTGTGTGTATGTGTGTGTGTGTGTGAAGAATATTGAGAATAGTCAGTGAAATATTTGAATAGAATTCAACTTACGATAACGGAAACTTGAAAGGCAAACGAGAATATTTGTTTAACATTATTTACTTGAAAATGACCAACAACGGTGCACAATTTTTAAATAATATATCAATTTTAAGCTGCTTAGAAAAAAATCGATTTAACTATTAAAAGGACTTTCTCTCTCACTTTTAATAGTCTTAAGAGTAAAAACATCAGTCAGTTAGCAGGTTATGACGTTTTCTGGGTGGGTTTTTTTTTGGGGTGTGGGGGGAAGGATCGCTTATGCTAATGGCCACTAACGCATCACAGAAGATATAACACACAGTTTAAACATTGGGAGGTTCTTCAAATTAAGTAATTAGTCCAAAAATATCTCCCCCTGGCTACATAATAAATAAAAACACAAATAATGAAATTCGATTTTTTTCGAAAAAGTAACTGAAGTTGAAATTATATAAAAGCTGTAACTCTTCGAGAATGACTTCAAGGAATATAACATCTTCGGTTTCTCTTCCTCCAGATTTGTCTTTGATTAAACTGTTATTAACTTAGCTGCTTAATCTGGAAAACATGTTGCCAACGGTACCTGATGTCTAAATGGTCACCCATATAAAAACTGAACAGCCTCATCACGGTTTAACTTCGGTAATCTTGCAGGGGCCGTTGGTTCTACCGTGACTTGACCGTATGTCTTGCAACGTTTCTTAAAGTGATCCTCATAGACCGCTGCGAGAGAATAAAATTTTGTCAGGGCGAATAAGAGTGTATGAATCCACATGGATTGAATTTACTAGTTTTGTAAATCCCTATGGTTAAAGTTTTTATTTTATTTTCCGGGCGAAACATGATTTATTTGCTTAGATATAGTATACAGGAGGTGCCCGTGGTGTAATGGTTATCGTCGTAGGGAAATGGACACGGCGACCCGAGTTTAAATCCTGAACGAGATTGGTTGCATTTCACATAGCACTCATACTCTTGGGAAAGATATGAATCCAATTATTCTCCCTCCAGCTATGGGTAAATAGTAGGGCAGACTGGGTTCTTCAGCCTTGGTGAGGCAACTAGTCTAGGAGAAGGAAAACTCTGAATTCAAACCTGTTAAACTCCGCTTAAAAATTGACCTTGTGTTATATCCTGTCCGGGCGGAGGGGTTCGTAGATATGGATATATAGCAATAGTTGGAACAATGTAACTGTGTTCTAACGAATGAGTATTATTGGATAGAATTATTAGTGTTGATTATAAATACTTGAAACTCTTTTACTGTATGCCTTAATTGAATTGTTAGTGTTACACAGCGATGCTTAAAACCATTTAACTATGAGCAAATAAAACAGTAAGATTGCAATATTTGAATTCATTTAAGTGAATTCAAACATATGAGTAATACTGAATAGAACTATTCGTGTTAGAATATTTGGAACCATTTGAGTAAACGATAATTATAATTGAGTGCAAACTAATAAGTTTTGCTCGTTTAAAAATGTTTTCTGTCAACTCTACGTTTACAAATTATATATGATATGTAAGACGTGGATTAAATTGAATAACTTAAAATGTTTGATATGCTATAAAACTCAACCAAACCCAATCATATGTATTCAATATATAAGTTTAAAGAAGATTTAGCATTAAATAACCTTGAATGGTTGATATGCCATAAAACCCAACCAAACCAAATCATATATATTTAATATTTCAGTTTAAAGAAAAGTTAGCATTAAATAACCTAGGAGGTGCCCGTGGTGTAATGGTTATCGTCGCAGGAATTGAACACGGCGGCACGAGTTCAAATCCTGGACTGAATGCATTTTCACATTTCAATACCCAATTATTCTCCCTCCAGCTATGGGTAAATAGTAAGGCAGACTAGGTTCTTCAGCCTTGGTGACGTAACTAGTCTAGGAGAAGGAAAACTCTGAATTCAAACCTGTTAAAGTCCGCTAAAAGAATTGACCTTGTGTCATATCCTGCACGAGCGGAGGGGTTAGGTAAATATGATTAAATAACCTAGAATGGTTAATATGCCATAAAACTCAATCAAACCAAATCATATGTATTTAATATTTCAGTTTAAAGAGGAGTGAGCATTAACTAACCTAAAATGGTTTATATGCCATAAAACTCAATCAAACCAAATCATATATATTTAATATTTCAGTTTAAAGAGGATTTGGCATTAAATAACCAAGAATGGTTTATATGCCATAAAACTCAATCAAACCAATCTAAGAACTATACAAACTCATCACTACTTAACTTCGATGATGTATCGCGAACCATTGCTTTCAGCAAAAGTTGACAAGAAGTCTCCTATCGCATGTTAATAATCTTCAGATAGATTTATTTGACGCATAGATGGGACCATAATAGGTACAACCAGATTGGACATGGGAGTAATTACAACGTGGGAGTAATTACATACGCCAGAACTGCAGAACTATACTCTCACCGTTAGATGTGGTTGAGTGTTATACCTAAAACACTCCCTTATAGGGGAAAAGGGGTCTTAACACATTGTTAGAGTATTGTGCCATCCTCTTATACTCTCACCGTTAGATGTGGTTGAGTGATATAACTAAGACACTCTCTTATAGGGAAAAAGGGGTCTTAACATATTGTTAGAGTATTGTGCCATCCTCTTCGATCGGGTGCGAAAATTGAATTTGATTATAAAGTGAATGTAAAGTAGGTGCCCGTGGTGTAATGGTTATCGTCGCCGGATGTGGACACGGCGACACGAGTTCAAATCCTGGACCTGACTGATTGCATTTCACATAGCACTAATACCCTTGGGAAAGGTATGAATCCAAATATTCTCCCTCCAGCTATGGGTGAATAGTAGGACAGACTAGGTTCTTCAGCCTTGGTGAGGCAACTAGTCTAGGAGAAGGAAAACTCTGAATTCAAACCTGTTAAACTCCGCTTAAAAATTGACCTTGTGTCATAACCTGCCCGAGCAGAGGGGTTGGTAAATATGATATTGTTTTTATTACAGCCGAAAATATTATTGCTGAAAGGGTACTCGACACACGCCAGAACTGCAGAACTATACTATCACCGTTAGATGTGGTTGAGTGTTATACCTAAGACACTCCCTTATAGGGGAAAAAGGGGTCGTAACACATTGTTAGAGTATTGTGCCATCCTCTTATACTCTCACCGTTAGATGTGGTTGAGTGTTATACCAAAGACACTCTCTTATAGGGGAAAGTGGGTCTTAACACATTGTTAGAGTATTGTGCCATCCTCTTATACTCTCACTGTTAGATGTGGTTGAGTGTTATACCAAAGACACTATCTTATAGGGAAAAAGGGGTCTTAACACATTGTTAGAGTATTGTGCCATCCTCTTATATTCTCACCGTTAGATGTGGTTGAGTGTTATACCAAAGACACTCTCTTACAGGGGAAAAGGGGTCTTAACACATTGTTAGAGTATTGTGCCATCCTCTTATACTCTCACCGTTAGATGTGGTTGAGTGTTATACCAAAGACACTATCTTACAGAGGAAAGTGGGTCTTAACACATTGTTAGAGTATTGTGCCATCCTCTTATATTCTCACCATTAGATGTGGTTGAGTGTTATACCAAAGACACTATCTTATAGGGGGAAAGTGGGTCTTAACACATTGCTAGAGTATTGTGCCATCCTCTTATACTCTCACCGTTAGATGTGGTTGAGTGTTATACCAAAGACACTATCTTACAGAGGAAAATGGGTCTTAACACATTGTTAGAGTATTGTGCCATCCTCTTATATTCTCACCGTTAGATGTGGTTGAGTGTTATACCAAAGACACTATCTTATAGGGGAAAAGGGGTCTTAACACATTGTTAGAGTATTGTGCCATCCTCTTATACTCTCACCGTTAGATGTGGTTGAGTGTTATACCAAAGACACTATCTTACAGAGGAAAGTGGGTCTTAACACATTGTTAGAGTATTGTGCCATCCTCTTATATTCTCACCGTTAGATGTGGTTGAGTGTTATACCAAAGACACTATCTTATAGGGGGAAAGTGGGTCTTAACACATTGTTAGAGTATTGTGCCATCCTCTTATACTCTCACCGTTAGATGTGGTTGAGTGTTATACCTAAGACACCCTCTTATAGGGGAAAGTGGGTCTTAACACATTGTTAGAGTATTGTGCCATCCTCTTATACTCTCACCGTTAGATGTGGTTGAGTGTTATACCTAAGACACCCTCTTATAGGGGAAAAGGGGTCTTAACACATTGTTAGAGTATTGTGCCATCCTCTTATATTCTCACCGCTAGATGTGGTTGAGTGTTATACCTAAGACACTCTCTTATAGGGGAAAAGGGGTCTTAACACATTGTTAGAGTATTGTGCCATCCTCTTATATTCTCACCGTTAGATGTGGTTGAGTGTTATACCAAAGACACTATCTTACAGAGGAAAGTGGGTCTTAACACATTGTTAGAGTATTGTGCCATCCTCTTATATTCTCACCGTTAGATGTGGTTGAGTGTTATACCAAAGACACTATCTTATAGGGGGAAAGTGGGTCTTAACACATTGTTAGAGTATTGTGCCATCCTCTTATACTCTCACCGTTAGATGTGGTTGAGTGTTATACCTAAGACACCCTCTTATAGGGGAAAGTGGGTCTTAACACATTGTTAGAGTATTGTGCCATCCTCTTATACTCTCACCGTTAGATGTGGTTGAGTGTTATACCTAAGACACCCTCTTATAGGGGAAAAGGGGTCTTAACACATTGTTAGAGTATTGTGCCATCCTCTTATATTCTCACCGCTAGATGTGGTTGAGTGTTATACCTAAGACACTCTCTTATAGGGGAAAAGGGGTCTTAACACATTGTTAGAGTATTGTGCCATCCTCTTATATTCTCACCGTTAGATGTGGTTGAGTGTTATACCTAAGACACTCTCTTATAGGGGAAAGTGGGTCTTAACACATTGTTAGAGTATTGTGCCATCCTCTTCGATCGGGAGCGAAAATTGAATTTGATTATAAAGTGAATGTATAGTAAAAATAAAAATCTTTGTGAGGCCCTCGTCTACTTATATTGTTTTTATTACAGCCGAAAATATTATTGCTGAAATCACCAAAGACATGGGTGCTAAGTTAATAGGACAAGTGAAGAGAGATCCATTTCGTTTCTAAAAGTCAGGAGGCAGTATAAGATAGAACGGCCTCATGAATCAAAAGGTCAGTGATGGGAGACATTTTATTGCTGAGGTTCTGGGTCTATCAGAATTAATAAGGCCGCCTGCAGCTAATGTTTATAATGTGTCTTAGAGCCGGTCACTGGTGTCGATATAACAATTTCCAATAATGGTTATAGTGGTTGGCGGACGCCATCAGACTTAAAAGACGAACATTTCATAGATTTATTTGAAGTATTCTTTCACCAAAATGATTGGGTTATCGGACAGGGTAGGGGGTGTCATACCTTTCTCTTAAATCTCTTACCGTCATAACTGGGTTAGAACTAGTTTTTGCAAGCTAATTATAACAGAATTAATTATTCTATATCCAGCTATATTTGTACACTGGATTTAAAAGATACCTCCACCACACAAAACATCCGTCAACGCGCATGTGTTCACACGATCTCAACCCGTTCAGGTAAAAACAAATATGTTTCATTTGTTTTAAGGTATATCAACCCATGTACAGTATTTAAAGCCAAATCCTGTTTATATA
>OY757922.1:82868439-82955939 GCA_963585895.1 Sepioteuthis lessoniana | reverse complement strand
TCAGTTTAGTCAAACAGTTATATATAAAAATTCAGTTTAGTATAAGTACAGATTTTATTTACACAGTTAAATGTCAAAACTGTTCTATATTAACCAATTCAATTTTATGTAAGTACAGTTTCAATGTCAAAAACAGTTCCATTTCAAACAATTCAGTTTAGGATAAGCATGCAGTTCAAATGTAAATACATTTTTTATACACTATTTCTATTTCAAACTATTCAGTTTAGTCAAACAGTTCTAATTCAAACAATTCAATTTAGCATAAGTATACAACCCTTAGATAGGACCTTATCAAGTACTACCACTCCAGGCCAGAACGGATCTGGGAGCATTAGCAATGAAGGGGTACTCTGCATTCCCCAAAGTTCCAGCATCACTGGAACCTCACCATCAGATTGTTTAGTGTCATATCCAGAACACTCATGGAGGGAGAGTCGTACCCCTCTGCAGTGATGCAGTCGGTATATTCTACAGCCCCAGCCGACTGGACAATAGTTTTAAGTATTGCTCACATTAACAAGTCTATGTAATCATATATTTGCACAGAGTTAAAAGACTTCAAGCATCACCATTCAGCTCAAGTAATTCTATTTATCAAGTATTCCTATCAAATACAAATAACTTGTTTGGTTTCAACAAATAATAATATAAATGACGGAAAATTTCTATTTAACCCAGGAACGAAACAAGCACTACCAGTCCGAATCAAAGTGGACCTAGAAGTAATGGCAAAAAAGGGTTACTCCAAAACTGGAGCTTCACTATCAAAGAGTCTAGTGTCATACCCATAATACTCGTTTGAGTGGGTCTTACCCCTCAGTAGAGATGCAGTCGGCGTATTATACGACCTGGACTTATATATATATATATATATATATATATATATATATGTGTGTGTGTGTGTGTGTGTGTGTGTGTGTGTGTGTGTGTGAAGAATATTGAGAATAGTAAGTGAATTTCACGTGTTCTCCAAGTTGGTTGAACAGAAAGAATTAACGGATACGTCATTAAGCAACGAAAGAAAAAAGATTTCTGTGCATTTAAGATAAAATCTAAACGCTATAATGAGAAACTTTTAAGAAGAGAAAGATGCAATGAAGCGGGCCCAAATGGATCTGGCGTCAGTCTTTCTGGTTCTTTTACGTTAAAAATAAAGAAAAAAGAATTTTAAAGAATAATTTCAAATCTAAACTGACATCGATAAAATCTCGCAATTCTTTTCACATTCTTAGTGTTATCGTCTTAAGATTCTTAAACTTTTCTTATCACGTTTCGACCTTTTTTTTCAAATAATTCAACCATTTTCTTTATTTCATTATTTTTTTTTTACAATATGCAAGCGGTGAAATCTTGCATTTACATAATTTGTCAGGCGTGATGAAAGAAACAATGATTCTTTTTCATTTTGTTGATTATTTTCTTTAACAAAAGTCCGAGGGAGAGTGTAAACAGGGGTTGTACTTAGAAAAAAAGAGTGATAGGTTGGTTAGATTCTATGCCTTGTCAACTCTTTCGGGTTATTTAATGCCAAATCCTATTAACACACACACGCACATTTATGTATCAACCCAGTCGGCTGAGGCTGTAAAATACACCGACTGTATCTCTGTAGTAAGAAAATCCTAAAAAGTGTCCTGTTTATGACATTCAACCAATTGATGGCGAGGTTCTACCACTGGAGCTTTGGGAATGTGGAGTGCCATTGCTCCCAGGTCTACCAGATAGAGTCCTATCTATAGGTCAGTAGAACTGTTTGACCTTCAGACTGTGTACTTATGCTTAATTAAATTGTTTGAAATAGAATTGTTGGATCATTTGGTTGTGTGAAGCAAATGACTGATGTTTAATTGAATTGTTGGTGATAGAAAGCAATACTTGGAGCTATTTAACTTGTTGCCAAAAAAATAAGCCTAGGCTCATTTAAAAATGTGCTTACAAATCATATATATATATATATATATATATATATATATATATGCATATATATATTAGGTTTTATATATATTTGATAGCATGGATTTTTTTCTTCTAAGCAAAGACGAACTCATAAGTGATATACTCTTATGGACCCCCACACATAGCCGTGCAAAAGCAGGACGACCAGCACGAATATACATTCAGCAACTATGTAAGGATACAGGATGTTGTCCTGAAGACCTGCCTGGGGCGATGAACGATAGGGAAAAGTGGCGAGGGTCAGGGATATCCGTGCTACCAGCACAACATGATGATGATGATGATGACCTCTGGTTTAATACCATGTTTATTCGGCAATCATCTGGCCGAGAAAGAAGGATTTGGGAGAAATGGAAGAAATCGAAAAAGACAGTCAAAAGGATGTTTACGTGAGAATTGCGTATGACTCTGTGTGTGTGTGTGTGTGTGTGTGTAGATTATATTTGCGTATTGTTGTGTTTGGTCATATATATGATTGTTAGCATGTGGGTTTGTATGATGATACAAGTACTGCGTGGTAGATCTGAGGTTGTCTCCTAAATATATGTGTAGCGATGTGTAGCGGAATTCGCGGAACAGTAAAAGATTTGGCCGAATAAAGAAATTTTTTGTCTGTAGCGATGATTTTGACTGAGAAACAAATTTATCATCATCATTACATTATAAAGAAAATGAATTTTTTGATTCGACATATAAGTATAATAGACGAAAATGGATTCCGGCTCTAAAACGTGAGAATAATAGGTGAGGTGTAATATCGTGGTGTTTAGAGACATGGTATATTGTAATATACTACGGAGTATTATGCAATATTATTATTTGGATGTTGGAATATGTTCTGTGTTAAATTGCAATAATAATTTGTATTAGTTGCCTATTTTGTGTTAATATTATATTACGTTTACGTTATTGTAATCTATGATAGTATGTACGTAAGGGATATGGTAAATATACTGTATCGAAACATATTTCTAACAAACATGAAATTACGGCAAACATTATATCAACAGGTGGTGAGGGTTTTTGGAGATGGATATAAAGATTCAATGGTGGCTTAAAATGGTACTTACAGTGCATCGGGTGTGTATTGTGTTATTCATGAAGGAGTGTGGGTTTTTTTTTATTAGTTGCCTATGTTGTGTTAATGCTATATTACATATTGGTTATGGTAATATATGATAGTATGTACGTAAGGGATATGGTAAATATACTTTATTCTAACGGACTTTCGCAATATATCGCTACACATATATTCAGGACACAACCTCAAATCTCCCACGCGGCGCATGTATCATCATACACACACATACAAACAATTACATATACGACCACACACAACAATATAATCTACACAAATACGCACACACACACACACACACACACACAGATACAATTCTAACGTAAGCATTCTTTTGACTGTCTTTTTCGATTTCTTCGATTTCGCCAAGATCTTTCTCGACCTGATAGTTGTATAAACACGACATGAAATCAGAGGTCACATATAAGCAGCAATGTTAACAAATATATATAAAAACTAATAGATACTTATTTATTATAATATATTAGCTCTATCGCAGATATTGAGCACTCTCCAAATTATACCGCATTTAGTCTGCCACGAACTCACGAAGTGGGATATTGGGATATATAAACAGGACTCGGCATTAAATAACCTACAATGGTTGATATGCGTTAAAACCAAACCAAACCAAAACCTTTGTACTGGTATGATATCTAAACGAATAGTTTGAAGGTAACATAATTTTTAAACAAGCCAGAGCTCATTTTTTTGGCATGCAGTTAAATAGTTTCAAGTGATGGTATCTATCACTAATAATTCTATTTGATATTAATCATTCGGTTGCACACAATTAAATGGTTTCCAGTATTGTTATCAAGCACTGATAATTCTATTTAATATTAATCATTTGTTCGCACACAGTTAAATAGTTTCAAGTATTGTTATAAAACACTAATAATTCTATTTAATATCAATCATTTGTTTCAACTCAGATGGTTTTTAAGTATTGCAATAACACTAATAATATTATTTAATATTAAACATTTGTTTACACACAGTTAAAATTTAACAAGTAGTTCGATTTTACAATAATAATTTTGTTAAATATTAATTTTGTTAAGCCATCCTCCAGCAATTTATAGTAACGAGGATTTTGGGTTGGTTTGGTTTTTGTAGTATATTGGTTAGTAAGAAACGGAAGCACCGTTTCGGCTATCTTTGAGTTGTGGATATAAAAGGCAGAAGTGATTACTTCTCAGTTGTATATTCACTCTCTGGACTGTTTGTGTTGTATAGCCATGACCAACTATACAAACACATATGCATGCAGAACACAACGACACAATAAAGACGAGCGACACAGTTCTTTAGAAAAATATACCTCTCACTTTATTTAAAAGGGTTCGAAAGGGTTACTCAAGGTTTTACTGTGTGAGAGGTGAGTTGAAGACGGAACAGAACTGCAAGATATTGACCCCCACTCTTAACTGCGTTTCTTTTCCGTTATCCTGGGCTGCTCAACCGGGGGCCGGGGCCCACTCTGCTGGGTGCTGGTTTTCTCTACCGCAATTTATCTGCAACTGATTGAACTTCCTGTGCACCGAGTTATATAATAGTTAGCGCCCACCTTCTTCTTGTGGTTGTCACAAATCGCACTCATTCAACCCGTCCACGGTCAAGGTTATATTCTGATATTCCTCGACCGCATGGTAATGAAGGGGTACTCTGCATTCCCCAAAGCTACACCATTACAAGAGACTCACCATCAGATTGTATATTATCATATCTAGGGAACTCGTTACAGGTGTAGGTATTAACCCTCAGCAGGGAAGCAGACGGTGTATTCTACAATCCGAGTCGACTGGGCCAAGTAACGAAGAGATCTCTCGGACACTACCCTCACCCTCGAATACAGTTTAGAGTCATAACATGACATTCATTTTTGTTGGTTGGTGTCTAACCTAGGTCAGCTTTTTGGTGCCGCTTAGAATACATAGTGTATATCACCTGCAGAGGGGTAAATCTCCCTCGCCAAAAAAAAAAAATGAAGAGATATCCCTAGTATAACATAAATTTGCATTTGATTGAGAGGATCCATTTTATTGATATTACTGCCAGCCCCTCTCAACTTCAGACTTGTAGTACCTGTTAGTGTCCCATCTATGGCTCAAATAAATCTGTTTGAGAATTATATGTATTCAAAAAGGCCATGTGTAAAATCTTAAAATGAACATTTGAAACATGAACGTATAATGAACGCAGTTGTCTAACCTCCAGACTTAGAAAAACCCGATACCAGCTGACATGCCGTTAAATTGAATCACAGTCATCTTCTATAGGAAATTCAGTCGGTGTAGTCTAAACCTCACGAAAAAGACTTTGTGATATAGTCACTTCGGGGTACCTATTTGTCATTTACGGGTTGCAAACATAGTTGGTTGTTTGGGTTTTATGGTATATCGACTTTTGTAAGTTATTTAATGCCAAATCCATCTTTATACAAATAATCAGTTCTATTTAAAACAATTCAGTTGAACATAAAAAAACCAGATCAATTTCAAACAACTCAGTTTAGCATAAATACGCAGTTTAAATATCAAAACAGTTCTATTTTAAGCAGTTCAGTTTAGCATAAGTACACAGTTTAGTTCTTTTTGACCCATAGATAGGACCCTATCAGTTGCTACCAGTCTGGGCAAGAGTAGACCTGGGAGTGATAGCAATGAAGGGATACTCCACATTCCTCAAAGCTCCAGCATTACTGGAACCTTACCATCAGATTGTTTTGTGTCATATCAGGACACTCATTGGGGTATCTTACCCCTCTGCAGAGAAGCAGTCAGTGTATTCTGCAACCCTAAAGCAATCGAATCGAACGACAGAACAATATCAATAAAGTGTAGGGTGTCTCAATATACAAGAGACCCACGTAACAGCTAATAACTCTACTAATAATAATGTCGTGTTCTATTTTGTTTCAGATTTGAAAATAGTATTCTTTAACAACTAATAATCTTTGATCACAACCCCTTGAACAAGAGAGGAAAAATATTTTGCACTACTACTTATTTGAAGACTAAATCATTCAAAACGATCTCAAAATAGAAACAACACATTAATTTGATAAGGATTTATGACTGCAACCAGAAACTCAAAAAAAGATCACATGTCCTGGAAGCTGATATAATAACAGTTAAAAGAAAACGTTTATTGGAGGCGCCCGTGGTGTAATGGTTATCGTCGTCGTAGGAAATGGACACGGCGACACGAGTTCAAAGAAGTACAGAGCCCGGTATTAATCATCACGGAAGAGTTCATTACCGTCCGCAGGTTGGGTACCTTAACACTAACTCAAAGGATGCATTTTTTACAGCATGTGTTCCAAATGAGAGCCATTGTGCTTTTCCCGGTAATAAATCATTATCATATAAATGGGTTGCATCTATTTTGAGACACCCTGTATGTTAGCTCATGGGAACTATATGAGCATTTTCTTTACAAGAAATTTGGATTATAAGACTTAGGATTCCAGGTGCCGCATGAGGATCGTTATTGATTGTAATGTAGATTAGGATTTATTGGTATTAGCCCGAGTCCGCTGGGGAGAAAAGGATTTACTTCAGTATCAACTGAGTTCAGTTTACTTAAGGAATATTGCCAATAAAGGCATGTCGCTTACAAAGTCTGTACAAACATTGCCATGGCTTCAATTATATAATTGAAGGAACGAATAAGGATTATGTGTCCTGACAAGAATTAACAAAACCTCCATGATAGCTGCTGATGTTAGTAAAGACCAGAGACGGCAAAAACTTTTGCTTAATGCGATATAAGAAAATATTTTATTTGCACGCGATCATTTTTTTTGTCTCTTGGTGAGTTGAAAAAAAATGTAACATGGAAATAACAAAGAAAATATTAGATTAAAAAATATCGCCTTAAGTAATTTTAGTTTATTTTTATTGGGGAAATAAAGGCTTATATTTCCTATTTGTCTTATCTATTAAATTTACTTATTATAAATTATGATTTATCAAACCATAACTAAGGTCTAAGCGACCAGATACACTTATACGAATAGAGGTAAAAAAAAAATGCAATCAACACACTTGAAAGGTTTTCATGATTACATTGAAATCCCTAATAGGTTTTTCAGTACATTAATAAAAAAATTAGTTTGTTTGTGATGAAGTCATTTTTCTATACGATAATACATCTTATCACAGAGCCATGGAGTTAACCCTTTTCTTTATATACATGACATATGTATAGACATTCATGCATGTACACAAATATGCATACACATGCATGTATAATCATTCCCACACACACACACACACACACAAACACGCACACGTATATATATACTCGTATGTATACATAATTTCATCATCATCATCATCATCATCAACATGTCGTGCCGCAGGCACGGATATCCCTGACCCTCTCTCGCCACTTCTCCTTATCGTTCATCACCTCTGGTAGGTCTTCAGGGCCACATCCCGTATCCTCACATAGCTGCTGTATATATGTTCGAGCTGGTCGTCCTGCTTTTGACCGGCCATATATGGGGGTCCATAGGAGTACGTCACTTATGAGCTCGTCACTGCTTCTCCAGCAGTGCCCTGCATGTCTGGTTCGTCTAACTTGGATAGTTTTCGTGATGGGAGTCAGGTGGCCGTATAGTTGGTGCCTTGTGGGGCGTTGCCGCCAGGACTTCAAGAATGTTGCGAGCAATATTGAAAATAATTTCATATATGCATCAAAATAAATATAGACATAAGTACACATATATGTAACTGCTTCTATGTGCATTTAACATGTATTCATAGATTCATATATAAACACAAACACACACACACATACACACGCACGCGCGTGTGCGCACACACACACACACACACACAAATAAATGCATATATAAAGTAAAGTTGGTGATCATCGTGAAGGACGACTCGAAGGCTTCCTTTTTAATAGCGACTCCAACGAGGTGTAGGAGTGGGCGCACTCTTTTCTCTGGATTGCTCCTCTTTACCATTGATACGTACCTTATAATGCTGATTTAGTGGATATTGAAAAGGAGGCTTTTGGGTCGCCTTTGACTACGGTCACCCACTTTACTTACTTTACTGCTATATAAAAAAATTAAGAAAACGTATTCTAAGTATGCTGATTCCATTAGTTTATATATATATATATATATATATATCCTAGCTTTGGGAAAATATTTACTTAAAAAAGTGAACGACTTCTCCATATATATATATATATATATATATATATGGAGAAGTAAGTCGCTCATATATGTTACTTATTTTTGGAGAAAAACTTTTTAAAGAAATTTAATTTAGGAAATATTTTATGAAGCCAGAATGTCCACTTATAAGATGAGCATGTTTTGTATCTTATGAGTAATTAAAACCTGTACAACTAAATTAAAAAAAACCTAAGTGAAGATATTCTAGTGGGCTAATTCCATATTTTTGCCCAAGAGAAGTATAGAAGTACGCGATTTTGTTAATAGTGGTAACATAATATTATCATTCGAGTTATCTGCCCTTATTAAGGGATTATTTCCACTTCATACAAAAGTCTCAGAATTGTCATCTTTCTTTACTCCCACTGTGTTCTTTTGAGCTGAATAAAACGAAAATCATCCAGTCTTGTTATTCGCCACAGTTTATACAACTCAAAAATATTCGAAATGGACAAAGTATTAAACCCAGAAAAATTTACTCATTACTTGAATTTACCAATCAGTTGTAAAGAAATGAAACTTTGGTACCGGATGTTTGAATACTATTCAGATGCTTGTTAAGTCATGTACACCAGACAGTGTATGACCGCATAGAAGGCTGTAATATATCCTAATACAAACACTAGAAAACACTTATGTTAAACCAAAGAACGAGATTTTTTGCACATGATCTCCTCAGAAGTCGTCACTAGAAACCTAATGAATCAATCGACCAATTCCTACTGGCACTGTGCGAGTTGTCTAAAAACTGCAACTATATACCAGTAACCAGAGAAACCTATTGACAAGATGTAATATAATTGCGGAGGGATTTCGTTTTATATATCTTGCCTTTCGGTTTAGTTAGGCTGAGAACCTTTTGCTTAGTGCATGGGTTAGCTAGGTGCACACATTGAGTGCAGGTGTTCACGCGCGCGCAGGGTGGATGTGACAATCAGAGATGTCACAATAAAACCCCCAGATAAGATATGGGACCGGGGACGTGAATGACGTTATGCCCGGAAGCGCTGAGGATTTTGGAATTTGAAAAAAAAAAAAAGTTAGTTGAGATTTAAACCCCGAACGAAAGAGTTGAGATTCGAGTCTAGAGGAAGGTAGTCGATTTTTGGTCTCGCCGAGACGAGACTTGTAGGGGTCTACAAAATGTGCCGCGCGTTTGTTGAAGATATTGTGTGTGTGTGTGTGTGTGTGTGTGTGTGTCTCTCTCTCTCTCTCTCTCTCTCTCTCTCTCTCTCTCTCTCTCTCTCTCTCACTCCTCATGTCGAAAAACCTTTAAACTCAAAAAGGTAATAAAAAGTTTCGAACCTGAACCAAAAGAAAGTCGTCAAGTGTTTCGAGTGTTTCCGGATTCCTATACGCGTTATAAACATTATGAACGTTTTATGCACGTTCGTATCTTGGTCGTATATTTTTGGACCTATATATATTACAAAGAGATAATTTCTGATGCATTCATCAATGATCTAGACTATGGCCTTATTCGACGGGGAACCCTAGTGAAGAGTACATTGGACTTGCAGAATGCTAATAGTCAGGCTCGAACTCTCGAACATAAAAATACTGTTGCATTTACCCTACAGAATCCATGCATACTGAACGTGAGTGCAACTGCCAAAGAAGAGAAACCATCTCCAGAAGCCATATCAGCCGCAAGGAAATCACATAGTTAGTTTTGTGAAAACCTACATCATCCACGAAGCAAATCTCTTACAAAGGTCATTGAGCTGCCGTAAGTGTTCTGAAACCAGACATTTTTTGCAAAACTGTGCAAGTTTAGTCAGTTGCAATTGTCGATGCAATTCACTCAAGCATCGATCAATAAAAGTCCCACACATTCAAGTAATCATTCTGCTGCCAGTGAATCTGGATTTAAAGTATCCACTTATTCATTCATGAAGGGACACAAACTGAAAGCCCTAATTGACAATGGAAGCACTGACAGAAGCTTTAGAAAGTAAGCAAAAAGCTTAGATAAAAACAAAACCCGAGTACGGAATTGATTAGCATGGCTACAGGACCACAGTGCACAGAAATTGCAGGATATTATGTTGTGGACCTCAGCTTTCTCTGATTTGTGTACACAAATTTTTTATCCAAATTCTATAAATGATTTACGTACTGATATAATCCTTGGAAATGGTTTCCAAGTGCAACAAAAAAAGTGTCGTCATCAAATATGATAGCAGGAAACCAAAATTAACTTTATGCGCCCTTACTGCGATTAACGTCGACCCTATTTGCTAATTTATTTACATATTGTAACCAAACCACGGACATTTTAACAACCAGTCCAACGCTTCATTAATTCAGAGACACAAACTTAACTAAAAGAAGGAATCATTCGACCACGTTATCACCATAGAAGCCAGAACCATTAGTAGTGAACGAGGACGGGAACCATAAAAAGAGAGGCTTCACTGACTATTTCCAAATGGCCAAGAAATATACACTTCTCGATGCATAACCAATGCTCTCGAATGACATCACTGTCAATAAGCTTTTACAACTACTTAACCATAATATACTTAATAAGTGCATCCTATCAAATCCTGCCACGTCACAACAACGGGATTTATACAGCTTTCCAATCAGAAGATGAACTTTAACAATGTAACAGGATGCCTTTTGGTATGCCGAATGAGACTGCTTGTTACCAAAAAAAAAGATGGATGTATTCATATGCTTGATTGACAGGGTACTTATGCCTATGTTGACAATCTGATCATCTGTAGAACTACATTGGTTTAGTTTGGTTTGTTGGGTTTTATGGAATATCAATCTTTGTAGGCCATTTAACGCCAAATCCATTTTTATGTAAATAATCTGTTCTATTTAAAACGATTCAGTTTAGCGTAAGTACACAGTTTAATTGTCAAAAACATTTCTATTTCAAACTATTCAAGCAGTTATATGTAAAAATTCAGTTAAGTGTAAATACAATTTCAATATCGAAAAACAGTTCTACTTCAAATAATTCAGTTAAGCATAAGCACGCAGTTTAAATGTAAGTACGGTTTAATTGTCAAAAACATTTCTATTTCAAGATATTCAGTTAACTCAAACAATTCAGTTTAGCATAATTATGATGTCAGTTCTATCTAACCCATAGATAGGGCCCTATCAGGTGCTAACACTCCGAGCCAGAGTGGACCTGGGAGCAATGGCAATGAAGGGGTACTCCGCATTCCCCAAAGCTCCAGCACTGCTGGAACCTTACCATCAGATTGTTTAGTATCATATCAGGACACTCGTTAGGTGGGGTTTACCCCTCTGCAGAGGTGCAGTCAGTGTATTCTACCGCCCCAGCCGACTGGGCAAAGAACTACATTGAAAAAACATAATGTCAAACTTCAAAATTTCCGAAAGGCTGCTAAACGGGACAGTTAGACATACAATAAAGCGAAAATGTAAATACTCTGCCCAGACAATTAAACTGGAGATATTGCATATACAAAGGGATTATCAAGCCAAATCAAGAATATCTGTTGGCATTAAGAAACCTACCTGCCCCACCAGAACACAAAGTCTATGAAACGAATGATTGGAAGATTTTCAAATTATGCAAAGTAGATCAAGATGTTTTCTCATAATACATGAGGATTTAGGTATTATTCAACTCAAGAGGACATAGTGGGAGTGTACCATAGCCAGATACGGCCATGTGCGAAACGGACATCGAATGTTGGTCACATATATACATAACGTAGAACACAGGAATCTCGAAATTCGAAAACACGTAACAACTTGATCAGGTACGTAACCTTTTTATTACTTTTGAGTTAAAGGTTTCGACATTAGGAGAGAGACACAATCTTTTTATGCTGGCTTCTTCATCTGCCCCCTATCTCGTACGGCACCCATGGCGCGCAAATTCGTCTCGCCTCAGCGAGCCCCAAAAGTTGAACCTCCTCGTTCGGCGTCTAGTTTCAACTCTCTTAACTTTTTTCAAATTCACAAAATCCTCTGCACACTTCCGGTGCGTGATGTCATTCGCACTCCGTCACCCATTTCTCTTCTCGGGCTATTGTGACATCTTTGAGTGACACGTCCGTTCTGTGCGCGCCCGCGTTAACACCTGCATTAATGTTGCACCCAACAAACCCATGCGCCGAGCCGAAAGGCTCCCAGCCTAACCAAACCCAAAGGCATGAGCCGAAATCCCTCGGCCATTATATTACAGGTGTAAACAAGTATGGCAATTTTAAGACTTTTCTATGAAGTGGAAGGGCAGATAATATTATGATAATATTATGTTACCACTAAGAATAAATCAACCCAAACCTTTCCATTATTCGGGAAAGTTTCGATAGCATTCCAGATACTGAAAACTGCCCAGTAGATACCAGCTTGACTGCGATTAGTCATCATCATCATGTCGCGCCGCCAACACGGATCTCCTTGGCCCTCTCCCGCCAACCTTCTCTATCGTCCATCGCTCTCGGTAGGTCTTCAAGGCTACATCCTGTATCGGCAGAGAGCTGTTGCATATAGGTTCTAGCTGGTCGTCCTGCCCTTGCTCGTCCATGCGTATATCACTTACCTATCAGTAGAGAGCATGAGTTGTACAGCGGCGCATCTCCGATCACGCTCGTTGAACATTGTGTCACTTTCAGACATGATATCGCTCTTGGGATTCGTACACAACTGGCCAACTAGTAGATGGTCTGCAACAAAAAAAAAGATAACCGGTTTTCATTAAACGGAAATGGAATCATGTCGTCTTTTCTAGGGCGATAATTTTATCGTTCCACCCTGTATACACGGCTAGAGAAAAAGGCTCTTGAAATACTTGATGCTGTTGAGAAATGGATGCACCTCTGTGCTATTCGATTTCATGGAAAAGTAAAAAAAAAAAATCAAATAAATCTGCGCAAAAAAATCAATCTCCCTCCTTTTAGTTTTGTTATTCAGTACCGTGAAGAGTCTGGTTCGTCTAGCTAGGATAGTTTTCGTGATGGGAGTTAGGTGGCAGTATAGTTGGTGCCTTGTGGGGTGTTGCCGCCAGGACTCTTCAATATTGCTCGCAACATTCTTGTGTAATTGCTGTCTAGCTTCTTCAGCCGTTTAGTTAGCGTCCAAGTAGTGCATCCATATAGCAGTATCGACACGACCTCTGCCTGGAAGAAACTGCGTTTTATTTTATCGGTCAGGTCTGATTTCCATATGATCAAGAGCCTATCGATAGCTGTCCAGACACATAGGACACTGCTGGAGAAGTAAGGACGAGCTCATAAGTGACGTACTCCGGTGGACCCCCGCATATGGCCAAGTAAAAGCAGGACGACCAGCTCGAACATACATACAGCAGCTATGTGAGGATACGGGATGTAGCCCTGAAGACCTGGCAGAGGCGATGAACGATAGGGAGAAGTGGCGAGAGAGGGTCAGGGATATCCATGCTAACGGCACGACATGATGATGACCGTGAAGTAAAAGAGATTGTGGTTGCACCCGAAGCAATTTTATAACCTACCCGGATAATTAACATTCAAGATCACCTGAATTGGATGTGCTACCCAGGTGCAACCACAATGTAACACATTATTTGAATTAAAACTTGCTATCCTCTTTTGATGAAATCTGTACGATGACAACTAACAGCCAAAAGATGGAACATAATTAAACTACATTCCCGCAAACCATCTAATCTACACCTAATCAAAGCTAATCAACCTTTTAACCCTCTGAGCATCGACTATACGGGTCTACAACCTTTCTCATCTTCCAACAATTATCTGCTGACCATCATAGATGAATTTTCAAGGTTTATTTTTGCTTACCTTTGGCCATGCATGGAGTCTAAAACTGTAAATAGCTATCTGTCCAATCTGTTCTCCTTATTTGGTATGTCTGCTTACATTTCTAGTGACAGGAAATCCTCATTTCCATTCACAAGAAACAAATAAGTTACCACACAATCATGGAATTATCACTCGGCGAACTACTATCTATAATCCAGGAGGTAGACTTGTACGGTGACGCCATCTGACAATCAATCTCCTTCAGGTACTAAAAACCAAGAATCTTTCAGTCACATTTGGAAGAAATCTTTCATTGTTGAGCACGGCAACTAACTGTACGGCATATTAACGACTATTAAAGTTCAACAGACAATCAATAGACGTTACTCAAATGGCTAATTTACTGCATCGCTGCAGAAGGGTGAGACCCCTTCCCCAAAGAGCGTCATGATATGACACTAAACAATCTGATGGTAAGGCTCCAATCTTCGAACTTGGTAGAACGTAGAGTACACCTTCATTGTCATTGCTCCCAGGTTCCCTCTGACCCGGCAAGGAAGTTCCTGATAGGGTCCTATCAATGGATCAAATTGTAATATAATGTCCTAGGGATTTCGTTTTATATATCTTGCCTTTGGGTTTAGTTAGGCTGAGAACCTTTCGGCTAAGGACATGGGTTAATTAGGTGCAAACGTGAGCACAGGTGTTGACGCGCGCGTGGGGAGGATGTGTCGTTCACAGATGTCAAAATAAAAATCCCAGAGACAGGATGTGACCAAGGATGTGAATGACGTCATGCACCGGAAGCGTGCGAGGAGGATTTTGTGAAATTTGAAAAAGTCAGAAGTTGAGAACTAGACTCCGAACGGGAAGGGTCGACTTTCGGGGGTTACTGAGGCCAGACGAAATATGTGCACTACGGGCGCCGAACGTGATGGGGGGGCAGATGGAAAAATCAGAATAGAAAGATTGTGCATCTCTCTTCCTTATGTCGAAACCTTTAACTCAAAGGTAATAAAAGGTTTCGTACCTGAATTAAGATGCCGTTACGTGTTTTTCGTGTTTCGGGATTCCTGTGGTCTATGTATATATGTTATGAACATTTTATGTAAGTTTCCCATATTCATGTATGGGTATGTTACAAAATAAAAGCTTGATCATCATCATCATGTCATACCGCTGGTCGTCTTGCTTTTGTTCGGCCATATGTGGGGGTCCATAGGAGTATATCACTTATGAGCTCGTCCCTGCTTCTCCAGCAGTGTCCTGCGTGTCTGGTTCATCTAACTTGGATAGTTATCGTGATGGGAGGTAGGTGGCCGTATAGTTGGTGCCTTGTGGGATGTTGCCGCCAGGACTTGTTTAATATTGCTCGCAAAATTCTTGTGTAATTGCCGTCTAGCTTCTTCTCAAGCCGTTTTGTTAGCGTCTAAGTGGAGCATCCAAACTGTGTGTAAACAAATGACTGATGTTTAATTAATTTTTTTGTTATACACACCAATACTTGAAAACCTTTAGATGTGTGTGTTAATTGAATTATTGTTATTAGATAGCAAAACTTGGAACCATTTGACTGTGTGCAAATAAATGAATAATTTTGAATAAAATTCTTAGCGTTAAATAGCAATACTTTTAACCCCTTCCCTGTGTGCAAGCAATTTATTAATACAGAATTGTTTGTCTTTGATAGCAATAACTGAAATCATTTAACTGTAGAAATAATAGCAAAATACTTGTGTGCGATAAAAGTACGTGGTGCCTTCAATAAGTTTCCAGACTCTTTTTTGTACAGGAATTTAAAATTGTTGTAGACACTTGAAAATTCAGTATGCTATTGCTATACATATTATTAGATGACTGACCAATTTCAACTTAAAATGAACAGCTACAGCAGCAATTGGAATACACCCTACTAAAACCTGATTGTCACAGCTGGTGATTTTCAAAAATGCTATCTGGGCGTGAGGACACTTCAGAAGAACAATATGCAATAAAATTCTGTTTTAAACTTGGAAAAATGCCACAGAAACGTATGGAATGCTTTAGACTGCTTTTCGACCATCTTGCATGAATCGAGCATTAGTTTTTGAGTGGCATAAGAAATTCAAGGAAGGCAGGGAGTCTGTGAGGGATGATGAGACGTGTGGGAGGAGTAAGGAAGTCAATACACCAGAGTTGATAGGCCAAAGGGTTAGGGCTTGGGTTAATATGTTGAGGTTTTAAGGGAGTTCAGGAAGAGATTCCGTCGGAAGAGGCCAGCACTCTTCAAACTGGGTCAGTGGCATTTCCACCAGGACAATGCACCAGTCCACAACTCCATCCTTGTCACAGACTATTTGACCAAGATGGCTATCAAGACAGTTCGTCCCCCTCTCTATAGTTCAGACCTTGCTCTCTGTGACTTTTGGTTATTCCCTAAGCTCAGAGGCTGTCGTTATGAGAAGATTGAGGAGATGAAAGAGGCTGTGACGAAGGTCATTGATACGCTCACATAAAAGGACTTCCATGGGGTCTTCCAGAAATTGTTGGAACGGTACAACAAGTGCATTGCAGCCGGAGAAGATTACTTTGAAGGGGACTAGAGTTTCACGTGGGTACTATCAATAAAAGTGCCCATACGAAAAAACTCTGCAAACTTATTTTATGATCCTCGTACTTCTAACTCATTTAAAAAATGAAATCATCAATATTTAATATGTATAGGGCTTTGACAAAATAATGGAAACATCTAGAATGTTAGTATAATTTTGAAACTCCTGTAAAACCATCGAACGTGTTTTATTTTTATGGCTTTTAATTTATTATTAATTTTTCCCGTCTTATTTTACAAACATTGTTGTTTTTGTACAGCTATCATCAGATGAAATTAATCAAAATTCATTAAAATGGCAGATCTATCAGCCTTTAAAAGAGATCAAATTCTTGGTGCTCGTAAGGCAAGTGCTAGAGTAACAAAATCTATTGAATTATTTGGTGCAACGCTGAGTACTGTCTCGAAGATAATGACAGCATTTGAGATAGAAGGAAAAGCCTCCTCACTGAAGCAAAACTCTAGAAGTAAGTGAAAGCAGTCTGAGAGGGACCGTTGGATTAATACGTGGATTGTTTGGAACGATCACAAGAATACAGCTCCGAAAATTACAGCAGAGATTAATGACCATCTTGGAAATCTAGTTTCCCCTAAAATTGTAAGAAGGGAGTTGCACAAAGCTCACGGGAAGGCTGCAATCAGAAAACCATATTAGGATAAATTTGTTCGACATTTCTAGGTGTTTCCATTATTGTGTTCAACTCCTGAATATGTATAAAAAGGACTTGGCTTTAAATACCCCACAATGGTTGATATGCCATAAGACCCAACCAAACAAAACCATCTACATTATATATATATGTATAAAGAGGATGTGGCATTGAATAACCTACAAGGGTTGATATACCAAAAAGCCCAGCCAACCAAATCATATGTATTTAATATTTATGTGTAAAGAGTATTTTTGTGCCCGTAGTGTAATGGTTATCGTCGTAGGAATTGGACACGACGATACGAGTTCAAATCCTGGACGAGACTGATTGCATTTCACATAGCACTAATACCCTTGGGAAAGGTATGAATCCAGTTATTCTCCCTCCAGCTATGGGTAAATAGTAGGACAGATTAGGTTCTTCAGCCTTGTTGAGGCAACTAGTCTTGGAGAAGGAAAACTCTGAATTCAAAACTGTTAAACTCCGCTTAAAAATTGACCTTGTGTCATATCCTGCCCGAGCGGAGGGGTTGGTAAATATGATGTATAAAGAGGGTTTGACATTAAATAACCAACTATGTTTGATATGCCGTAAAGCCCAACCAACTAGAAGAAGAATTAGTTTTTGTCAATATATTTTTATTCTAAAATTCAAAGGCTATTCTGATTTTCCTCTATGAAGGTATAAAGAGGATTTAGCATTAAATAGCCTGCAATAGTTTATATGCCATAAAACCAAGCCAAACCAAACCAAATCGTACATATTTAATATATATGTATAATGAGAATTTAGCATTAAATAACCTTCAAAGGTTGATATGCCATAAAACCCAACCAAACCAAATCATATATATTCGATATATATGTATTGAGGATCTGGCCTTAAATAACCTACAATGGTTGATATGTCATAAACCCAAACTAAATCAACCAAACCAAAGAACACAAGAAGTCGTCAAATGCTGCATCTCTCTCGTCGTATTGCACCCACTCCTAATCTCGTTGACCTTTAAAGACACAATATTATTTATTTGTATTTTTTATCATAATGCAATACACCCGTTTTCTTTTTTGATACAGCGGTCACTGCTATAACATAATATTACTTAAGTTATCTGCCCTTATAAAGGAATTATTTCCCCTTTATAGAAAAGCTTTTAATTCGCCATCTTTGTTTACACCTCGTGTGTCTTTTTGAGTTGAATAAAATTTGAATCACCCCAAGGTATTTTCTTCAATCTTGCCATTCGCCACACATACCAGCTAATTACATAAGACCTCAAAATTAATTTGATTGGAGGAGTAACTCTTCAACAAAGGCATTTCAATATAGCCCATAAGGCAGTGATACCCAAACCGTGAGACGCGACTTGTAGTTCCGGCAGAAAAGGACACAGCAGGTGAGGTGAAATGATTGAAAGATTTTAGAAGCAGTTTTTAAAAATTCATTTACCAAAAATCAATGATTTCAAAATATTATGGATAACGCGTAATCATTTATTCTTTCTTTCTTTCTTTCTTTCTTTCATGCTTTTTTTTCCTGTCTAGCTTAATTCATTTCTTTTACACGCTTCCTTTTTTCTTTTAATATTTGTATATATCGTTCTTTCTTTCTTCTTCCATTCTCTCTTTTTTCTTAGATTAGTTCCTCATTATCTTCTTTCTTTTTTTACTTTTTCTTTCTTTCTTTCTTTTTACGCACTTTCTTTATTTCTTTCCACACAATTCCTTTTCCTTTCTTTCTTTCTTGCTTGCTTGCTTTACTTATTTTCACATTATCTTCTTTCTTTCTTTCTTTCTTTCTTTCTTTCTTTTCCTCCCTTTCTCTTGCCCAATCGACTGGGGCTCTAGAATACACTGACTGCACACCTGCAGATGGGTAAGATCCCCTCCAAAGTGTGTCCTGGATATGACATTAAACAGCCTGATGATGAGATTCCAATATTGCTGGAGCTTTGGGGAATGCAGAGTATCCCTTCATTGCCATCACTCCCTAGTCCGCTCTGGCCCGGAATGGTAGCACCTGATAGCGCTCTATCTATGGGTTAAATACAACTAAACTGCATAGTTATGCTAAACTGAATTGTTTTAATTAGAACTGTTTGATTAAACTGAATAGCTTGAAATAGAAATGTTTTTGACAATTAAACTGCACTAACATTTAAAATGCATACTAATGCATTGTTTGAATTGAAATTGAATTGAAAATTGTTTGAAATATAACTATTTTACATTGAAACTCTACTTACACTAAACTGAATTGTTTAATATAGAACTGTTTTGACATTTAACTGTGTGTAAACAAAATCTGTACTTATACTAAAATGAATTAGCTCTTTTTTAATAAACTGAATAGTTTGAAATAGAAATGTTTTTGATGATTAAACTGTGTACTCATGCTAACCTGAATGGTTTGAAATAGAACTGATTATTTGTATGAAAATGGATTTGGCGTTAAATAACCTACAAAGGTTGATATGCCATAAAAGCCCAACCAACCAATGCACTTTCTTTCTTTTTCTTTCCATGCGGGTAGTAATTAACTGAGCTTTTTGATGAGATGTGGCATAAGGCGGCATGAATGGGGCACCCAATGAAACTCGAACTCACTCAACCTTGCTAACCATTGCACCAACCGAGGTACCCTTCTTTTCATACGGGTAGATATGACGTCAAAATATTTTTGATTGATTAATTAATCAATCATAATAATATATTTTGGTTATATAACCTTTCTTTCAAATAATAAAATTTTGGTTTCTTTCGTTTAAAAGAAAATTGACATTATATAAAACGTCGTTTGGAGTGTGCTTATTGATGGACACTACAGTATATGTTGAACTGAATATTATATCTTATTTGTAAATTCTCATTAAACCGTAACCTTCCCACAGGTCCAAATTGTTTATAACCTTGTTTTGAGATAAGTTGTATAATTTCAGTGATTTTCAATTTAAAGGCAACATATCTGGTTATAACTCCTTGTTATAATAGGATATTTACTACATATTTAAAAAATATATTATTTTATTAACGTCACTGCATTGCGTCATATTTTGATCGATAATGCAGAAAAAAATTTCTGATGGTAATTTGAAAGGTTTCGTTGTATCGTATTATCCGCTAAAAAAACTGTTGAATTTCCAGATTTCCCGAGTCCATAGAAGAAAAGCAGGAAAAAATATCAAGAATAGAGTCATGCTACCAGTCATTGATTACATTGCTGTTTCAACAGATTTAATATTATGAACCGATCGTTCAATATTGTTTCAAAAGTGTCTTCTTGAGCGGAAAAAAATAACTTTGCGTTCAGAGAGGTTGATTTGACTTCTTTGTTTAATGGTTTATAAATCTCCGTGAGTTGTTTAATATGGAGAAACAGCAGTGATACTATTTAATCCAAAGCCGGAGGGTTAGGGAGGTTTATATCTTTCCAAGAAGCGGTCGTGTCGATACTGCTATATGGACGCTAACAAGACGTATGCAGAAAAAGCTTGACAACAACTATACAAGAATGCTGCTAGCAATATTGAACGAGTCCTGGAAGCAGCACCCCACAAAGCAGCAGCTGTACGGCAACCTACCACCCATCACGAAAACTATCAAAATTAGACTAATCAGACATGCAGGACATTGCTAGAGAAGTAGGAATGAGCTTATAAGTAATGTCCTCCAGTGGACCCCTTTACATGGACGAGCAAAGGCAGGACGACCAGCCCGAACCTACATACAGCAGCTCTGTGCCGATACGGAATGTAGCCCTGAATATCTGCCGGAAGCAATGGATGATAGGGAGGGGTGGAGAAAGGGGGTCTGGGATATCTGTGCTGATAGTGCGACATGATGATGATATCTTTCCAAAGATATTAGACCAAAAGTGAACGCAATAACACGATTGGTGTTTCGAGGTCGTAGTCCAATAAGTTACCCATTACGCCAAGGAGACATCACCCGTTCAAACAACCCATGCTATACGTTGCTACGATTAGTTATATCGTGAATTTTCATTTTACTATGAAAATCTTATACCGAATTTCGGTTTCAAAGGTAAATTGATAAAAAAAAGAGAAAGTCGGAGTTGGTTTTATGGCAAATTAACCCTTGATGGTTATTTAATGCCAAATCCTGATGATACATACATATAATAAAGTTAGCGACCTTATTCGAGGGTGACCCGAAGGATCCCTTTTCAATAGCTACGACATCGAGGTGTAGCGGAAGGCGCTACACCATTCCCTGGGTTGCTACACTTTACCCTTGATCTTTACCTTATAATTCTGAGTGCTAAGCAAGACGGTATCAAGTACCATTTTTTGAGTCTTTGGTATGACTCGACCTGAGATTGGACTCCGGTCTCCTGGACCATTGGTGAACAAAACTGACAATGGTATGTGCACAAACAAGAAACTGTCCTGGGATTTTGACCTAGAAACGGAACACTCAATCTCAACGAGGTCAGACAGTTTTTTAATTTACTTGTCATCATCATCATCATCATGTCGTACCGCCAGCACGGATATCTCAGACCCTCCCTCGCCACTTCTCCCTATCAGTCCTCGCCTCTGGCAGGTCTTCAGGGCTACATCTCATATCCTCACAGAGCTGCTGTATGTATGTTCGAGCTGGCCGTCTTGCTTTTGCTCGGCCATATGTGGGAGTTCATAGGAGTGTATTACTTATGAGCTCGTCCCTGCTTCTCCAGCAATGTCCTGCATGTCTGGTTCGTCTAACTTGGATAGTTATCGTGATGGGAGGTAGGTGGCCGTATAGTTGGTGCCTTGTGGAGTGTTTCCTCCAGGACTTGTTCAATATTGCTCGCAGCATTCTTGTGTAATTGCCGTCCAGTTTTTTATTTTGCTGTTCCGACAGAAAATGAAAGAAAGGGGAAACATAAACGAGTAGATCCTGTTAGAGCTGAAAAGGTTATGGAACATGCAAGTAACAGCGATACCAATTGTAGTTGGTGTCCTTGCAACAATCTGCAATGGCTTGAAAAAGAGACTGCTGGAATTGAAAATGAGAGGAAGCGTCAAGACCATATACACCACTGAATTTTTTATTGGTTTGGTTTGGTTTCTTTGTTTAATGGCATATCAACCTTTGTAGGTTATTTAATGCCAAAGCTAGAAGAACAGTAGTGGTACTATTTAACCCATAGCTGGGAGGATAAAAGGGGTTCATACCTTTCCCAAGAGTATTTGCTCGAAATTGAACGTAATACCGTGACTGAAGTACGAACTCGCTTACTACGATTCTGCAGTCAATCGCTTTAACCATTACACCACGAGGACACCCCCTAGCATTTTGAGGTCGGCTAAAATACTAAGAAAAGTCTTGGGTAGACTTGCTATCACTCAAACTCAAGTGAAAGACCACCAACTAATGCTGGTGTGTAAAACTCATAAGGTATAATAATAATAATAATAATAATAATAATAATAATAATAATAACAATAATGAGAACTTGCCGAATTGTGGACTTTACTGTCCGAGCTAACCACTGAGTAAAATTAAAAGAAAGTGAAAAGAAGGATAAGTACCTGGACCTTGCTAGAGAAGTGAAAAAAATGTGGAATATGAATGTGACGGTGATACCAATTGTAAACAGTGCTCTTGGTACAGTCACTAAAGTATTGGTACAGGAACTGGAGGACTTGGAAATGAGAGGACGAGTAGAGATTATCCAAACTACAGTAATTTTTAAGATCGGCCAGAATACTGAGAAGAGTCCTGGAGACTTGGGGAGACTTGCTCTCACTCAAACTCCAGTGAGAAACCATCGGCTAACGCTGATGTGAAAAACTCGTAAAGGAGTAACAAGAAGAAGAAGAAGAAGAAGAAGAAGAGAGAAGTATTGATGGACGTTTCTATGTGCTTGTTCTATAGTGAGAGAAGGACAATATATGCAGACCCCAGTCTAATCTTTTGATCCAATGAGAATAAAACAAGGGAGAGTCCCCGTGGAGTAATGGCTAGTGTGGCGGACTGTGACATCCTAGTGCGCGAGTTCGAACTCCCCTCCAGCTATAACAGACACTTTCGGACGAATACCCCTGGGAAAAGGAATGAACCTCCATTTTCTCCCCTAGTTACGGGTTAAATCGTACCACAACTGTTCTTCTACGACAAGAATGGCTTTGGCATTAAATAACCCACTAAGTTTGATATGCAATTAAACAAAGAAACCCATGGTGCAATGGTTATCGTCGTAGGAATTGGACACGGCGACACGAGTTCAAATCCTGGAAGAGACTGATTGCATTTCACATAGCACTAATACCCTTGGGAAAGGTATGAATCCAATTATTCTCCCTCCAGCTATAGGTAAATAATAGGACAGACTGGGTTCTTCAGCCTGGCTGAGGCAACTAGTCTAGGAGAAGGAAAACTCTGAATTCAAACCAGTTAAACTCCGCTTAAAAATTGACCTTGAGTCATATCCTACCCGAGCGGAGGGGTTGGTTAATATGATTAAACAAAGAAACCAAACCAATGAAAACGACTTTAAAGACAGAATATAAAACCGCGACTCACCATAGAAAATCCAAACATGCTGAACTCAAGAAGACCTGAAAAAAGGGAAAAGAATTCTGAATGAGAAATATTATCGCTTGTTTTGTTCTGGCTTCTTTTTAAGTTGCCAGACTCCACAATGCGTAGAGCGATTGAAACGATTAGAACGTTAATATCAAGAGTTCTGCGATAAAGAAAAACAACCTCGAACAGACTGAAAGCAAAGAAAAGAGAAATGATATGGTAAATAATGGAGTTGACGTCCAGAAATACAGTTGAAGAGAGTAGAAAATAAAGACGGTTATTTAATATATCTTTACCAACAAAGGTACCTGGTGATGCCCGGATGTCAAATATGAAGAAACCTTTTTCTTTTCCTCTATTTTCTTCTTTTTTCTTCTTTTTTTTCAAAATTTATTGACTTAACTAACAAGAAGTTTGTGGCAGCTCATTTGAAGCACTGGTTATTAATTGATTGATATATTTTAATGGCATGTCAACCCATCTGGAGTTATTTTATGCCTTGAGGTTAGGAAATTGCATGCAATGTACATTTTTGAGTAGTTTAAGAATTTTTTGTTTTGTTTTGTTTTGTTTGTTTGTTTGTTTGTTTTGTTTTGTTTTGTTTTGTTTTGTTTTTTACCTTTTTTGTTTGTTTTAATTTTTGTTTTTTTTATATTTTGCTTTTTTTGTTTTTCGTTTCTTTGTCTTTTTGCTTTTTTGTTTTGTTTTGTTTTGGTTGTTTGGGTTTGGGGTTTTTTTGTGTTTTGTTTTGCCTTTTTGTTTTTTGGGGTTTTTCTTGTATTTTTTTAGTACGCGAGTGTTGGATATCAAGTATTTCTTTCTAATACAAATAATTTGCACGTTATTTTATGCTTTCAGGTATCTATAACTGATAATTATATAATTTCAAGTAATTGTTTCTAAATGATATTAATCATATTTTGATTTCAGTTTAATAGTTTCAAGTAATCTGTTTAAAATTTCAAGTAATCATCGACCGAGACAGACAGCAGCACGTGAGTAAGAAAGGCATGGACAGCTATCAAGAGAATATTAGTCACATGGAAATCACACCTGACCGATAAAATGAAACGCTGTTTCTTCCAAGCAGCGATCGTGTCGATACTGTTATATGGATGCACTACATGTACGCTAAATAAAGGGATGGAAAAAAAAGATCAACGGCAACTACATAAAAAGGCTGCGAGCAATATTGAACAAGTCCTGGAGACAACACCCCACAAAGCAGCAGCTATACAACCTACCACTCACCACGAAAACTATCCAAGTTAGACGAACCAGACATGCAGGATACTGCTGGAGAATTAGGGAAGAGCTCATAAGTGATGAACTCCTGTGGCCGAGCAAAAGCAGGGCGATCAGCTGGAAACTACATACAGTAGCTCTGTGAGGATACTGGGTGTTGCCCTGAGGACCTGCCGGAAGCGATGAACGATAGGGAGGGGTAGCGAGAGAGGGTCAGGGATATCTGAGCTAATACCACGACAAGATAATGAGATGATGAAGTAATTCAAGAAACAATTCTTAATACAAGTAATTTACATTTATATGGCACCAAGTATTCCTATCTAATACAAATAATTTACAAACAAATCTATTTAACCCTGGCTTTTTGTTATATAATTAAGGTAAGGATTAATTGTATAAATATTTTTTTGCTAATTATGTTTTATTATTTAGTTTGGTAAGGCTTTGAACTACTCGGTGTTTCTTGTTTCAGGTGTCGTAGTCAGACAGGCATTCGGATGCCCACGCAAAAAGGATATGATAATCATCATCTGTTATAATAAACTACCAGATAGAAAATGGGACTGGACATGCCGTTGGAGTGAATCAAGTGGGTAGATAACGTCATACTCGGAAGAGACGGTCCTTAGAATTTTAGGATTTTGAAAAGACTTGAGTTAAGATTCGACCGTTGAAGGTAGCGGTTGAGTTTTTCAGATCTGATCAGATCAGTTTGGGTCTCGGCCGGCAGAGATAAGTTGAGATCGTACACCCCACAAGATGCGCTTTGTATTGGGGCGGGGTGTCAGCATAGTATGGTTAGCATAGGCCCTTATGAATTGTGTCTCCCTCTCCTCGTGTCGCTAAAGACTGCATACAAAAAGAATTAAAGCCGTTCGTATCGGAAACGATAGAGTCTGCCTCTATTTGTATATATTATCATTATCATGGCTATACAACATTTTTAGCTGGGCTGATTAGCATTCGGAGGTTAACAGGTTTCAATTCATAGCTTTATTTCCCGAGACGAGTTGCCCAACAAAAATATATAAGAGCCCAATCTGCCTTAATATTTACTCATTAACTTAGTCTGCTAGACAGTATCTACTGTTCTTAAAACTTTACCCATTTTATACTTGAACAAGACCCGGAAGCAACACCCCACAAAGCAGCAGCTATACGGCCACCTACCTCCCATCACAGAAACTATCAAAGTTAGACAAACCAGACATACAGGACACTGCTGGAGAAGTGGGAACGACCTCATAAGTGATGTACTCCTATGGACCCCTCCCTTGACCGAGCAAAATCTGTGCGACCAGCTCGAACCTACACACAGAAGCTCCGTGTGGATACGGAGTGTAGCCTTAAGGACCTGCCGGGAGCAATGAACAATAGGGAGGGGTGGTGAGAGAGGGTCAGGGATATCCGTGCTGGTGGCACGACATGATGATGATGATGATGATGATGATATACTTGAACAGGTTCATAGCTGCTTAACTTCTGTGATCTAACGTGAACAATTGCTCTCGTCGTAAGTTTAAAACTTCATGGGCACATGATCGCATGTATGAGACACCTAGTGAATATCAAATTCACAAAACATGAATCTGTGAGACTAGATTGCTTACAATGTTTCCAGAGATTAGATTTAGCGAGTACCATAAGGCTCCTTGGTGAGAATCAAGCCTGAAACCAATTGTTTGCTAGCCATTGAACGACGAGTAGATAGAGTTTAAGATCTCTCTAGTCTAATCGGTGGGGCTTAGAATACACTGACTGTAACCCTGCAGAAGAGTAAGACCTCCCAAAAAGAGGGTCCTAGTATAACACAAACTCCATTTGATCGTGAGGCTCCAGTTCTGGACCTCGTGAAAATGTGAATTATCCCTTCATTGCTATTAGTTTCTGGTCCACTTTGAATCTGAGTGGGATAGTACCTGACAGGAACCCATCAATGGGGGTATTTATTGTTGCCTCCCACCAAACAGGATTTGACACAAGCTCTTTTTTAGGGTGGGAATTTTCGGGGAGTGAAGATGGGGGTTCGGGCGGGAGCTGAGATTCTTTCGTAGTTTGACTACGCTGGTCCTAGAGTCACTGATTGCAATGTGTGCAAAGGGATCCTGCTGGACTTAGACTCACTAAAGGCAAAGTGAGTCGGACACGAAAAAAGAAAGCTTAGTAAACGATCATGTCACGCCATCAGCACAGGTATCCCAGACCCCTTCTCGCCACTCTTCTCTATCACCCATTACTTGCGGCAGGTCTTCAGGGTTACATCCCGTATCGGCACAGAGCTATTGTATATAGGTTCTAGCAGGTCGTCCTGCCTTTGCTCGTCCATGTGAAGGGGTCCATGGGAGTACATCCCTTATGAGTTCATCCTTACTTCTCCAGCAGTGTCCTGCGTGTCTGGTTTGTATAACTTCGATAGCTTTCGTGATGGGTGGTAAGTGGCCGTACAGCTGCTGCTTTGTGGGGTGCTGGTTCCATGACTTGTTTAATATTCCTCGCAGCATTCTTGTGTAGTTGTTGTCAAGCTTTTTCTCCATACGTCTAGTTAGCGTTTTATTTTATCTGTCAGGTCGGACTTCCATATGACCGATAGCCTATCGTTAACTGTCCATGACTTTGCTAGTCACGTGTCGATGTTTGCCTCGGTTGACGAGACACTGCTTCCAAGGTAGCTGAACTTGTCTACTAGTTTCAGAGAACTACCGTTTAGTATGGAGATGCTACCTGTTTGAATAAATATCACTGCGGATGCTCGTTCCAGACTACGTAGTAGAGTTTCAGCTTGGGCGGGTACATTTGCCAGAAGCGCAATGTCATGGGCGTAGTCGGCGTCCATAATTGTTTGTGCGGGGTACCTTCTGCTTCTTTCCTTTGTTAGCTTCAAACCATTTTCTTTCATTTTATCAATAGATGTTCTAAACACGTAGTCTAGATAGATGATAAAGAAGTATGGGGCTAATGTGTTTCCTTTCAGTACACCTGCAACAATATCGAAGTTGTCTGTGTCTCTATCCGGGGAACGGACTTTTACTTTCGTTTTTCTATACAGCATCATTATGACTGCGACAGTTTCTTTGGGTAGGCAGTAGGCGAGTAGAATTTGCTCCATCTTTCCTCAGTGAATGGTGTCAAAGGCCTTGGTAAAGTCGACAAATAATATTGTTGCCTGCAGGTTTTTGCACGTACACCTTCAAGAATTCGACGGATGTTCAAAATTTGTAACGTCGCGGATTTTTTTCTCCGGAAGCCATTTTGGTTCTTCCAAAGTATGCTCTCAGTTTGGGGTTCGATTGAATACCATGACCCTCACTCTACTACCCACCCACTTAATAAATAATAGCACCTAATTTTTAATGTATCGTTATATATAATGATATATACATAGTTTTATGACGAAGATGCATCTATATAAATGTAAATGAATCCTTTAAATCCTATAAGCAGCACCCCACAAAACAGCAGCGGTAAAGTAACGTGCCTCCCATCTCACAGAGCACCCAATAAAGACGAACAAGTTAAACAGGGAACTATTTGTGAAGCATGGACGAAATCATAAGAAGCGTTCTCCTGAGGACTCCTTCACATGGACACGCCAGATTTGACTGAGCCGTAAAAACTTACATTCGTCAGCTCCGTGCGGACACTAGATCCTATTTACCCAACCCCTCCGCTCGGGCAGGATATGACACAAGGTCAATTTTTAAGCGGAGTTTAACACGTTTGAATTCAGAGTTGTCCTTCTCCTAGACTAGTTGCCTCACCAAGGCTGAAGAAACTAGTCTGTCCTACTATTTTACCCATTGCTGGAGGGAGAATAATTGGATTCATACCTTTCCCAAGGGTATTAGTGCTATGTGAAATGCAATTAGCTTGGTTCAGGATTTGAACTCGTGTCGCCGTATCCATATCCTGCGACGATAACCATTACACCACGGACACTAGATACCATCAATAGGAATTGCCTAGAGAGATGACCGATAGGGACGAATGCTGAAAGAGATTCCAGAGAATCTTTGCTATCAGGACGACTTGATGAAGGATTAATCTGTCTTCCCATCAGGCCAGATTTGACACAAAGAGATGCGCATAAATCGAAACTCATATGTGGCTGTCACAAAAAAAAATACCTGCCCTGTCAGTTGGGGGGGGTGTAGAATACACCGACTGCTCCTCTGCAGAAGGGTAAGACCCCTCAAAAGAGTGTCCTGTATATGACACTGAACAATCTGATAGTGAGATTCCAATATTGCTGAAGCTTTGGGAGATGCAGATAACCCCTACATTGCAATCCCTCCCAGATCTACTCTGGCCCGGAATGGTAGCACCTGGTAAGGTCCTATCAATGGGTCAAATAGAACTAAACTGCGTACTTATGCTAAACTAAATTACTTGAAATAGAACTGTTTTGACATGTAAACTGAGTACTTATGCTAAACTGAATTGTCCGAAATAGAACCATTTTTGACATTAAAACTGGAAGAAACTAAATTCGAAATATAACTGCTTTGACATTTATCTGTGTGTGGAAAACAAATATACTTATACTAAACTGAACTGTGTGAATTAGAATGGATTTGACATTGAATAACCTGCAAAGGTTGATATGCCATAAAAACCAACCAACCAACCAATCAATAACAAAAAAAAAGTTGAATTCTCTTTGTATTCTCTTTTTGAGGCGCTTCAGCTACCAAGCGATAAACTCAGCCTCACTGAATAGATATAATTTGTGAAGAAGGCCCTCTGGAACCAGGTAATCAACAATATCACCCACCTGGAGCGAATGCTTTGTGAGCCCCGCTTACCTGTGCCAGGTAAGTATCATCAGTACGACTTGATGATGATATGCAAAGCAGGTTTGGTTAGGTTTCTTTGCTTAATGGCTTATCAACCTTCGTGGGTTATTTAATGTCAAACCCATCCTTATAGAAGAACTACAGTGATATTATTTAACCCATTGCTCGGTGGATAAAGGTATTCATACGTTTCCCAAGGGCATTTATCCCCAAATAAACGTGACAGCGTGGCTGAATTTCAGACTCGCTTGTAATATAATGGCCCAGGGATTTCGTTTTATGCCTTTGGGTTTAGTTAGGCTGAGAACCTTTCGGCTCGGTGCATGGGTTACTTAGGTGCAACATTAACTCAGGTGTTCATGCACGCGCCCGCAGAGTGGACGTGTCCCTCAGAGATGTCACAATAGCCCAGATGGGAAACGGGGGTTAGCAAGTGCGAATGACGTCACGCACCGGAAGCGCGCGGAGGATTTGGGCTTTTTTTGAAAAAGTCATTTAGTAGAGTTGAGGACTGCCTCGGGAGAAGACGGTTGAATTTCGCTTGCTCGCGGAGGCCTTGGGTAGGTATCGCATGAGATGGGGGGGGGCAGATGAAAAAGCCTGAATAGAAAGAATGTGTATCTCTCTTCTTATGTCGAAGAACCTTTAAAGTCAAAGGTAATAAAAAGTTTCGTACCTGAACAAAGAAGTCGTAAGTGTTTTTCGTGTTTCGAGATCCTATAATTTGTCACGTGGTCTACCACTGAGAGAAGCGAAATAAGGAATCTCCCCTACCCCTCCGGGTTTGAATTAACAGGCCGCCGAAGACTGACCGTTAAAAAGAGGAATAGGAATGTAGGTCAATCCCTCGCGGCCGAAGTAACAAATCCAGGTCAGAATGAAAGCCAACAGATGTTTGCATTCTGTGACTGGATGGTTAAAGAAAGAGGCCGAATGATTGGCCAATACTCTAAAGCGGAAGTAGCACCCTTTTCATCAGCGGAAATAGCGATAAGGAAATCAGTTTAGTGGACGGAGATCGCCATGAACGGAGGAGCGAATCTCATGCCAAACTCCAGGTGAAGAAGCGGAAAGAATCTTGGACAAGAGAATTGATGCCTTCAAGCCAAAGCTGTAAAAAAAACGTTAGCCCGTAAAAGAGAAAATACTCTCAGAAGAACCCGTCGAAAAGCTAAGTAAACATAAAAACTGTTTCTCCCTATACTCTTCCTAAGTACTGCAATTACATACTCTCTCTCTCTCTCTCTCTCTCAATTTCAAGACGGAAGAAAGAAAAGAATAAGGAAGAAAGACATTTGTATTTATGTATTATCCGCTGATAATATAGCCGACACGTTTAACATGTGTGACCGCATGTATTATTATTATATTTTAATGTATTATTGTTATATTTTAATGTATTATTTAATGTTATTATTTAATGTATTATTATATTTTAATGTATTATTGTTATATTTTAATGTATTATTGTTATATTTTAATGTCCCCACATGTTGAAATTTATTCATTGTGTGGTCTGCCTATCAAGTTGTCTTTTGCATGCTCCCTTTTCAGCTTCATTCGCCTCAATTTATTCTCGCTAATGTCCTACTCTCCTTTTAAAATATTACACGGGAAATTGGAATTATCGGCTACGATAAATAATATTATATCTAAATCTAGAGGCCCATATCTTCCATTATCCTAGGGCAGGAAGAGTTAGTGGCCTGGTGGGTGGGTGTGTGTGTGTAACGTGAAAAATGGAAACCCCTTGCCAGCGGCGGTCAGTCTAGCCCCAAAGTAACCCCCACATAATCTGCCAGTCCCTATATGCCCGAGAAAGGACTCTTAACTAGGACTTATTCTGCGTGGGATCAAGTTCCCGGCTGCCCCGTTTTCACATGTGCGAAAAATAAACTCCCGTCTTGGGATAAATATTTTATACCGCGTCACAATATATATGAACATTATATGTCCATTTCGCATATCTGTATCTGGCTATGGTACATGCTTACTTCGAACACGTTAGCTACTGCGCCAAGGAGATTCTCCCTTGTCTATTTACAAGGACATACCTACATACTTCTGAAATGAAATGTTGATTTAAATTTCATGTTTTAAAAATTCTTCTTCTTTTTTTTTTTTCTTTAAGTTCTTATTTCAGATATATAAACTAGCAAACCAAACGGCGGTAAATTTTTACCCTTTAACCCATCGGATTTTAACAAAAACTAAAAATCAGATTTTTTGTATGGTGCGGGGGATATATGTAAACAGCCTGAAAAAAATATCACCCCTGGTCGTCATTAATGCTTGCTATATTCACCAAAAAATGTAGAATCTGATTTTTAGTTTTCACTAAAATCCAACGGGTTAAAGAGTAAAAATTTACCCTAACGGCTTTATCAAGTTGCTAAATATTTAAAAACATTTTTATTGTATTTTTTTTTGTTTTATGATTTTTTGAGGGAGAGTTTTTTTGGTTTTTGGTGATCTTTGTTGTTGTTTTGTTTTGTCTTCTTTTTCTCTTTATCTTTTTTTTTTTGTCTTTTTTTTTTCTTTGTCGAGAGTTGTTTTTTGTCAAATTTAGATGATTGAGATTAGAGCTTAATTTTTGTGTGTAAAAAAATTATTAAATTTAATAGGAATACTGATAAATAATTAGATTTAATAATAATACTGATAAATAATTAAATTCAATAGGAATACTGATAAATAGAACTACTAATGTTAAATATCAATACGTGAAACCATTTCACTATGTTCAAAAATTAGTTGTAACTCAATTAAAACTAAAGTTACCAACAAACTTTTTGCTTACAAATCATATATATATATATATATATATACGAATAAATAAAATTTGGTTTTAAATAACCCACAAGGGTTGATATGCCATAAAATGTAAGGAAACCAAACCAAGAAATGTGGCATGAAAGTTAAACATTTAATCCGAGCCTCAAATTCATTAAACTCTTTATTCATTAAATCAACGACGGACCTTTAAAAAACGGTGTAAGTATGAGAATAATAGATAATTTACTTACCGATAATTGACCAGTGCATATTAGACCATTTGCTCTGATTGTCACCCAGCCAGTGGATTGCGTATTTCTGACTACCCGGAAATGTCGACCGGCTCAAAATAAATGGTCGCTTCTCCGGGCGTAGCTTACGCAGAACGCTGCACAAAAAAAACAAAAAAAAAAAACAGGCATTTTATTCAAGACTATTATCAGAGATTAAAATGCAGTAACGGCATTTGGAAAATGTCAGTGCATCATTTTTGACAGAAGGATAAGTAAACTATCAAAATAATGACGGCTCAAGTTAAAAACTAAATCTGAAAAAGATATTTAAAAGCAAAGACTTGTCAATTAATGATATATATATATATATATGTATATGAGTGTGTGTGTGTGTGTGTGTGTGTGTGTGTAATGTTTCGTTCATTTCTAACACAATTGGCTTTAAAACATTGAAAAAGATATTGATAATATTCTTCTGTTTACCATAAGTGAATGTGTCATGACTTCATGTGGATATGTTATAATGTTAAGAGTTTTTTTTTAAGTGTATGTAGTTGGTGTGATTGGGTTTTATGGCATATGAACCATTGTTGGTTATTTTATGCCAAATCTTATTTTTACATATGCATGAAATATATAATATGAAAACACATTTTGTAAATACACAGTTGAATGATCAAACAGTTCTATTTCTAACAAATCAATTCAGCATTAGTACACAAAATTAAATGATTCATTTTATAGCTATGTTTCACAAACAATTCAATTAAACGTCAGTCATTTGTTTACACACAGTTAAATGATCAGTTCCACTTTTAACAATTCTGTTTAGCACAGGCCATTTGTTGCTCTCAATTTAAATGTTAAACAGTTTTGTTTAACACATAAATAGGACCCTATCAGGTACTATCACTCCGGACCAGAGTGGACCAGGGAGCGATGGCAGTGAAGGGGTACTCTGGATTCCCCAACGCTCCAACAATACTGGAGCTTCGCCATCAGATTGTTTACTGTCATATCCTGGATACTCGTTGGATGAGTGATAACCCTCTGCAGAGATGTAGTCTCTGTATTCTATAGCCCTTGACGACTTGGCTGAGACGATTTTGTGTCATATATCAGAACATTCGTTGAGGGATTCTTACCACGCAGCAGAGATGTAAATTCAATATTCTACAGCCGTAGAGGGCTGGGCTGAGATGGTTTAATGTCATATCTAGGGCACTCGTTGGGGGAGTCTTACCCCTTTGCAGAGATGCAGTCTCTGAATTTTATAGCCCAAGACAACTGGGCTCAGATGGTTCAATATTATATCTAGGTCACTCGTTGAGGGAGTCTTACCCGTTTGCGGGGATGCAGTCTCTGTAATCTATAGCCAAAGGCAACTAGGCTAAGATGGTTCAATGTTTTATCTAGGTCACTCGTTGAGGGAGTCTTGCCCGTTTGCAGAGATGCGGTCTCTGTACTCTATAGCCCAAGACAACTGGGCTGAGATTGTTTAATGTCATATCTAGAGCACTCATTGAGGGTGTCTTACCCCTTTGCAGGGATGCAGTCTCCGTATTCTATGGCCAAAGACATCTGCGCTAAGATGGTTCAATGTTATATCTAGGACACTCGGTGAGGGAGTCTTAGTCCTTTGCAGGGATGCAGTCTCTGTATTTTATAGCCCAAGACGACTAGGCTGTTTTAAAAAGAATTTTCTTTCTGAAGATGTTTAATGTGTTTTTCCAAAATCGAATTGATTCTCTTGTTCTTATTATTGTGCTCTGCGTGACAATGCCAGTAAAGTTTAATTTATTTTTGATAATACTTTACGTCCAAAAGATTTTTAAATTGAAAAGAAAGGTCCTATTATAAAATCCATTTCGATATATCAGTAAAGATAAATGTTTTAAATCGTAAAATTATCGAAACTATATCTGCAATACCGGTGCTATAATAGTCATCGGCGTTAAAACGGGAACACGGTGATCGAATCTCAAAATCTGGACAAGGCTGTTTGCATTTTAAATAGCGGTAAAAACTTTGGTAGAAGTACAAATCCAATTATCCCTCTTCCGGTTTTGGGCAAATTGTAGGGCAGACTGGGCTCTTTAACCTTGGTATGGCAACTGTTCACGAAGAATGAAAACTCTGCAGAGATGCAGTCTCTGAATTCTATAGCCCAAAACAACTGGGCTCAGATGGTTCAATGTTATATCTAGGTCACTCGTTGAGGGAGTCTTACCCCTTTGCAGGGATGCAGTCTCTGTAATCTATAGCCAAAGACAACTGGGCTAAGATGGTTCAATGTTTTATCTAGGTCACTCGTTGAGGGAGTCTTACCCGTTTGCAGAGATGCGGTCTCTGTACTCTATAGCCCAAACTAAAAAAAAAAACTTTGGAAAATCCACTTAAAATTGACCGTGTGACATATCCTGCTCCTGTGGAACGTTGTTTTATATACACGCTCCCTCACGGATGTTGAGCACTCTGGAGAAGGAATTAACGGCTGCCACTCGCATAATTAAAAGCTCTTCGAACGAATTGAGCACTCTGGTATCTGGTAAGGCAAAAACACGTTTATTTGGGGATAAATGCCCTTGGCAAAAATGTAAACAAATGAAAGCTACAACGTAATGTTTTATAATTAACGAGCGGACGTAGTTCGCTTGTTGGCTGAGCAGTATGATACTAAGTCTAACGTAAAGTTAGGCGGGTTTCGATCCCAGCTTCAAGCATCCTACGTGTCTAGCCACACTGACGAGTTGTTATACAACAAAACAGTCTGTCTGTGGATGACTATATATAGATATATATATGTATATTGCAGTTTATTTTGGAAAAAGTGATATACTATCGAATCCTGATCTTTGTTTTATAGTATTGTAATGAATGACAACTGCGGATTCAAGTAATGTTTGTGTATTTATTGTGTTCATATGATATCATTTCAGCTTTCGACCTAAAATATATGACTTAAGCATTTAACAAATGTTCATACACACACAGACACATATCTGTGGAGGGCAGATAAATACGAACTGACTGAGATAGATAGATAGATAGATAGATATGAAGAGGGAGATAAAAAGAGCGAGAGAGTGAGAGAGATTATTCAAAATGTAACAAATTTAATCTTCTGGTTTATTTCTATCTCCATATTTATAAAATATAAAATCTTTGATATTCCAGTCTACTGGTTAGCAAAAAGTTAACACATCAAGTGAATTATATGTTCCAATACTGAGATAAATTTTCATTTTAATTTATCAATGGCAATGTGTCTCATGACACTGTTAATTCAATTTAAAAATTGCTTAGCGGTTTGTGATAATTATCTTTTATTAGAATCAATTTAAAATGCGGGCTATGTTTTTACGGTGTCACAGCATCTGCAGTCCTTTCAAATACGCTTGATGATACTGGAGAGGAATATCCATCGAAAAAAAAACGTTGATTTAAAATTAATTCCAGGAATATTTCGAAATTTTCAAATTCGAAAACAGGTACACTATTTATCTATTTATTTATTTTTACTGCTTGTTTAAATTGCAAGCTGTTGATAATGAGTTTAACCAAGACCTTTAAGACCTATTGTTATAATGGGAGTCTATATTTTTCGTTGGGGAATGGATCTAGAAATACTCTTGTTCCAGAAAATACTAATAGTCTGCTTATCTAGCTTAAAATTTAGATAAATCACTTCTTCAATTTTTCCTTTAATGGGAGAGTGAACAAATCTAAATTATCTGTTCAAAATATCAAACAAAAAGGAGGAGTCTATTCGGATTGACTCACCCTTTGATGTCACCTGAGTTTGCTTAAGTCATCTAAGTTAAATTACTACTTAAATTTAGGATAGGAAGCTGATATAGCTGGTATTGTTGTATACACACGATTTACACAATTCAATGAACGAACAAAACACGCTTCTTTATAAAAATATATCACTCAATTTATTCTCTAAAGGGCCCACAGTTTGTTGTTAGTTGAGAGATTGATGGAGAGACATATACTCAGAGAGAGGTCTTCTTCTTCCCATATCTTCTTCCGGGAGCCAGACAGAGTGCAGAGAATTGCAGTCGAGCGAGGGACACGCAGCCGATCAGATTCGCACAGATTCCTCACACAAACTGCATTCACCTCTATCTCTGCTGAGATGAGTCCCTCCATACTTCTTGGCCCTAGCCACACCATTTCTCTTTTCTCGGGTGTTTAGCCTAACGCTTATTCAAGGTCTCGTGGACGCTGAGTTCAAGCCCAAATTGACAGGCAATGCTGGTGATGGGTAGGTAAATTTATAAGATAATTCAAATACTGCGTGGAAATCTAAAAGTGTTATTCATAGTATTTTAAGAAAACTTGACGAAACTGGGTCATGAGAAGCCAACAAACTACCTGGCAGTTCTGGGAAAACTACTACAAGGAAAGACAGATGGATTGCTAATGAATCAAAAAGGAATTGATTTGCAACAGCAACCGCGCTCTCTCTCTCTCTCTCTCTCTCTCTCTCTCTCTCTCTCTAAAAGAGCCAATGTTATCCTTGGCATTAAAATATCAAGGCATACTCTTTCCCAAAGACTTAATGAAATAAATTTGAACATTCGAGTAGCTTCTACGAAGCCTTATATTGTATATTGACCTCCGACCCGGCCGGGCTGTCAAAATAGGAAATGCCCCTGTGTAAATAACAGGTGCATCCGGTCGAGCAATATCAGAATATAACCTTGACCGTGGGCGGGTTGAATGAGTGCGATTTGTGACGCCCACAAGAAGGTGGACGTTGAACTATTATATAACCCGGGTGAAGACAGGAAGTCAGTGAGTTGGAGTTCAGATGAGTCGGAGATAAGATGCAGTAGAGAAAGCCAGAACCCAGCAGAGTGGGCTCTTAGGCCCCCGATTAGGCAGTTGCAGTTGGAGAGAAGATGCTGGATTGAGGAACATGTCCCAGAGAGGCTGGGCCCCCAGGTTGAGCGGCCCAGGAGAACGGGGAAGAAATGCGGTTATGGCCAATAGACTGGGTGTCAATATGTTGCAGTTCTGTTCGGTCCCCAACTCCCTCTCACACACAACACTTTCAAATAAAGTGGGAGGTATATTTTTCTACAGAACTGAGTCGCTCGTCTTTATTGTGTCGTCGTTATGATTCTGCATGCATCCAGATGTATATGTATTATGTGGCTATACGACACTTACATTTCTAAAAATAACAAAATGAGCTGATTAAAATTAGCCACTGAACACGTCATATGGACTGAAGAACAGTGAGATTGTGTTCCTTTCAGCGATGATTCAAATTATAACTTGTTCTGTTGCGACGGGAGAAGGTTCGCTGCACGCAGTCCTAAGGAACGATATTCGCCTCAGTGCACTAAAAGTAGCGTTAAGTTTGGAAGAGGAAGAGTGATGGTGTTTTGCATGATTTCTACTGCTGGTACAGGACCTCTTGTGAGGCTACACGGTAAAATTAACGCAACTGTATACAAAGAGATATTGAAAAAGCATGGTGCACCTAATTTGAGAACTGCAATTAATCAACCAGCTGTATTTATGAATAACGTTCTGTGTCACATAGTGAAGTCGGTGAAGACATTTTTTTCTGAGGAGGATGTTACTATTATGGAGTGGCATGCTTAAAGTCCAGACAGGAATCTCATTGAGAATGTTTGGAAGTTACTAAATGAAAGAGCTAAGGAAAAGAATCTTTGAAACGTCGAAGAACTATGGACTAATTTGAAAGGACAATGGGAAAAAATATCCATTGATGAATGCAAGATATAAATTCGCTCGTGTAGCAAAAGATGTCAAGCTGTTACTGAAAGTAAAGGTGTACACATTAAGAATTAATGAATTATGAACGCTATTTTCATTTAGATTTGATGTATCGATTATAATAGTATGATTTTGTTAATCGTTCTGATGTTTTTGATCGTCTATTTTTTTCGAATATTATATAATTATTCATATAACTTTATCAAAATAAGTTTATTGAGCTTTATATTTTGGAATTATATGAATTACCTTTATAGCGTTATTTTTTCCTGATAAAATGTTCTATAGAGTTTTAAAATAAAAGGTTATTTCACATTTAGAATTTTTCTTGACATTGTTCAGATCTTTATGCCTCTCACTGTAAGTATATATATATATATATATATATATATATAGCTAAAAGACCCAGAAACTACCTACCCAGGTTTAACCAAATGGATCATAGGATAATTCTGACTAAAGAAAGAGGCCCAAACGACATTTTGTTATGAAAGCGGCCACCAGAAAGAATAAAAAGAAGAATTTTTAAAAAAATGCAATCTATCTGCCAAGGAGGCAAGCTTTTTTTTTCATGCCTGCAAGCATTTAATATTTCAGATCTCTGACTGAGCATTTCAGTGTGGTTTTTATAAGAAGTGATTGCTAACTTTTCCTCAATCTATCAATACATATATATATATATATATATATATAGCCTGAAATAGATATTAATGAATTAAGATAGATAGATAGATAGATAGATAGATAGATAGATAGATAGATAGATTTTCTTTTTGATGTTTCTTTTTTGTCTGACTGAGTATGTTTATGTCTCAGCTCACTTATATCTTCACATCCACATATTAGAATGTGATTCTTATTCCTAACCATTACCCATTCACTGAGGCAATTGTCACGAACACAGCTCGTTGACTGAGGAAGCTCAAAAGTAATGCCGTTCAAGTGTTGTTGAATTCTTTTTTAATGAATAGGTTAGAACATCGATAGAAGTGAAGACAGATAGATAAAGAGATAGATAGAAACAGAAGTACATAGATATATAGAAGTGGAGGCTGATAGATAGATAGATAGATAGATAGATAGATAGATAGATAGATTATGAAGAGACAATGATATATATGAGTTGATAGATAGATAGATGTAACAGTTATCTTCTAAGGAAATGTACGCGGTAACTAGAGTATAAATCTTGGACAAGTCATCAGTCCATCTCTTTTCCCTTCCCAAACATAGGTTAATAGTAGGGTAGACCCCAAAAAAAAATCTGAATTCGAAATGGTTGTCTCTTGCTTAAAAATTGACTGGTGGCATCTAGCTACCAACTCTGATCATTTCTTTAGCTCTCATCATCATCTCGCACCACCAGCGCAGAATTCCTTGACCATCTCCCGCCACCCTTCTCTATCGTCCATCGCTTCCAGTGGGTCTTCAAGGCTACATCCTGTATCGACAGTGAGCTGTTATATGTAGGTTCTAGCTGCTCGTCCTACCTTTGCTCGTCCATAAGAAAGGGGTCCGAAGAAGTATGTCACTTATGAGTTCGTCCCTACTTCTCCAGCAGTGTCCCGTATGTATGATTTGTCTTACTTGGATAGTTTTCGTGATAGGTGGAAAGTGGCCGTACAGCTGCTGCTTTGTGCCTTTAGCTCTAGTTATGTTAATATTTCCACTTTCAGGTCATTAACGTTTGAAAATATATGGACCTTCTCATCCCACCAGCTATGGGTTCAGTAGTATAACAATTTCTCCTCTACAAGCATGGATTTGGCATTAAATAAATCACAAAGGTTTATATGCCATTAAACAAAAGAGACCAAACCTTTTATTTTGCAAATTATTCGAATCAAGAAAACTTAAAAATAGTATTTTTCTTCTAAGCACAATTTATAGTTTCTCGAATCCTCATTACAAGCATACAAGTTTAAATCATTATATATATATTACATGATATTATATATATATATATATATATATATATATATATATATATATATATATATTACATGATATTATATATATTTATATTACATGATATTTTTCTTCTAAGCACAATTTATAATTTCTCGAATCCTCATTACAATCTTTACAAGTTCAAATCATTATATATATATATATATATGTGTGTGTGTGTGTGTGCGTGTGTGTGTGTGTGTGTAGAGTTAGCGGTTACCACTTGCGTAAGGCAAGGCTCTTCGAATGAATCGAACTCTTGATAGCAGTTGATAGTATATATATAAACAAAATAAAAATGATAGATATGCGTTAAAATACTTTATGCTAGTTTATTCGTGGCTGTGTGGTAGAATCTATGGCTGGCGCAAAAGTCAGTCAGGTTTCGATCCCAACTTCGAGAATCTCACATGTCTAGCTACACTGAAAAGTTGTGATACAACAAAACAGTCTGTCTGTGGATGACTATATATAAATATACATACATGAGTGGGGATACTTATGCTAAACTGAATTGTTTGATTAAACTGAATAGCTCAAAACAGAAATGTTTTTGATAATTAAACCGTGCTTACATTTAAACTGCGTGCTTGCGCTGAGCTAAATAGTTTGAAATTGAACTGCTTTTGAAATTGAAACTGTACTTACACTAAACTGAATTGTTATATATAAATGTTTGAATAAATAGAATAGTTTGAAATAGAAGTGTTTTTGACAATTAAACTGTGTACTCATGCTAAACTGAATTATTTTTAATAGAACTGATTATTTACATAAAAACAGATTTGGCGTTAAATAACCTACAAAGGTCGATATGCCATAAACCCAACCATCCAACCAATATATCTACTGTTTTACCGAAAGAAAAGAAGGGTTCATGCCTTTCTCAAGTACATTAGCGCGAAGTAAAACGCAAACAGTCTCCATACATACACACACATTGTCAGTTATCACATTATCTGAAACGCAATAGTTCTTCTGAAGAATTGAGCACTCTCGGTAGCCGATAACGTATATGTAAATATTTATACGCAAAAAATTCTCCCACTAACGCAGAGAATGATGACGCCTCTGGGGTAAGATATCCGACTAAAGTTAAGCCAGCCGAGTTTCGATCCCGGCTTGAAGCATCTCGCGTGTCTGGCCGCAGTGAAAAGTTGTGATATAATTAAACAGTCTATCTGTAGATGATATATATATATATATATATATTCGTTCTATATACTTTCATGAATCTTTCACTTTTACCTGCATCTGTTCTTTAACAAAGATCAGAAGATAAGCACCCACGGCTTGTTTGCTTCGAAAAATACATCTTGAGCAACCCGAGAAGGCGCCGTGTCAGACAAGTCGCCATACACCGAACGACTGGCTACTTGAGTATCAAATCACACCTCATCCAACGTCACCGATTCTACGTTAGGCACGTCATCAGGATGCCCTTATCCTGTCTCTCTCTACCCAGGAAGCATTTGCTTATTTGTTAACCATTACCCACCCATACTGCCTTTGACTATCAGAAATTCTATCAAAAAAGTATTTTGACTTTTTCTTCTTCGTTTCTTGTTTTTTGTCTTTTTTTTTTTTTTCATAATCCTTTGAAATATTCAGCGTGCGACAGAAATAATTCCTACATTCTAAACTGTCACCTGTGTGGTGCCATTACACTGAATTAGTAATGATACCTCTATCTATATAATGCTTCGGGTAAATACCTTGTGAAAGGTATGAACCCCTTATCCTCCCAGTTTTTTGGTTAAATAGTACCCCTACTGTTCTTCTTGTAGAATGGCTTTGGCATTAAATAACCTACAAAGGTTGATATGCCATTAAACAAAGAAACCAAACCAAACCAAACCTAGATAATGCCTTACTATATTTCCCAATATCTTTAGTTAAGATCATGGCTTGTACCGATGCAAACCATATATTTGCAATTGAAACATTTTTAAGACTGCTGCATTTGTAATTGCTACACAGAAAGCTTTTCGTGTTCATGTTACGTCAGAATGATGCTGTTCCGGATAGAAAATAGATAGAGCGAGAAATTTAAATTTTCTAAACATTTTGAATCATTCCGAGGTATCGTGAAATGAGCCTGAAAATCCCTCGCTGTAACAAAAACAGATTCAACAGTCTTAAAAACGTTTTAACAGCAAATGCACGATGTTCACCAGTCCAAGCGGTGAAATATCGTATCAAGAAAAACGATAAGATATTTGCTGGATAGAGCTACCATTACTATTTGGCTAAGTTCACATGCAGCACACAGATGAGGTATTTCTGTTTCACTCTGTATTTGGCAGTTTTAGCTTAATAAAAAAAAAGTTTAAAATGTATAATATAGGGGTAACTCTTCCGCCCCAGTGAACTTTATTATAGTCTATCAATCCCCTGTGAATCCGGTGGCCGATGTTATTTCTAAAATTCTCGCGATATGTGGAAGAAACGGTCACACGAGAGTTACAGATATTGAAAGCTGTTTGGTTGAGTTGCTTTTTATGGATTATCAACCATTGTAGGTTACGTAATGTCAAGACCTGTTTTGTACACATATACGATATGCATACGATAGGTTTCCACACTTTTTTTGTACAGGAATTTAAAATTGTTGTAGACACGTAAAATTTCAGTATGTTATTGCTATACCTCTTATGAGATGACTGACCTATTTTTATGATTTCAGGTTCAAAAGAACAGCTACAGCAACAATCGGAATACACCTTACTAAAGTCTGATTGTCACAGCTGGTGAATTTCAAAAATGCAATCTAACACTTTAGAAGAACGATATGCAATAAAATCCTGTTTTAAACTTGAAAAAAAAAATGCCACAGAAACGTATGGAATGCCTCAGACTGCTTTTGGAGCATCTTGCATGAATCGAGCATCATTTATTGAGTGGTATAAGAGATTCAAGGAAGGCAGGGAGTCTGTGAGGGATGATGAGAGGTGTGGGAGGGGTAAGGAAGTCAGTACACCAGAGTTGATATGCCAAAGGGTTAGGGCTAGGGTTACTATATTGAGGTTTTAAGGGAGTTCAGGAAGAGATTCCTTGGGAAGAGTTCAGCACTCTTCAAATCGGGTCAGTGGCATTTCCAGCAGGACAATACACCAGTCTAGTACTCCATCCTTGTAACAGACTATTTGACCAAGATGGCCATCAACACAGTTCATCAGTCTCCCTCTAGTCCAGACCTTGCTCTCTGTGACTTTTGGTTATTCCCTAAGCTCAGAGGCTGTGGTTATGAGACAATTGAGGAGATGAAAGAGGCTGTGACGAAGGTCATTGACATGCTCACTCATAAGGACTTCCATGGGTCTTTAAGAAGTTGTTGGAACGTTACAACAAGTGCATTGCTGCTGGAGGGAATTACTTCGAAGGGGACTAGAGTTTCATGTGTGTACTATCAATAAAAGGGCCCATACGAAAAAAGTCTGGAAACATTTTGTAAGTACCTCGTATCAAATATAAAAATTGTATACAGATCTTGTTTATAACATTATTAAATGAGCATTTAAATGGTTTCTACGAATAATTCTATTTGCTGTTAATTATTTGTTGGCACACAGTTAAATGGTTTCAAGTATTCCTATGTAACAGTAACTATTTAACACCAGTCTTTTGTTTGCAAACATTTAAATGGATATTCATATGATTTGTAAGTCAATCATCATCATCATCATCATCATGTTGTGCTGCCGGCACGGATATGCCTGACCCTCTCTCGCCACTCCCCCAATCGTTCATCGCCCCCGGCAGGTCTTCAGGGCTACATCCCGTATCCTCACAGAGCTGCTGTATGTATGTTCGAGCTGGTCGTCCTGCGTTTGCTTGGCCATATGAGGAGTACATCACCGATGAGCTCGTCCCTGCTTCTCCAGCAGTGTCCTGCATGTCTGGTTCGTCTAACTTGGATAGTTTTCGTGATGGGAGGTAAGTAGCCGTATAGTTGGTACTTTGTTGGGTGTTGCCTCCAGGACTTATTCAATATTGCTCGTAACATTCTTGAGTAATTGCCGTCTAGCTTTTTCTCCAGCCGTTTTGTTAGCGTCCAATTAGTGCATCCATATAGCAGTATCGATACGACCGCAGCTTGGAAGAAACTGCGTTTCATTTTATCGGTCAGGTCTGACTTCCTTATGCCCGATAGCTTATCGATGGCTGTCCATGCTTTTGAAAATTTTACAAAATTGAATGCTGGTTTCTTTGTAAGATGACGCTTGTAAAGTGTGTTTTAAATGTAAAGGCAATTTTTACCGTAAATCCAAATTTAATATTTGACCCTGGTCAAAGGTGCTAACACGTTTGGTACATGAAACAGCCTTTTCTAAAAGCTTAGAATCCCCAGACACCCCTCGATAGTAGTTTACAAAAAAAAAAACAGCCGAAGTAAAAAAGTTCCCCAAAAATAACAAAATGTCTATTGCCCCCCTCCCCTGCCAAGTAGTAGGCCTACCCAAATTCAATTTAAACCCTTAAATGACGAAACGGTAGAGGACAACGCCAACTATGAAGAACTAACCATGTGCCACCTAGAAGACAAGTGTCAAAAACAAGTCAGTATATTGTCTTTAGGTCTTAATTTAAAATGCCAGAAAATGTTACAAAAATTGTATGCTCTTTTGTTTGTAAAATGACGCTTGTTCACTATCTGTGTTTTAAATGTAAAGGCAATTTTACCGTAAATTCAAATTTAATATTTGATCCTGGTCAAAGGTGTTAACACGTTTGGTACATGAAACAGCCTTTTCTAAAAGCTTAGAATCCCCAGAGACACCCCCTTCCGATAGTAGTTTAGTAGTGTAAGTTAATAGTATGAGATAATTTCGTTTATAAATGACTTAGAACTAATTTGTTTACACACTAGTATTGCTATTGTTTCTACTCTTAAATGCTTCAATTATTTCTAGCTATCACTAATAATTCTATTCGATATTAATCATTTGTTTGCAGACAGATGTAGTTAAAAGTATTGCTATTTGATACAAATTATAATTAGTATCAATAATCAGAATAATTATTCTAAACAAATTTCTAGAACAACATATATGAATAATAATTTTAAAAGGGGAATCTTGCTGTTATGTCCTCAGTAAAGGCATAAAATAAATAAGATTAACACGTTCTTAGACAGAGGAATAAAAGTTATACGAGGATCATTATATAAGTCACCAGACTTTTTTCCGGATGGGCCCTTTTATTGATAGTACACACACGAAACTCTAATCTCTTTTGAAGTAATTCCCTCCAGCAGCAATGCACTTGTACCGTTCCAACAACTTCTGGAAGGGCCCATAGAAGTCCTCTTGTATGAGCGTGTTAATGACCTTCGTCACAGCCTCTTTCCTCTCCTCAATTGTCTCATAACCACAGCCTCTGAGCTTAGGGAATAACCAAAAGTCACAGAGAGCAAGGTCTGGACTAGAGGGAGGCTGAGGAACTGTGTTGATGCCCATCTTGGTCAAATAGTCTGTTACAAGGATGGAGTACTAGACTGGTGTATTGTCCTGCTGGAAATGCCACTGACCCGATTTGAAGAGTGCTGGACTCTTCCCAAGGAATCTCTTCCTGAACTCCCTTAAAACCTCAACATAGTAACCTAAACGCTAACCCTAACCCTTTACCAAATCAACTCTGGTGTACTGACTTCCTTACTCCTCCCACACCTCTCATCATCCCTCACAGACTCCCTGCCTTCCTTGAATCTCTTATGCCACACAAAAACTGATGCTCGATTCATGCAAGATGCTTCAGAAGCATTCTGAAGCATTCCATATGTTTCTGTGGCATTTTTTCCAAGTTTAAAACAGAATTTTGTTGTATATCGTTCTTCTAAAGTGTTCTTACGTCCAGATTGCATTTTCGAAATTCATCAGTTTTGATAGTCAGGCTTTAGTAGGGTGTATTCCAATTGCTCCAGTAGCTGTTCATTTGAACCTGAAATCATAAAAATTGCTCAGTCATCTTATAAGATGTATAGCAATAAGATACTGTATATTCAAGAGTCTACGACAATTTTAAATGCCTGTACAAAAAAGTCTGAAAACTTATTGAATGCCCCACGTATATTACAGAAAACAAATTATACAATGTCATCTTTGCTACCAAACTCAAAGAGTGGATTACTGTTAAATGTTATAAATTTGTTGGAAGCATCAATTGTGTATCGAAAATAGAGATGATACCACAACACATACTTTAATAAAAGACGACTGCAACCTCCAAAAAACAAAAAAGGCCATTCGACCGTCGCTTTTTCAATAATTGCTATAGTTACAGTTAGATTTCAATAGGATGATGAATAGCAACGTCGTAAAGAGGGATAAAAAAACAAAAAACAATGACTCTCCAGGTTTCCCAAATAATTTTTAAATGGTATATGAATTTCCTCTGTTTGTACAGGCTAGGGCAATATTCAGTTATTACTAGAGCCTCTTACTGTACTAAATGTTTCTTACTCCTAGTTTTGTGCCAGTCAAAGAAACATTCCTCCGAATAACCCGTCCAGTATGAATAATAGAATGTGAGAGTCCGGATGTTAATGGCAGTGACCGCATACGTATTCCTCGTGGCAATTGCTGTCCAACACGCACTTCCAACATCTGAATACTCATACTTATATAATCAGCATTACACTGACATTGAAACATATGTTATGTTTTGACCTTTTGACCCGGCCAAAAATGCCATTCAAGGTGATGCACCGGAAGGAAGTGACACATTCTAATGGCAGTTATGAGAGGAAATCGCGTGGGCGGAAATTGGCTGATGAAATGGGACGAGGTAAAAAAAATCCCATGATACTCTCATAGACTGACGCACCGGAAGAGAGTGACCTCTGGACTGCATGACAGTTATTTCCGCTTGATGACGATTAAATATTCGATTTCAAAGATCGTGAGGGCGATCAAGTGGGCGTTGAACTATTATATTGCTCAGTCAAGACAGTTGAGTTCCAGACAGTTGGAGTCGAAATGTGGTAGGGAAAGCCACATCAGGCCGAAGGGGCCTTTGGGCCCTGATGAATTGGGGTCTGGAGAAGATGCTGAGAAGATACAGTAAAGAAAGCCAGCATGCAGCAGAGTGGGCCCTGGGCCTCCGGTTGAGCAGCCCTGGAGAACGAGAAAGACACAACGTTGACGGCCTTAACTTTGGGGTCAAAATATTTCAGTTATATTCAGTCTCCAGCTCCCTCTCCCACGCAAACCTTGAACAACCCTTTCGAACCCTTGCAATAAAGTGAGAGGTATATATTTTTATAAAGAAGTCTTCCTGCGTCTGTCTTTATCCTGCGTCTTTATCATTGCGTGCGTCTGTTATTCATCGCGTCAGTATGTATCCTGCATGAACATGTATATGAGAATACAACACATATAGACTTATTCTATTCAACACTTTTCGTTCATTTGCACACAATCAAATGGTCCTCAACATTGCTATGTTTTAACAATAATTCAATTTAGATACAAGTTTAAAGAGTTTCAAGCACTGCTATTTAGCATTAATAATTCCATTCAACATTATACATTTGTTTGCACGCAGTTACATGGTTTCAAGTATTCTTATGTATCACAAACAATTCAATTAAACATCAGTCATTTGTTTACACACAGTTAAATAATCAAATAGTTCTATTTCAAGCAATTCATTTTAGAATAAGTCATTTGTTTGCAATCAGTTCAAATGCCAAACTATTCTATTCGACCCATTGATAGGACTCAAGTAGGTGATACTACTCCCGGCAAGAGTTGACCTGGAGGCAAGGGTAATAAAAGAGTACTCCATATTCCCCAACGCTCCAAGACTGGAGCCTCACTATTAGATTGTTTAGAGTCATATCCTGGACACTCATTAGGGGGGTCTTAACCCTCTGCAGAGATGCAGCTGCTGTATTCTATATCCCCAGATAACTTGGCTTGATACTGAAAGGTGTCGACAAGCCAGTTAATATCCGGTAGAAAACAAGGACCTTTAATTTTGTGGATAGACGAAACGAACCCTACTCCATTAAGGAGGAACAACGATTTATAGAACAAGAATTTTTTTTTTCATTGACTCATAACCAGTTTACGTATTCCTAATTTGAGACCGGTCTAGAGAGAAGCTGAAACACATTAATAAACTTAGTGGCATCTTTTTGGACTGTCTGACTTTATCTTTTTTTCAGTGAGATTTTTCTCATCTCATCGCCGCGTCTTTGTCTCCGGTAACTCGCACTGACACACAGTAATACAGCGAACAAGAGTTTCACTAATTAAGCCAACCGCGGATAATTGAAAAGATGATTGGTAATTCCGTGGTTGTTGACGTCCTGCTCTGCAGACTTATTCTCAGCCACGAAGCGAACCATTCTCTTACAGATTTCGTCGGTAAAAGTGAAAAATATGAGAAGCAAAACAAATGGTTTACAAATGGAATAATGAAAAGACTTCTATTCATTGTCTATCTTATCTTGCCCGATAATAAAAGACATTTTCTAATACACAGAACAAATGCGTGGTACAGACAGCCATAAAAATAAAAAATAAAAACTTTTCAAAGATTCTGCTTTTGTTTGTCACGTGGAAAAGACATCGGATATCATTAACCTAAATCTAGCCCTTCTAACTCCGAAAAGAAAGCAAGAAAAAACTCTCTTCAACATACTCGTTTGTAATAACGAAACAAAAATTTTATACTTTTTAATAGCGAAATTAGAAAAGCCAGTTAGAACAATGGTGTCTTTTAGCCAACGTTGCTCGAAGGGAAAGGGCTATTCTTGAGAGACACTCAAATCAATACTTAAAATCTGATACAGTTTTTTCTTTAATTGAAACTATTATATTTCAACGTTGACTGATTTTTCCACTGTGGCTTAATTGTCAACTCTCACTTTAGATTTTATCAATCGTCTCTTCTTTTGTTTAAATTTAATTTTAAGATTTCATCAAAGTTGACCCAGACATTTTATATCTGATTCATGGAATCTTCAAATATTTACTTCATCGCTGTTAGATATGACAACATTTGAATAAGAAACATGAACGAAAATTATAATCAACTTGACGCGAAAACAGATTTATACATTCGAGGAAAAAAAAAGGAACCCCCAATAAAATATATACATTTATATATCACTTTGAAGTGGAGATGGGTGCCGCCAAACTAACAACTAAATGAACATAAAAAGGAACATAAAAATGAAAAAAAAATAGACGAATCCCTAGCTAGATCAAATTCAAATACTGGACGAAAATGTTGACGTTATTAACTGTTGAGAAAATATAACTGCATCTCATCTCATTGCCTCTCTCCAGTTACAGGTAAATAATATAGCAGACTGACTTCTTTAGCCTAGGTATGACAACCAGACTAGAAGAAGGAAAATTCACTTTGGTTCGGTTTCCTTATTTAATGACATATCAAACTTCGTGGGTTATTTAATGCCAAAGCCATCCTTCTAGAAGAACAGCAGTGATTTTATTTAAGCCATAGCTAGGAAGATAAGGGGGTTTATACTTTTCCCACGGGTATTTGTCTGAAACTGAATGTTACATCGCGACTGAAGTTCGAACTCGCTTACTCTGATTCTGCAGTCCAACGCTTTAACCATTGACGGAATTTGCATTCACAATTTTCAAAAGCACGTAGCCGATTTACACATGAATAACCCTTATTCAAAGCAGGCTTCACTTTTGCAAAGTTTTTATAAAATGGGTTTCCTCAAAGGAAATAAACACAGCGACCTGAGTTCAAATCCATGACGAACTGTTTGCGTTTCACATTGCGCTAATACCCTAGGGAAGTTATGAACTCCAGCTATGGACAAAGTGTAGGGCAGTTCAGGCTCTTTAAGCTTTGCAACCCGTTAAGCAAAATTCAGCTTATTAAATGAATGACTCTCTTTGGTAGGTTGGTTCGGTTTTATGGCATATCAACCTTTGTAGGTTATATAACGCCAAATCCATTTCTTATACAAATAATCAGTTCTATTTCAAACAATCCAGTTTAGCATGAGTATACAGTTTAATTGTGAAAAACGTTTCTATTTCAATCAATTCAGTTTAGTCAAACAGTTCTAATTGAGCTAATTCAGTTTAGTATAAGTACAGATTTTGTTTACACACAGTTAAATGTCAAAATAGTTCTATATTAAACAATTCAGTTTAGTGTAAGTAGAGTTTCGATGTCAAAAACAGTTCCATTTCAAACAATTCAGTTTAGCATGAGCACGCAGTTTAAATGTAAGTATACAGTTTAATTTTCAAAAACATTTCTATTTCAAGCAATTCAGTTTAGTCAAACAGTTCTAATTCAAACAATTCAGTTAAGCATGAGTATGCAGTTAATTCTATTTAACCCATAGATCGGGCCTTTCAGTTAAGTAATACCATTCCGGGGCAGAGTGAACCTGGAAGCAATGGCAATAAAGAGGTAATCCGCATTCCCCAAATCTTCAGCATCACTGGAGCCTCACCATCAGATTGTTTAGTTTCATATCCGGGACACTCATGGGGGAGAGTCTTTCCCCTCTGCAAAGGTGCAGTCGGTGTATTCTACAGCCCTAGCCGACTGGGCAATACACAGTTTTAAAGTCAAAACAGTTCTATTCTAAACAATTCAGTGTAGCATAAATACGTAGTTTTAATGCAAAAAAAAAACCCCAGTAAACTCAAGAGACCACGGTTTAGTTCTATTCAACCCATAGATAGGACCCTTACCAGGTGCAACCACTTCAGACCAGAGCGGACCAGGGAGCGATTGCAATAAAGGGACATTCTGCATTCCTAAAATCTCCAACATTACTAGAACCTCACCATCAGATTGTTTAGTGTCATACCAGGACACTCATTGGTGGAGTCGGTCTTACTCCTCTGCAGAGGTACAGTCAGGGAATTCTACAGCCTCAGCAGACTGAGCAAAATAACACTCGTATAATATATATATATATGGTATTTACAAAAGAAGTCAGGCTTAAAAATGATATTGACATTCACAACATGGAGTTTTGTTGAGAAACCTATACAGTTTATTGCTACAATTACGATCAACTAACGCTGAAAATATTCATTTTACTATTTTACTATTTCTCCGTCACTGTGTTCATAATAATGTTAAACGAAGAAGAACTATAACACAGCGAGTTTTTCCGGTCAAATGAAAATCTTCCCTAAAAGCAAGCAAGATCTTTCAATTAACTTGATTCAGACGAACAGATTTCAGGCTGAAAGAATAAAAATTTTCTTTAAAAAATCTCATACTAATTTTATTCCCCATTTTTCAAGGAATATATTTTTGTTTCACCTTCAAAGATAAATTTTAACCGAAAGTATATTTTTCTGTTTATTGCAACATTATATAAAAGAATTTAATAATACAACATCAGGTCCAAAATAAATTATTAGTTTCTTTGTTTTTAATGGCATATCAATGCTCTTGGGTTATTTAATATCAAAGCCATCCTTCTCGAAGAACAGTAGCAGTACTATTTAACCCATAGATGGTAGGATAAGGGGGCTCAAACCTTTCCCCAGAGTATTTTTCTGAAAGTGAACGTAATAGCATGACCGGAGTTCGAACTTGCTTATTACGACCCCACAGTCCAGCGCGTTAACCATTACACTGCGATGACACCCAGCGAAACATTTGAGTTCCTTAAAAACACAATACATGCACATTTGGTTCGATTTGGATTGGTTTGGTTTGGAAATGAAATGTTTATTTTCTTGTAAATAGTTTCTTTGCCATTAAACACCCTTATTCCAGAGAGTTTTCAACTGGCCGCAGTGTAATATAATGGCCGAGGGATTTTGTTTTATGCCTTTGGGTTTAGTTAGGCTGAGAACCTTTCGGCCCAGTGCATGGGTTACTTAGGTGCAACATTAACACAGGTGTTCACGCGCGTGCACGTGGATGTCACATGGCCCAGATGGGAAACGGGGTTATAGAGTGCGGGTGACGTCACGCCCCGGAAGCGCGCGGAGGATTTTGGGAATTTTTAAAAAGTCAGTTAGTAGAGTTGAGAACTTGACACCGAACGAAAAGAGCTGACTTTTGCGTGCTTGCGGAGGCCTAGGGCAGGTATCGCACGAGATGGGGTGGGGAGATGAAAAAGCTAGAATAGAAAGAATGTGTATCTCCCTCCTTATGTCGAAGACCCTTTAAACTCAAAGGTAAGAAAAAGTTTCGTACCTGAACTAAGAAGTCGTAAGTGTTTTTCGTGTTTCGAGATTCCTATGTTCCATGTATATATGTATATGAACATTATATGTCCATTTCACACATAGCCGTATCTGGCTATGGTACAGCAGGACTATTTAAATTATTCTTTTTCATGTTATGAAAATATACACTCGAATTTCTTTTAATGTCCTTTACGTTCGCAAATACCTCCTTTCGATTTTCAGTTAAGACAAGAAAAAGTTTCACAAACTCTCTACCTGTTGAGTATAGAGTGTTGCACTTGTGCAAACCTGTGTTTTGCCAAAAATAAGTTAAGTAAGTAAAGTTGGTGAGCTTAGTCGAGGGTGACCCGAAGGCTCCCTTTTCAATAGCTAGGGGAGAGTGCTACTCCATTACCTGTTATATCTAAATTGTTTTTATTTATTTTGTTTTGCTTTTTTTCTTTTCAAATTAGCTCTGACTCATTTAGATAAAGCGTAAAGATCTAGACAATTCTCTAGACCACTAGACATCATCACCTAATTAATTGCTCAGCTTAGCACACGTGCTCTTATAGATTTTAACAAACATGATTCGTTTTTTTTTGTTTTTGTTTTTTTCCTATTCTGTATATCTCTGTGGCGCACTTAGCACAACGGTCACCGTAAAAATAAGTGGAATCAGTAGATGAGGTTGTTGGCGTTTCACTTCGGTCTGATATCCTGGGAGAAGGCATGAATCCACCCGTTCCCTCCAGCTATGGGGAAATAGTTATTTAGGTTAGGCAACTAGCCTTGAAAAAAGTGACCTTTGAATTCAAAGTAGCTTTATTTCGTTTAAAAATTAACCTAGAGTCCCATCCTACATGTAGTGGTGGAGGGTTTGGTAAATACATAGTTCTCTAAAAAAATTGACCTTGTGTCACATCCTTCATGTGATGGTGGAGGGGTTTGGTAAACTCAAAGACTTTGTATATCTATATATGCGTGGGTGGTGCTTTCATATGATGGGGGTGGTTGAGGTCTGAATTAAAAATTTCGAAGACAGAAATTCTTGTTAATGGAATAACAGAGCTTTTTGGTTTAGGTTTCATTGCATAATGGCATATCAACCTTTATCGGTTATTTAATGCCAAATCCATTCTCTAAGAAGACCAGTAGTGGTACTATTTTACGTATAGCTGGGAGGATAACGGGGTTCATACTTTTCCCAAGGGTATTTGCCCGAAAGTGTACGTAATAGCGCGACTGGAGTACGAACTCGCTTACTACGATTCCGCAGTTCATCCCTTTAACCATTTCACCACGAGGACACCCCTGAGCCTTTTGGGTTCAGTTTCCTTCTTTTAAGGCATATCAACCTTCGTGGGTCATTTAATGCCAAAATCATCCTAATAGGTCACCAGTGATACTGTCTAACCCATAGCTGTCGAGATAAAGAGTTCATGCCTTTCCTGAAGGTATTAGTCCGAAAGTAAATGTAATAGCGCATTCGGTGTTCGAATGCTGATATCACGGTCGAACACGTTAGCCACTATGCCACGGAGACTCAGTTAACGAATAGTGCTATACCACATCAAAATCTTCAGTAGGTGCACACTAGTACTTAATTATCGAACTCTTTCCGCACACAAAGTCCGAAATTAATCTGACTAAGGTGTCGTTCTCCCTCTACCCCAGACAATATTTACCCATTACCCCCAAAACGATTTGGGTAAAGAGTTCACTCTGATGTCCGCTCAAACATTAAAAACCCATAGTACTTTGGCGGTAATTATCTGCATCAAAAATTATTTTCTATCTTATTCTCCGTCTGTGATTATGGAATATGATAACGTTAAACGCCCACCGCTAGGCCATATAAACTTTTTGTTATTGTATTGTTTAAACTTTATTCATAATAAAACAGTCGTCATTCATAAAGCAAGTGTAATTGCTATATTCAAGTTTCCCTAGGTCTAATAATGAGATATATATATATATATATATATATATATATATATATAAGTTAGGGTAGTATAGACACAGAGTCAATTGTTTGGTAGATTGGTTGGTTGGTTGGTTTTCGTTGTTTTATGTCGTATCAACTCTTGAGGATTTTTTATGCCAGATCCTGTTTATATATATCTTTAAAAAACCAAAAACCGGTCACATTAGGATTATAAATTTATTTCCATCCTGTTATGGGTTTTGATATAAGGAAAATTAAAATGTTCACTGCTGAATGTTTGTTTGTTTTTTGTTGTTTTTTTTTTTTGTCCTGATGGAATTACTCCCAACTCCGTTTTAACTGGACTGAATAATACTTACATATATATATATATATATATATATATATATATATATATAAGTGTGTGTGTGTGTGTGTGTGTGGACAGGATCTGGCATAAAAAATCCTCAAGAGCAGATACGCCATATATATATATATATATATATATATATATATATGTGTGTGTGTGTGTGTGTGTGTGTGTATACGCCATATATATATATATATATATATATATATATTAAAATGAATTGGTCCACAAAGAGATTTATGTTTTTAATTATTTATCTTGCTCTTATACGTGTTTCTTGCTTCTAACTGTCGTCAGAGATCCTTTAATTATTTGATATAGCGTCCTACCCAACATCTCTGTGTAGTAGCTATTAAAAAGGGAGCCTTTAAGTCATCCACAACTACAGTCACCAACTTTACTAATATGTTAATGAGTATTCCAGTATAATGCAACTATTTTGTACGCAGATGTATGACTCAAAGTATTCCTATTTAATACTGATAATTCTAAAACATGTATTTTACCCATGATTGGGTTGATTGGTTGTTTGGGGTTTATGGCATTTGTAGGTTATTTAACGCCAAACCCATCTTTATGAAAATAGTTCTATTTCAAACAATTCAGTTTAGGTTAAGTGCGCAGTTTAAGTGTAAGTACAGTTTAATTGTGAAAAACACTTCTATTTCATTTTAGTCAAGCAGTTCTAATTCAGTTTAGTACAGATTTTGTTTACACACAGTTTAATGACGAAACAGTTCAATATTAAACAAATCAGTTTAGTGTAAGTACAGTTCCAATGTCAAAAAACAGTTCCATTTCAAATAATTCAGTTTATCATAAGTATGCAGTTTAAATGTAAGCACAGTTTGATTGTCAAAAATATTTTGTTTCAAGCTATTCAGTTTAGTCAAACAATTCAGTTTAGCATAAATATGCCGTTAGTTCTATTTAACCCATTGATAGGACCCTATCAGGTGCTACCACGCCGGCCCAGAGTAGACCAGGGAGCAATGGTTATGAAAAGGTGCTTCGCATTCCCCAAAGCTCCAGCATCACTGGAACCTCACCATCAGATTGTTTAGTGTCACGTCTAGGATACTCATTAGAGGGGTCTTGCCCCCTCTACAGAGGTGCAGTCGATGTAGTCCCAGCCAACTGGACACCCATGAATGAGACTCTAAAAGGTATTACCTCACCAAGTTAAAGTCATACCCAGGACCAGGATATTTCTTGGGGTCTTCCTTGGTGATTTATTTGCACACAGTTATATGGTTCTAAGGAGTTAATAATAATATACAATTATATCTTTAAATTCTATAGAAACTCCAAAGTGAAAGTACGTTCACCGGATGGAGACACAGAAAACTTCGACATTGTAGCAGGAGTATTACAAGGGGACACGCTAGCCCCATACCTCTTTATCATCTGCCTAGACTACGTGCTTAGAACATCGATCGATAAAATCAGAGAAAACGGCTTCGAGCTGACAAAGAAAAGGAGCAGAAGGTACCCCGCAAAAACAATTACCGACGCCGACTACGCCGATGACATAGCGATACTGGCAAATACGCCCAGCCAAGCCGAAACATTACTGCATAGTTTGGAACGAGCCACCGCAGGCATCCATGTCAATGTACACAAAACTGAATATATGTTTTAATCAAGCAGGTGACATCTCCACACTAGAGGGAACCACTCTTAAACTGGTTGACAAATTCACCTACTTAGGAAGCAGTGTCTCATCAACCGAAAAAGACATCGACACGCGGCTAACGAAGGCATGGACAGCTATCGATAAGCTATCAATCATATAGAAATCAAACCTGACCGATAAAATGAAACGCAGTTTCTTCCAGGCAGCGATTGAGTCGATACTGTTATATGGATGCACCACTTGGGCGCTAACAAAACAGCTGGAGAAGAAGCTTGACGGCAATTACACAAGAATGCTGCGAGCAATATTGAACAAGTCCTGGCGGCAACACCCCACAAAGCACCAACTATACGGCCACCTACCTTCCATCACGAAAACTATTCAAGTTAGACGAACCAGGCACGCAGGACACTGTGTGAGAAGCAGAGACGAGCTCATAAGTGATGTACTCCTATGGACCCCCGCATATGGCCGAGCAAAAGCAGGACGACCAGCTCGAACATACATTCAGCAGCTATGTGAGGATATGGGATGTAGCCCTGAAGACCTGCCGGAGGCGATGAACGATAGGGAGAAGAGGCGAGTGAGGGTCAGGGATATCTGTGCAAGCGGCACGACATGATGATGATCTTGATATCCTTAAATAACTATTCTTGATATAAACAATTTACACAAAATCATACGGTAACAAGCATTCCTATTTCATATGAATAACTTTTAAACAAACTTATTTGACCCTTAGTTTGAACCCTGACAGATATTACTACAGTGGACCTTGGAGTAACAGGTGTGACTTAGTCTTCTTTAGGGCTGCAGAACTTGAGCCTCACCACCCGAGCTAGTAGCAGCTCAGAGACAGTTCGGTTGTAATCGCTATGAGGTGCATACGATAAGTTTTCAGACTTTTTTCGTATGGGTATTCAAAATTGTCGTAGACTCTTAAATATTCAGTCGTTATTGCTATACATCTTATAAGAAGACTGGCCAATTTTTATGATTTTAGGTTCAAATGAACAGCTACAGCAGCAATTGGAATACACCCTACTAGAACCTGATTGTCACAGCTGATGAATTTCAGAAATGCAATCTGACCCTTTAGAAGAACGATATACAATAAAATTCTGTTTTAGACTTGGAAAAAATGCCACAGAAACATATGGAATGCTTCAGACTGCTTTTCGACCATCCTGCATGAATCGAGCATCAGGTTTTAAGTGGAATAAGAGATTCAAGGAAGGCAGGGAGTCTGTGAGGGATGATAAGAAGTGTGGGAGGAGTAAGGAAGTCACTATATCTGAGTTGATTCGCCAATGGGTTAGGGTTAGGGTTACTATGTTGAGGTTTTAAGGGTGTTCAGCAAGAGGCCAGAACTCATCAAATGGGGTCAGTTGCACAGACTATTTGAGCAAGATGGGCATCAAGACTCTTCTCATCCTCCCTATAGTCCAGACCTTGCTCCCTGTGACTTTTGCTTATTCCCTAAGCTCAGAGGCTGTCGTTATGAGACAATTGAGAAGATGAAAGAGGCTGTGACAAAGGTTATTGACACGCTCACACAAGAGGACTTCAATGGGGCCTTGCAGAAGTTGTTGGAACGGTACAAGTGCATTGCAGCCGGAAGAGGTTACTTCGAAGAGGACTAAAGTTTCATATGTGTACTATCAATAAAAGTGCCCATACAAAAAAAGTCTGGAAACTTATCGTATGCACCTCGTAAATCCTGTTTCGCAAATATCTGTAGCTTGTGATGAAAAAGTATCGAAAATGAGCTGTGAATTGATACTGAATTATAACCCTTACTTGATTGATTGATTTTAAAGGCTTGTCAAATCGTTTGGCTTTATCATGCCTGGAGGTTAGGGAATCGCATACATTGTATGTTTATATTTACACTTTTGTAGAATAGTTTATTTATTTATCTATTTATGTATTTATATTTATATCACGTTTTATCGATATATGGAAGTTGTCTGGAATATATATTGATGGATGCACCACTTGGACGCTAACAAAACAGCTGGAGAAGAAGCTAGATGGCAATTACACAAGAATGTTGCGGGCAATATTGAATAAGTCCTGGGGGCAACACCCAACAAAGCACCAACTATACGGCCACCTGTCTTCCATCACGAAAACTATCCAAGTTAGACGAATCAGGCACGCAGGACACTGTGTGAGAAGCAGAGACGAGCTCATAAGTGATGTACTCTTATGTACCCCCACATATGGCCAAGCAAAAACAGGACAACCAGCTCGAACATACAAACAGAGGCAATCAACGATAGGGAAAAGTGGGGAGAGAGGGTCAGGGATATCCGTGCAAGCGGCACGACATGATGATGATGATGATGATGATGACATCGTTTTACCGATATATGAAAGTCGTCTGGAATGTTTTTTGATAATTATTTTGTATGATACGGATCCTGTTTAACACGTCACTCCATACGTTCTGGGCCTAATTAATAAAACAACTTTAAAGCAAAATTTGACTTTATTCCTCAACATAGTCTCCTTCTACGTTGATCGCTTCTCTAACAATTCGATGCGTTTTTGTTGAATGATTTGTCTTTGGTCTTAAAATACACCTCAGTTTCCGATATCACTTCTTCATTGGAGCAAAATCTCTTTCCCTAGAGCATTCTTTCGGGGTTTGCAAACAGCCAGTAGTCTCTGGGGGCCACATCTGAAAAATATGGTTGTTGCGGAAGCAATTTAAAGTGTAATTCATGTAGTTTTGCCATCGTTGGGATCGACTTGTGACAAGGTGCATTTGTGGCCATTTTTTTTTTTTTTGTGATTTCCTCCTTTAAACGCACCACTAATGCTATATAATATTCGCTATGGATGGTTCTTCATTTTTCAAGGTAATCGATAAACAAAATACTTTGCGCATCCCAAAATACGGAAACCAGAATCTTGCCTGCTGATGTCTGCGTCTTTGACCACTTTGGACGGCTTTCACCTACTGCTGTCCACTCAGCTGACTGCCGATTTGACTCCGTGTTAATAATTTTGGGTATAATTCTTTTTTACTAGGTTCTTCTGCCTTGGTGAGGCAACTAGTCTAGGAGAAGGAAAACTCTGAATTCAAACCTGTTAAACTCCGCTTAAAAATTGACCTTGTGTCATATCCTGCCCGAGCGGAGGGATTGGGTAAATATGATAATTCTTTTTTACTCAAGAAGGAGAAGTATGTCATCCATTTTGACATTTTCAGGTAGGCCCTTCATATTATTTGTGTTGAAAAAATGTTGTCGCATGAGAGCCATATCTCCGCATTCTATGAGAAAATATTTAACACTGTTGGATGTTTGACATGCTATGCACTGTGCTTGTTCCCCTTGATTGAGGAGTTCGTAAGTCTTGTGACTAATGAGTAATTGGAATATAGTGATTTGTTCCTTTCAGATCTTTTTAAAAACTGGTTTCCATTTTCCTAGTTTGGGTTTTATCAAAAAGAGTTTATTGTCTATGTAGTTATTCCAACGTGACTGCCATTTTGCATAAAAGAATTTGTTGAGTTTCAAGTCAGTGTTGAATTTGGGCTTTGTCTGGGCCATATTTAAAGCCGTCTTTAATAATGTGTTTGCTCGGTCAGCTGGGTGGGTTCTAGAATACACTGACTGCATCTCTGCCGAGGGATAAGACCCCAACACACACACAACGAGCGTCCTGATATATGACACTAAACAATCTGATTGTGAGGTTTCAGTAATGCTGAAGGTTTGGGAAATGCAGAGTACCCCATCATTGCAATCGCTCCCAGGTCCACTCTGGCCCGGAGTGGTAGCACCTGATAGAGTCGTATTTATGTGTCAAAGAGAACTAAACTGTGTACTTATGCTAAAGATGAATTATTTCAAATAGAACTGTTTTAACATTTAATCTGCGTACTTGTGCGAAACTGAATTATTTGAAATAGAACTGTTTTTGACATTGAAAATACACTTACGCTAAACTGGATTATTTGAAGTAGTACTGTTTATGTATTTAAAAATGGATTTGGCATTAATCATATTTACCAACCCCTCCGCTCGGGCAGGATATGACACAAGGTCAATTTTTAAGCGGAGTTTAACACGTTTGAATTCAGAGTTTTCCTTCTCCTAGACTAGTTGCCTCACCAAGGCTGAAGAAAATAGTCTGCCCTACTATTTACCCATAGCTGGAGGGAGAATAATTGGATTCATACCTTTCCCAAGGCTTTTAGTGCTATGTGAAATGCAATCAGTCTCGTCCAGGATTTGAACTCGTGTCGCCGTGTCAATTTCCTACGACGATGACCATTACACCACGGACACCTCCTGGATTTGGCATTAATAACCCACAATGGTTGGTCTGTCATAAAACCAAACCAAAGTAAACTAATAATTTGTATTAAAACCATTCAAGAATCAATTTTTCGTCGAGCTACCGGAAAAGCAGTCTGATTTTGACGATATAAATTACACAGCTGTCCACACGTCTTCATGTAAATCTAATTTTCTTTTGATTTAAAATTCAGTCTTGATAATCTTTATCACATTTCGTATTTCTCTTTATGAGCATAACGCCAGGTCGGTGAGGCTGAGAATTCGCTGACTTTACCCCCTTGTAGAGAGGTAAGACCTCCTCCCCCAAAAAGGAGTGCTTTGTGTATTACACTAATCTCTATTAGATGTTGAGTCTCCTGCTCTGGATATCTGAAAAGTGTGGAATACCTTCTCATTGCCATTACTCCCAGTTCCGCTCTAAGCCGGAATGGTAGTACCCGTTAGTGTTCATTTTATTGGCCGAACAGATTTGTTTCAAAATTATCTATAGTCGACTGAAATACTTTAGACCATATAACTGTGAATTATTTGTATTAAGTATAAATACTTGATGCTACATGGAGCTATTTTGAATAAATTCTGGAAGCAACATCCCATGAAACATCAGCTGTGTAGACACTTATCTCCTATTGCAAAAAATATCCAAATAAGACGAACAAGACATGCGGGGTACTGTTGGAGAAGCAATGATAAGTGAAGTTTATCAATTGACCACTCCACATGAACGTACCGGTGTTGGCTGACTGGCAAGAAATTATTTACATCAGCTTTGTGCGGACAGTGGATGTTGTTTGGATGACCTGCCGGGAGCAATGTATGATCCTATTTACCCAACCCCTCCACTCAGGCAGTATATGACACAAGGTCAATTTTTAAGCGGAGTTTAACATGTTCAAGTGGTACAGTCCGACTAGACTCGCGCTGTTGGTGCTACGTCCGAAATTGGTCTTACTACTGAACGACCTCTTTTTAGGGCTGTCACTCTGTTTCTCTTTCTGCTTCTGCTGCTCCCATGCTTTAGAGACATGGTTTCTATTATACTTCCTCGATACCGGAAGTCACGTGGTACGAGCCACTATACAACAATTTTCAAACGGATGTATTTGACCCCTATATGGAGACTTGCCACTAGATGCAGTTTAATGGCTTACTATTACTATGTTGCAATCCAGAATGTTAGTCCGATTTACCCAACCCCTCTGCTCAGGCAGGATATGACACAAGATCAATCTTTAAGTGGAGTTTAACAGGTTTGAATTCAGAGTTTTCCTTCTCTTAGACTAGTTGCCTCACCAAGACTGAGGAAATCAGTCTGTCCTACTATTTACCCAGAGCCGGAGGGAGGATAATTGGATTCATACCTTTCTCAAGGGTATTAGTGCTATGTGAAATGCAATCAATCTCGTTCAGGATTTGAACTCGTGTCGCCGTGTCCAGTTCCTACGACGATAACCATTACACCACGGGAGCAATGGATGATAGGGATGGAGGGAGAGAGAGAGTCAAAGAAATCCATGCTGCCAGTGCGACTTGATGATGACGATGACTTAATGCAATAGTTTTTTGTTACTAAGGATTATTATTAGTAATCTGAAACCATATAACTATGGGCAAACAATCCTTATTAATAAATAAAAATAATTCCTTGAAACCAGAAAATTGTGTATGATTATTACTATTCGATGAGAATAGTTGGAAACATAGGACTGGGTGTGGGGGTGTCTTCGTGGGGTAATGGTTAAAGTGATGGACTGCAGAATCGTAGTAAGCGAGTTCGAACTCCAGTCGCTCTATTACGTTAATTTTCGGACAAATACCCTTGGGAAAGGTATGAACCCCCTTATCCTTCCAGATATGTGTTAAACGGTACCACTACTGTTCTTCTAGTAGGATAGCTTTGGCATTAAATAACTCAAGAATATTGATATGCCATTCAATAAAAGAAACCAAACCAAACAACCGCGTGTAAATTATTTGTATTAGATAAGAATACTTGATATATTGCCGTTTAATTTGTCAACCGATTTAATTGGTTATAGAGCTTTGAACAGACTCTTTTTATGGAAAAAAGCAGAATTATGAATTGTAGGAAGTGATTTTTCAGAATATGTGAAAATTTAAAAATTACTTAGCCTTATTTTATGTAACTACGACCTTATTAATGATGGCAATCTTGTGGGGGAAAATGCTACACTGTTTACACAATTATTTCAATGTTTCTTCGACAGAAATCTGTCTCTAGTAATGCGAGATGCTAAAGACAATGACAGGAAAGTCTTAGCTATTCCAAGAAAACATTATTTGTCAAAAGGCAAGCCAAACATTATTTCGTTATACACGATAATAACGCCTCTGCACAAATGTTCATCTGAAACGATCACCGATTACGTAATTCGAGCAGAGAAATCAGCCATCTTGTGTAAAAACGTCTGCTTTATTAATAGCCATTGTTTTAAAGGTGGAATTTAAACCATTTACGACTCTTATTACACAGAGGAGGCAAAGTACTGACGTTCAGTGAATTTAAAGTGGCCCTAAAAAGTTTTGAAAAGACGAAATAAAATGATAGAAGCAAAAAACAATAATATTATGACAATTAAAACAAAAAGACAATGAACAAAAACTGCAGATATTTTTTTTGCTATAATTACCATCGTCCTAGCCACAATATACAAAGATTGTTGAAATAGAAATCGGAATTTACAAACAAGAGTTTTCCCTCAAAACTTGTATGAGGGTGGGGCTTCACTTTGTAAAAAAAAAAAAGAAAAATTTCTCTGAAAAAGATTTTCTTTTCACTTGGCTACGATACTATAGCAAATGCCAATGTTTTGCTGGTTGGCTGCTTGGCGGCTACAGCCTATGTAATCACAGGCAAAACATTTTTTTTTACTTTTCATCAAAACTTTAATCTAGATAGTCACTTTGTTGAATTAGCAGATAAAAGTCGAATAAAAGATATCGTTTTAAATCAAAGTAACGCTCAAATTTCTTTACAAGATAGAAATGGAAATATTCGTAATTGCAAATGAAAGAATATTATTTATATTCCTTCATTTAAAAACGAAATATTTTTTCTTCAAGCTGCTACCAAAAATAGCGCTAATATAAGCTTCACTGGTTAAAATTTGTTAACCAACATAGTACCAACATTTGTTAACCAACATAGTACAAAATTTTGAATTAAACAAAACTGACGTTTATACTCTTTACATAATGTATTATCGTCAAAAATTGTATCATATAATTCAGAACAGAGGCGTAAAGATTTAGGGGATTGTAATAAGAGGAACATCATCATCATCAAGTAACTCTGACAGCACAGATTTCACTCTCTCTCTCTCTCTCTCTCTCTCTCTCTCTCTCTCTCTCTCTCTCTCTCCTGACAGGTCCCCCAAACTACCTCCAGTGTCCGCACAGAGCTTGCCAAGTCGGCTGGGGCTGTACAATACACCGACTGCTTCTTTGCAGAGGGGTAAGACCCTACCCCAACGAGTGTCCTGGATATGACACTGAACAATCTGATTGCGAGGTTCCAGTAATGCTGAATTTTTGGAGAAGGCAGAGTACTCCTTAATTGCCACCGCTCCCAGGTCTACTCTGGCTCGGAGTGGTAGCACCTAATTGAGTCCTATCTATGGGTCAAATAAAACTAAATTGTGTTGTTTGAGATGGGACTGTTTTGACATTTAAACTGCGTACTTATGCTAAACTGAATTGTTTGAAATAGAACAGTTTATATGTATAAAGAGGATTCGGTACTAAATAACCTACAATAGTTGATGTGCCATAAAACCAAACCAAACCAAATCAAACCCGCACAGAGCTGATATAAGTGTCTTTACTGGTCAGTCACCACTGGCGTGTCTATATATAAATTCCCACGAAGTACGTCGCTTATGATTTTGATCTAGTTTCTCCAGTTGTTCTCTGCATGTCTTCGTCTTACTAAGATGGTTTGTGAGATGGAAGGTAAGTGGCGGCACAGCTGCTGTTTTGTATGGTGCTGCTTCCAAGATTTGTTTAAGGCGGCACCTACCATTCTTATGTGGTTCCTAATCAGCTTTTTCTCCATGCGATTTGTTAGCGTCCATGGGGTGGATCCATACAGTTGTATGGATACAGCCACTGCTCGAAAGAAACCACGTTTTATTTTGCCCGAGATATCAGATTTCCATAGGATGGATAACCTATCAATAGCGATCTATGACTTCGGCAGGTGCACGTTGACATCACTTTTTGGCGATGGGATATTGCTGCCGAAACATGTGAACTACTAATTTTTGAAGGCTTTTGTTTAAAACAAAAAGAAAGAAAAAGTTGACAAAATAAAAATTACGAAAAATATAGTTTTAAATTACGGAATTTAAGGAAATTTAGCCCAAAAATAACTGTGTGCAAGGAACAATTGCACCAAAAAGTAAGTAGTAATATACCATGAACATTATTCCCTAAACTCTAAGCACAAAATAACCCTTGACAGGTTGAGATGGCGTTAAAAAGAATCGATCAACAAATCAGTCTGTCCTACCATAATATAAACTTGTGATGTATTTTATTTTTATCTTGAATTTAATGTCGCAGGGTACAACGCCGTGAATATATCAGAATACCAATTCCAATAAATCAATGTGCAATAATACTTTCTTATTTCTGGAAGTCAGAAAAATATTAACATTCTGCGAAATCACTAGACAGACTTTGGGCCTGCTTGAATGATAAAAAAGAAAGGTACAGGTCACTAAGCCATAGCTATTATTATCATTCTTTTTAGAGCTGAGATAAAGATTTCCTTTGACTTACAAGATTGATACACGCAAAGAACAATTTTACATTTCCAGTCTTGTTTCAGGTGGACCACAAATTTCTACATTTTTTTATAATTAAATCAGCAGAAGGAAAAAAAATGAAATAACAAAAAAAAAAAAAAAAAATTGACACGCAACGAGAGAAAAAGTAAGTGAAAAATGGCTGACCTTTAAAAATGTTGATCTCGTCTGCTTTTGTCGAGTCGCCTCGGACACGGAACATTTGTAATTTACTTTACCTTTTTGCTAACATGTGGCACAAGGCCTTATGAATGGGGCATCCAGTGAGACTCAAACTCACTAGAGAATATGTGCTACTCTAGCTTGTTAACTATTATAACACCCGAGGCACGCAAGCAAATCAACAAATAGTCATTTGAGAATTAATTTTTTATTTATTGCAGACTTTTTGTCGGAGCCCGTGGCCCAGCGGATAGAGGCATTAAGTCTCTATGGTTCCAGGTGAGCATTGTCAGAAGATAGCGGTTTCAATTCACACCCACGCCGGCCAGAGGTTTACTTGGTCAATAAACGTGGTGCGATAGACAACAACTATGGAAGGTAGTAATTACTGGGGATATGGTTACAAGACTCAGCATTCCTATCCGAGGTCGAGGTTAATCACCTGAAGAAGGCCAGAGGTGAAATTTGGCCGAAACGTTGTGAAGAAAAAACAACACCAAAACTACCAAGATGAGGACAAAAAGTCCGCAATAAATAAAAAATTAACCCTCAGATTAAGAAGCCTCATCTCAAAATGATTCCAATTAAAGACAAATAATCATTTTCTAAGCTTTCTGCTTTGATGAGGCACCAGCCCGTATGAATGGAACAGCCAATGAGACTCGAACTCACTCGAGAATGTGTGCTACCCTAGCTTGTTAACTATTTTAACACCCAAGGCACCCGTGCAAAACAACAAATAGTCATTTTCTAAGCTTTCTGCTTTGATGAGGCACAAAGCCGTATAAATTGAACAGCCAATGAGACTCGAACTCAATCGTGAAGATTTGCTTATCTAGCTTCCTTTACATTACACTAAGCGAGACCTCTTTGCAAAACAAGAAGTTGTCATTGACTAACGTTTCTGAGCAGATGTGGCACAAGGCCTTATGAATAGAGCACCCAATATAGACTCAAACTCACTTATGAAATTTTGCTCGTCTAGCTTGCTTATCCTTATACAACCCGAGGAGCTTCTAACGCGAAACATTAGCCCTTATATTTATTAGGATTCGAGTTTTAATGTAAAAATGTTGCTTTGTGGTTATTACACTTGGTCAGTTACGTGAAGCTATTTTGACTCGTGGTGATTACACTAGGTCAGTTACGTAAAACTATTTTGCCTACTGGTGATTACACGAGGTCAGCTATGAAAAATTATTTTGCATAGTTGTGAGTACACTAGGTCAGTTGTGTAAAGCAACTTTGCCTAATTGTGATTACACGAGGTCAGCTATGTAAAACTATTATTGTCTTTCGAATGTTCTAAGAAAACCTGTTTGTTAGGTGTATCAAGTGTACTTTCACTGACGTTTCTACAAAGTTTAATTTTTGTATAAAGATTTCTCGTGGTGTAGTGGCTAACGTTCTAGACTGTGACATTATTGTAAACGAGTTCAAACTTCAGTATTGTACCATAGCCATGATATGGTTAAGTGTGAAACGTACATCGAATGTCCATAAAGATGGAACATAGGAATCTCGAAATTCGAAAAACACGTAACGACTTCTTTATTCAGGTACGAAACTTTTTATTACCTTTGAGTTTAAAGGGTTTTCGAAATAGGGAGAGAGAGGCACAATCTTTTTATTCTGGCTTTTTCATCTGCGACCTCCCCCCCCACCAACACGTGTCTCCGCGAACAAAGCGAAAACCAACCGTCTTTCCCCCAGGCAGGTCTCATCTCAACTAACTGGCTTTTTCAAAATCTCCCAAAATCCTCCGCACGCTTCCGGTGCGTGACGTCATTCGCACTCGCTAGCCTCCGTTTCCCATCTCGGGCTATTGTGACATCTCTGAGTGACATGTCCACTCTGCGCGCACGCACGTGAACACCTGTGTTAATTTTGCACCTAACTAACCGATGTGCTGAGCCGAAAGGTTCTCAGCCTAACTAAACCCAATGGCATGAACCGAAATCCCTCGGCCATTATATTATAGTAGTAATGCTGCGTCCTCTATCGGACTAATACCCTTGAGAAAGGTATGAACCTTTTTATCCCTCCACCTGTTAAATAGTACTTCTATTTTCCTTCCACAAAGTATTAATTAACCCACAAAGATTTATATACCATTAAACAAGATAAATGAAACCATGTACAATTCAAAAGATAATCTATTACTTCGTAATTCACTGACTGTTGAACTTTTTTTATCGTCTATGCCATTTAATCGTTTTAATTGGGGTAATATTCTTGATTAGGTTTCTGCAGGGAGAATAAATGAGATATTTGGGTCTATGTGGTATGGTTGGTTTGGTTTGGTTTCTTTGTTTAATGGCATATCAACCTTTGTAGGCTATTTGATGCCAAACCCATTCTCCTAGAAGAACAATAGTGGTACTATTTAACCCATAGCTGGGAGGATAAAGGGGTTCATACCTTTCCCAAGGGTATTTGCCCGAAAGTGAACGTAATAGCGCGACTGGAGTACGAACTCACATACTACGATTCCACAGTCCATCGCTTTAATCATTACCCCACCAGGACACCCCCTGTGGTATGGTTGAGACGGATGATTGTCAATATGAATAGTTTAATGAATGTTGTCATCTAAGATTAGCAAAGAATAGCATCAGTTGCACATGACTACACCTCTTCAAACTTCCATAAAAAGATTTGGGCTTTGTGCTCAATTGGGAATCTAACAATCCCCAATAAATATCTATCTATGACTTTAAAATCATCATCATCATCATCATCATCATCTTGTCGTGCCACCAGCACGGATATCCCTGACCCTCTCTCGCCACTCTTCCCTATCGTTCATCGCTTCTGGCATGTACTCAGGGCTACATCCCGTATCCTCACAGAGCTGCTGTATGTAGGTTCGAGCTGGTCGCTCTGCTTTTTCTCGGCCATGTGAGGAGGTCCATAGGAGAACATCACTTATGAGCTCGTCCCTGCTTCTCCAGCAGTGCCCTGTATGTCTGGTTCGTCTAACTTGTATAGTTTTCGTGATGGGAGGTAGGTGGCTGTACATCTGCTGCTTTGTGGGGTGTTGCCGCCAGGACTTGTTCAAAATTGCTCGCAGCATTCTTGTGAGGTTGCCATCAAGCTTTTTCTCCATCCATTTGATTAGCGTCCATGTAGTGCATTCATATAGCAATACAGACACGACCGCTTCTTGAAAGAGTTTTTCACATCGGTGTTAACTGATGGTCTTTATCTGGAGTTTGAGAGACAACAAATCTATTATCATTATTATTATTTTGGCGAGTAGTAATCGTAGTTGCAAGTATATTTTCTCTTTTAATAAGCTTTACTCAAAAGATTATTTTAGACACAGATATAAAAACTACGTATGATACCATTATCATTTCCACTTCTAGCGAGTTTTTTAAGCCAGTTTTAACTGGAGGTCTTTCACTGGAGTCTGAGTGACAGCAAGTCTACACAGGTCTCCAGGACTTTTTTCAGTATTCTAGCTGATCTTAACAATGTTGGGGTCTAATTGATTTTTTTCAAGCTTTTAGGGCTCGTTTCGAGCTTTCCAACTTCAATTGTTATCACTGCTACTTTGGTGCGCAATGGTTTTCAAAGTTCTTCATCAAAATCTAAGAATTCGTCAACCCTTTTGCTTTCTTTTTTATGCTCACCTAGTGGTCCGCTTGAACAGCAAAATCCTCTCGATATAAAGCACTTTTTTTTTCTTGTAAATTAAAACCCTGTCTGTAATTAGGCTGGGATTATGTAATCCATTTAGATTTCAAAATCCCAGATAATGTTATGCCTCTCATTCTCTACAACGGAGTTTGTGCAGATTCCATTAGTGAACAGGATCAAATTTTAATCTCTTGCATAATTCCCAGTAGACTACCTTTCCTATCCTATCATGCCTATTCTTGTATTCTGTTCGTGCCAGCTTGCTGCGTTCGCTTATTATGTGATAAACCGTTTCATTTCTGTCTCCACACTACCAACGCTTTCTATTTTGTTGCGTATAATCAATTTTCACCTCGATATAACTGGTTCTTAAGGCAATAATTTATGCTGCTATGAAAAGAGATTCAGTTTCTGTCTTGAGATTTTCCTTACGTAGCCATATCAAGGTCATTTCGTATGTAATCTCAGCAGTTTGTCACTTGACATCTTCATGCAGTTTTGTTTTCTTTCTGCTTTTGTTTTCTAGATTTTGTTGTTTTATTGAATATTCTTAAATTGCCATTGCTGTTACTGGCTGCTACAATTACACTTTCTTTTTTCCTTTTTCAGTATTCCTTTATTTTCCTTTGACTTTGTAGATTTGTTGTCTCTAGTGCATTTCCAAAGCATATAAGTAAGTGGCAGCATAATTATAAGAAAGTGGCAAGAATGAGTCAGCAACAACAATAACAAAAAAAGGGAAAAAACAACTGTATGGATACGTCAAGCGACAAACTGGGAAGATTGCATCGATGATCTGGACATCGCTAAGAAAAGGAAATCTCAAGAGAGAAAATGAATCTCTTTAAATAACAGCACAAAACAATGCCATAAGGACCAATCATATTAAAGCGAAGATTGATAATACGAAACAAAAATAAAAAGTGTATGTTCTGTGGAGACACGGGTTAAATGGTCATTCACATAACGAATGCAGCAAACGAACGCTGTTGTATTGCCATAGAGAAATGAATCACATGATTACTTTATAAAAATATAACTCTCTCAACTTTATTTATCAAAATGGTCTGAGGTTGTCTGTAAGTTTGAGAGAGAGACAGAGAAATGGAGACAAACGGGGGACTGCTACATTGACCCATGATTTCTTCTTAGCCGCAATGTGCCATATTCATATTCAGGGCCCCACTTAGCACTTCTTCGACTTCTCGGACTCGACAGCCTTCCCCGAGTGCTTGCTGGCACTCTCCGGGCCTTTTGACTGCCCGACCGTGTATCCGAGACTGACCGTAAGACTGACAATATCTGCCGTGAATGTCTGTATATATAATTTCACAATACCTACATGTTTCCGGTTCAACCCACGTGATATGCTTTCACTCATGTATTGCTTGTTTTCGGGCTGTTTTCTGGCACTCAATTTGTTTATACAGGTGCATCCTGAGTAAAGAAATCCCTGATTGATGGCTCTGTCAAAGGTCAATATGAAACAGCATGAACGAAGTATAAGACTAGATACGGTGATTCACTGGGAATTGTGCAAAAGATTAACGTTTGACCATGCTGACAAATAGTATACACTCAATCCAATATCTGTTCTAGAGATTAAAATGCCAAAAATTCTCAGATTTTTAGATCCAAATGAGTCACCTAATCCCGGTCTGAAGAACCGGCACAGTGTTAACAAGAAAAAGATAACTTATCATTTAGCGGATTTTGCAGTTCTGGCAGACCACAAAGTGCAAATGAAAGAAAGCGAAAAGAGAGACAAATACTTAGACCTTGCCAGACAGCTAAAAGAATGTGAGTAACAGTGATACTATTTACCAACCCCTCCGCTCGGGCAGGATATGACACAAGGTCAATTTTTAAGCGGAGTTTAACACGTTTGAATTCAGAGTTTTCCTTCTCCTAGACTAGTTGCCTAACCAAGGCTGAAGAACCTAGTCTGTCCTACTATTTACCCATAGCTGGAGGGAGGATAATTGGATTCATACCTTCCCCAAGGGTATTAGTGCTATGTGAAATGCAATCAGACAGGTCCAGGATTTGAACTCGTGTCGCCGTGTCCATTTCCTACGACGATAACGACTACACCACGTGATAGCAGCTGTTGTTTGTGCACTTGGAACAGTCTTCAAGGGCTCGGAAAAAAAGAACTGGAAATATGAGATGGAATTGAGACTGCACCGACGACAGTATTGGTGAGATAGGTTAGAATACTGAGAAGAGTCCTGGAGAACAAGGAAGACTTGTTTTCACTCAAACCCCAGTGAAAAAAAAAACACCAGTTAAAACTGGTGTGGAACTCTTCCCAGAAGTGAAATATATATTTTCCTTCTTGTCATGATATTTTTGGTTTCAACAGACCTTTACTTATTTCTTATATACATTTAAAGTCTGTCTGTGATTCCACTATCTTATTGATACTAGCAAGAAACAAGCCTCACGAATTTCACTTTAGGCGTAAATGGGGCCTTTCACCATGATACAAAAATATAGATTTAAACTCTGAGATCTTTTTTTTGCATCAGTATCACGCTGAAACTACGAAGGAGAAAATTGGCTATTTATTTTTGACCTTACAATAACTGACCATAAATTTATTGATTCACCCTATCCTTTTTATTACAGCAATAAACTCAGACATTGTAGATTTTGTTTCTTTAAATTTTGGTACAATTTGTACTTGAAATGTTCTTGTATTTTTGTTGGAGTATTTGGCACCGACTTTGAAGTGCATTTCTTTTTGTTGTCAATTTGTTTTTTGTTTCAGATATTTTTATGTCTTTTCTTTTCCCTTTTTGAATGTTAATATTTTATTTTATTTTTTTATATACTAATCTTTTAGATTGGAGCGTAATTTTTATATTTATTTGTATTTTTCAAATTGTGGCATTTTGAGATTTTATTTTTCTTTGATTCTCAATGGAATCATTCATTTTAGAGATTCACGTCTTTTTCATATATATATATATATATATATATATATATATATATATATATATATATATATATATATGAAAAAGAATAAAAGCTCTTAAATGAATGATAACATGCAAATATATATATTGGCCCCTCGTCACGTCGGCCTTGTGGGTAGAGTGTTCGCCAATGGTCTGGGAGACCTGGGTTCAATCCCAGGTCGAGTCATACCAATGACTTTAAAAATAATACCTGATATCTCCTTGATTAACACTCAGCAATATAAGGCACGTATCAAGAGTAAAGTGTAGCAAACCAGTGAAAGGAGTAGCGCCCTTCCCTACACCTCGGTATAGCAGCTATTGAAAAGGGGAGCCTTCTTGTCACCCTCGACTTCACTCACCAACTTTACTCATATATATATATATATATATATATATATATATATATATATATATATATATATATATTCACTTTGTCGGCTAAAGCTTTAGAATACACCGACTACACCTCTGCAGAGAGTTAACACCTCAACCCCAACGAGTATCCTGGAAATAACACCGAACTGTGTCTGATGGTAAGGCTACAGTTTCGAAGCTTTGGGAATATAGAATACCCCTTCATTGCCATTACTCCCAGATCCACTCTGAAATGGAGTGGTAGTACCTGTCAAGGTCCCATCTATGGGTCATATTTGACTGATTACTCTTTTACTATACTTGAAACTATTTAACAATTGATCAATATTAAATATAATTATTATTGAGAGGCAGCAATACTTGAAACCATTTAACTGTGCGCAAATAAATAATTAATATCAAATAGAATTATTCATATTAGACAGCAATACTTGAAACCATTTTGAATTATTAGTCATTGTAATTCTTGAAATCATTTAACTGTGCAAACAAATGAGTACTGGTTCGTTGAAAAATATTGTTATATCGTCATATGCAGATTCATATCTACATATACACACAGCATCATAACGACACGATAAATAAACAGACAAGCGAAGATTCTTTATAAAAATATGTACCTCTCACTTTATTGTAAGGGTTCGAAAAGGGTTATTCAGGGTTTGCGTGTGAGAGGGAGCTGGAGACCGAACAGAAACTGCAATATTTTGACCCCCACTCTTATGCCGTCAACGTTGTGTCTTTCTCGTTCTCCAGGGCTGCTCAACCGGAGGCCCAGAGACCCACTCTGCTGGGTGATCTGCTACATCTTATCAGCAACTTCTCTGCACCCCAACTCAATCGAGGGCCCCGAGCCCCTTCGGCCTGGTGTGGCTTTCCTTACCACATCTCGTCTATAACTCCGTCCGATCTCTAACTGCAACTGTCTGACTTCTGTCTTGACTGAGTTATATAATAGTTCAACACCCACTCAGTCGCCTACTCGATTTTTGGAATCTCATGTTGGATCGTCATCAAGAGGAAATAACTGTCATGCAGTTCAGAGGTCACTCTCTTCCGGTGCATCAGTCTATGAGTGTACCATGGGAATTTTTTACTTCGTCCCATTTCATCAGCCAATTTCCGCCCACGCGATTTCCTTTCATAACTGCTATTAGAATGTGTCACCTCCTTCCAGTGCATCACCTTGGAATGGCATTTTTGGCCGGGTCGAAGGCCAAAATTCAACAATCAGATATATATATATATATGTATATATATATATATATATAATTCATGTTAAAGAAGTAGACAGAAAAATATATGGAGATAATAGTTTAGTTTACAAGCCCACATTATTTTTTTTAAATTCCATCTGTTTACGAAAGATCTAGCATATGTCTCAAATTAGGATGAGTCAATTTACAGGAACAAACTTTTTCTGGTTTCTTAATTTTTCTTATTTCTATTTCTTTTGTTTTTAACCCCCTTTACTTTCGTCTGAAAATTCAAATTTTCTTTTTCACACACTCACACACACACATACACACACACACACACACATATATATATATATATAGAGAGAGAGAGACTGTAATCTATATTTGCTGTTTTTCAACCTCAAATTAAGTGAGTAAAGTCATCTGATGAATCGAAGTGTATAATGGTATTAATAATGACAATTTAACCAGGTATGAGTTTTCTTCTAATTACATTATTTAAACCTGGATAGGGAATATAGAACAATAGTCATACAACGAGCACTCCCATAGATTTATATGAAATTCGTCGTATATTCTATACGTGAATGACCCACACCCACTGTCTTCGGACACTGACTGGGTCTGAATATTACCGAGATATATATATATATTAGTTTTTATTCATATTTAATAGCATGATGATTGTCGTTTATAAGACGTCATGAAACCTATGGTCACAGACTAACTTCCATGCTATTGAACATAAATAAAAACTAATACATATTTACTAAATATCATAATTTAATAGCTCTATCACAGATATTGAGTACTCTCCAAATTATATCGAATTTGGTCTACCACAAACCTACGAAGTGAGATAGTGATAACCGACACTGCTATGATATATATATATATATATATATATATATATATATATATATAAAGAAAAAGCCAGACTTATAGGATTAAAACTTCGTTGAAAACAAAGAATGATTCTAAATCTTTCTCGACAAACAAACGGAACATAAATTCTACACAATATTTCTAATTTATAACAACAAATGCTGATTCATTCATCAAATGGCCAACTTCTTCTTGTTATACAAATTTTCCCTGGGTTTTTATATTTTGGACTTTTTTTACACTTCCATCGTTGATTTAACATCACTAATATCATCCCTAGTAGCCCTGATCATGTTTCATTAGAACCGAAACGCTGTAGTGTGAACTTTGCTTCTCAATAAACCTCTCCTTCTACTCGGATTACCTTGCAATCAATTTTTCTTTATATATTGTCGGATTACAATCCATTATTTAGTTCCAATATATATATATATATATATATATATATATGTGTGTGTGTGTGTGTGTGTGTGTGTGTGTGTGTGTGTGTATATATATATTAATTTAGAACGCTATTGCTAAACGAAATAATGATTATTTGAGCCAAATTAATTTCAAAGTAAAAATTTATCGTCAGAGACTTTATTTTTAATAAATGAACAATTTATTTCCATTTTTTACAAAATGATAGGCACGAGGCCCAATGATTTTGTGGGAGAGGGAAAGGAAGCGGTCATGCCATAACTATGTTGTCTAAGGGACCTAAGCCAGCCATATTCGCCGACCCATTCAACAGTATAATATATAAACAACCATTATTCACCAAGCTCGCTCAGACCCCAAAATACCACACTTGCTCTGTGAAAAGACCTAGTTAAAACCCCGAATGGAATGTATGATTTTATTTACAAAAAATGATAATATATAAAAAAATGTGGTGTGTGATGGGGGTGTTTGTTTATTTTTGTTTTATTTTATTTCTTTAAGGTTGAATATTTGTTATATATACGGTAATTATTATTATATATATATATATATATATATATGGTAATATCAGATTTTAGGAAGTTTTATTAAAAGGTAAGTTACATTCTTAGATTTACAATCGGTTAGAATTAAATACTGAATATATCATTAATCATCATGTACACTTTAAATACATATTTAAGTTTAAAAAGAAAAATGAAATGAAAATGAAAAATAAAATAAAAATAAAAATAAAATAAAGTAAGATAAATTTTACGAGGACAACCGAAGTCACATCTATTACATATGGCGTTTAAACACCCTCGTGGTACCCTGGTTACAACACCCAACATGGTGTTCTTACACCCCACGTGACACCATGGTTACAACAAATTTGAACCTCCAACATCGTGTTCATTTATATAAAATAAAAAGTCTCTGACAATGAAGTGGTTACTTTGAAATTAATTTGACTCAAATAATTATTATTTCGCATTGCAAAAGCCCTCTAAATTAATTCAATACTATAAAATAATATACATATATGACAGCGGATAAAATAGAACAAATAGACTAACTTTCATTTTCTTCGAATGTAAGCTGACATTGATTTAAACATTTACTTTATGTCTAACTTGCACTTTGAAAATCTTATAAAAAATGTTTTTATTATGAAAGAACTTCTGAATAGACGAAATTGGTTTAAGTATAACGAAGCGGCTGGAGAGGAAACTAGACGGAAATTACACAAGAATGTTGAGAGCAGTATTAAACAAGTCCTGGCGACAACACCCCACGAGACTCCAACTATACGGACACTTGCCCCCCATCACGAAAACGATACAAGTCAGACGAACCAGACACGCGGGACACTGCTGGAGAAGCAAGGACGAGCTCATAAGCGATGTACTCCTGTGGACCCCCACATATGGATGTGCAAAAGTAGGACGACCAGCACGAACTTACATACAGCAACTATGTGAGGACACAGGATGTAACCCTGAAGACCTGCCGGAGGCGATGAATGATAGGGAGAAATGGAAAGAGAGGGTCAGGGATATCCGCGCTGGCGGCGTGACATGATGATGATGATGATCAATGGCGGTGTCCTTGCAGTGTTATGGTTAAAGCAATGGACTGCGGAATCGTAGTGGGTTCGAACTCCAGTTGTATTCTAACTTTCGCTTTAGGACAAATACCCTTGGGAAAGGTATGAACCCCCTTATCCTCCCAGCTATGGGTTATATAGTACGACAACGATTCTTCTCGAAGGATTCCTTTGGCATTAAATAACCTACAAAGTTTGATATGCCATTAAACAGAGAAACCCCTAAATATTTACTTTTTTATGTTAAACATGCATCTCATATTGAAATTCTTATATTAAAAATGTTTTTATTTTGAAAGATCCTCTGGATAGACGACATTGTTTGTGGTGGATTCTTTCACCTTGTTTGATCTTAAAACATCAAAATGTCTATGTTGATAAAGTTTATAACGTGTCTATTTTGGCATAATTATTTTTTCAAGTGGAAAAGAGTGAAATGGCTCTAAAGTGGGGCCTCGATTCCTGATGTACAAATGATGCTAACCCGATCCCTGTTTTTCTATCCATGTTTGTGATGGATTCTTTCACCTTGTTTGATCTTAAAACATCAAAATGTCTATGTTGATAAAGTTTATAACGTGTCTATTTTGGCATAATTATTTTTTCAAGTGGAAAAGAGTGAAATGGCTCTAAAGTGGGGCCTCGAATCCTGATGTACAGATGATGCTAACCCGATCCCTGTTTTTCTATCCATGTTTATGAAATCGGATATAACAAAACAAATAGTTTGTATGTTATTTAGTTGGCTTGGTCACTTTGTTTAATGGCATATCAACCTTCGTTGATTATCTAATGCCAAAGACATCCTTCTTGAAGAACAGTACTATTTAACCCTTAGCTAGCGGGATAAATGTGTTCACATCTTCCCTCCAGAGTATTTGTCCGAAAGTGAACGTAACAGTGGAAATGGAGTTTGAACTCGATTCCGCAATCCAGCGCTTTAATCATTACACCACGAAGACACGCCCAAGTTGCTTGGTTATTTAATTTCTTGATTTTACGATATATCAACATTTCTACGTTTTTTCGTGCCGAGAATCAGTAAGTGAACTGTACAATCTTTTTATTGTTGTTATGAAACACATACATAATATATATCGTCATTTTACCCATATCTGTGACCTTAACAAGCACCATCAGTCCGGGTCTGAGTGGAACTGAGAGTAATAATGTTTAAGAAGGAACTCCTCAGATAGATAAATTTTCATTTTCCTGTTAAAGAAATTGTCGCTTATTTCATTGAAAAATAATGACAATTTTCTTCGAATGTCAGGCATTGTGGGTTTAAATAGTTTAAATATTTATGTCTAAAATGCAACTCACTTTCAAAATTTAATTTTGCAACTATTTTCATTATGAAACAACCTCGGGGTAGATAACGTTACTAGTGATGTATTTTTATTCTATAAAACGAAAATTCCGAAAAGCCATCATTAGTGAAATAATTATAAATTTCAATAAACAATCATATTTAATTAAAAATTTATTGCTGTATTCCTAATAACCGGCTCATTGGCCTTGTGTTAGAGTGTTCATCCCTGGTCCGGGAGACCTGGGTTCAATCCCAGGTCACGTCATAGTGAAGACTTTAAAAATGTTACTTGACACCTCCTTGTTTAACACTTAGCAATATAAGGTACGTATCAAGGGTAAAGTGGAGTGATCCAGGGAAAGGAGTAGCGCCCTTCCCTACACCTCGGTATAGTAGCTATTGAAAAGGGAGCCTTCGAGTCGCCCTCGATTACTTTACTTTTACTTATTAAACATTAAAGTTAGGACTGTGAAACTATCTCCTTTAGTACATAAAGATTTTTCTTGGTTTTTGCATTATAACTAACTGTACAAATCCGTATTATTTAAAGGTTTTAAGTCTCTGAGATTCATAAAGTAATATTTGTTACCACATTTTATTCATTTCCGCCTAAAATTCGTTTCACTTTCAAAATCATATATGAGAAATATTTTGATTATAAAAGAACATCTGTAGAGACAAAATTTCATGTAACGTAATTGTTCTTCTGGTTTGCCTTTTTAAAATTTCAAACGTTTATGTTCATAGAACTGCAAATGTGCCTATTTTTGAATGAACGTATTCTTTCAAATATTGTTTTATCTGCTTTGTAAGCAGTTTCTTAAAAAGAAAGTTTGCAAAGTAGTACAAGATCGTTTTCTGACTCCAGGAGAAGCTGCCGAAAAAAACTGAGGATTTTGCTTTTGAATCTGTAATAAAAATGGATATTATTTTGCAAACAATCTAAAAAATAGATAGATAGATAGATAATTAAGTGAATTAGATAGATAGATAGATAGATAGATAGATAGATTGGTTGGTTGGATTTTATGGCATAATGACCCCCTGTAGGTTACTTAATGCTAAACTGAAATAGAACTGCTTTTATTAGATTTTCTTTTTTAAGTAGAGGAATTATATTGTGAATCGAATTACTACGACCAGAAAATCCGGCGAACACTTGCGCGAGACATATGGAAACACTGGACAGCAGTTTCGACCTTTTTAGGTAACATCAGCAGTGTATACCGTGATCTCCACTACTGGAGATTGAACCAGCGACCACAGAATGTATTTGGTCACTAGTTCGATCTCCAGTGGTGGAGACCATGGTATACACTGCTGATGAGACATAATAAGGTCGAAGCAGCAGTCTAGTGTTTCCGTATGTCGCGCACAAGTGTTCTCCGGAATTTCTGGTCGTGATAATTCAATTTACAACTGCTTTTTTATGGATAAAAATGGATTTGGCAAAAAATAACCTATAAAAACAAACATAACAAAACCGTTACTTCATGCCAAATCTTGTTTATATATATATATATAAGACCTCATTAGCCTAATGGGTAGAGTGTTCGCCAATGGTCCGGAAGACCTGAGTTCAATCCCAGGTCGAGTCATACCTATGACTTTAAAAATGGTACTTGATACCTCCTTGCTTAACACTCAGCAGTATAATGTACCTATCAATGGTAAAGTGGAACAATCCAGAGAAAGAAGTAGCGCCCTCCCCAACACCTCGGTGTTGTAGCTATTGAAAAGGGAGCCTTCGGGTCACCCTCGACTATGGTCGCCAACTTTACTTTACTTTATATATATGAAATATCCCAAAAAGATAAGTTGGGAATGATTCACTTTGAGAATATATAAGAGAATTCTTATAAATCTCCAGGAGTGCTCAATGTATGATGATAAATATATAAATCTGTAAATTTCATACGGAGCAAATAATTGTAAAAAAATCGTCAGTTGGCTATCATAAGTTTATTTTAGCTGGCCACTCGGAAGAGCAACTAACAACTTATCTTTATTTTTTAACGAGTAAAATTCCATTGAAAGAATATCCTAATAATTTTTTTTCTTTTCATTGTGAGATGGCAATCTGAAGAAGTTGGTTGGTCTTAAGACGTGCCAGCAGAAATAAATTTATACTCGCCAAATGACGGTTTGCCGAGTTTTTTTTTTTTTCCAATTATATATATATATTGTGATTTGGTAGATTTTGGTGAACCTGGCAAGATGATAAAAATAAGTTTTGTTTCTTTGTTTAATGGCATATCAACCTTTGTAGGTTATTTAATGCCAAAGCTATTCTCCTAGAAGAACAGTAGTGGTGCTATTTAACCCATAGCTGGGAGGATAAGGGGATTCATACCTTTCCCAAGGGTATTTGCCCGAAAGTGAACGTAATAGCGCGACTGGAGCACGAACTCGCATACTACGATTCCACTGTCCATCGCTTTAACCATTACACCACGAGGACACCCTAAAAATAAGTGGAAAGATGGATAAACCAGACACTTACAACGGGTTTTGTAATGATATTTAATTCTTTATTCAAGAATTTCGTCAGACTAAACATTTTATATATATTTTATTTTCGAACCAATAGTTTGTCGGTAACATTATCTTTAAACGAGCTAGGGCCCATTTGTTTGCACATAATTAAATGGTTTCAAGTATCATCATCATCATCATCATGTAGTCACGCTAGCACGGATATCCCTGACCCTATCTCGCCACTCCTCCCTATTGTTTATCGCTTCTGCCAGGTCCTCAGGGCCACATCCCGTATCCTCACAGAGCTGCTGTATGTAGGTTCGAGCTGGTCGTCCTGCTTTTGCTTGGCCATATGAGGGGGTCCATAGGAGTACATCACTGATGAGCTCGTCGCTTGACCCATAGATAGATAGATATGAAGAAAGTAAGATTGATTTTGATAGTATTGTGTAAGAATTATTTGCCTATAAATGTTTATGAATATCTGGTTTATATTTCCCATGGCCATTTTGACGACCATTTTGATGACAATATGTATTGTGATCTGTAGGACATGCATTTGGCTTGTTGCCAATGATGTCAAAGTCAGATTCTTTATTGGCGTTAAGTTCATCTACTTCTTCAAACTCATCATCGTTGACAAAGATGGCCAACAAGTCCACTTCATCATACATAAGTCTACGTGTGGTGCCCGTGGTGTAATGGTTATCGTCATTGGAAATGGACACGGCGACACAAGTTCAAATCATGGATGAGACTAATTGCATTTCACATAGCACTAATACCCTTGGGAAAAGTATGAATCCGATTATTCTCCCCCCAGCTATGGTTAAATAGTAGGGCAGACTAGGTTCTTCAGCCTTAGTAAGGTAACTAGTCTAGGAGAAGGAAAACTCTGAATTTAAACCTGTTAAACTCCGCTTAAAAATTGACCTAGTGTCATATCCTGCCCAAGTGGAGGGGTTGGTAAATATGATAAGTCTACGTGTGGTTGTCATGATATCCGATTAGCTATCGTCGAAATAACTATTTATCTATACAAAAACCGTTGTCCCTTAATTTGTTTGTCTGATCGCTCGAATGGTTTATGCATTTCAAATAAAAAGCGAAGGTTTGCTGTGAATACACAGGTACTAAATGGACAGTTGTTAATAAGGCGAAAAAGTTTCTATCCGTTATTGACAACATAATGAAGAAAAATAACGGTACAGATATTTCAATCGACAAAGTAAAGAGTTTGTACTCGAGAATACACGGATGTGGTTAGTTTAGGGAGACTTCAAGAGAGAAACTGAATCTCTCTTAATAGCAGCAGCAAAAAAAAAAAAACTTATTAAAACCAATTATATCAAAGTGGAAATTTCCAATACGTAACAGAATTCTAAGTGTGAATTATGCGGAACCAGCGATGAAACGGTTTATCACATAGGTAAATGCAGTAAACTTGCACAAAAGGAATTCAAGACTAGACATGATTGAATCGATAGTTGATCCACTAAGAACTGTTCAAGACTTTAAAATTTGACCATACTACCAAATGGTATATGTACGAGCCTGATTCTGCCCAAGATAATGTGGCGCAAAAAATTCTCTGGGATTTTGAGATCAAAAACATTTTTGTTTTCAAGGCATGTTGCCCTGAAACTTCTTTCATGGTCTACTAGTATTAATGGTCACAATGTGAACTCATCGAAAATATAGTTCATGAGTTTGAATCAAAATGAAGCCATGTTCACATTAAATGGCAAGCCTCTGAAATCAGTAAATCATTTCACATACCTCGGTAGCAATATCTTATCTACTACAAGCAATGTCAACATACATTTAAGAAAAGTATGGATTGTTATTAACGGAAGTATGATCTCTTTGATGAAATAAAACGGAAATTATTACTAGCTTTAGCCGTGTTAGTACTCTTGTATCGTTGTATCACCTGGACATTTATGCTTGAAGAAAAAGCGAAACAGGAACTACACAATGATGCTGCGTGCTATTTCGAACAAAGTGTGCAAACAGCACTGATTGCTTTGACACACACACACACACACTCTCTCTCTCTCTCTCTCTCTCTCTCTCTCTCTCTCTCTGTGCCATCGTACTTGGTAAGTCCTCTAGAAAGCACCTAGCACCTACACAGAACTGGTAAATAAGTTTTTGCTGGTCGACTATGGATGGTGTGTTCTCGTGTTTGATTCCTTAAAAGAACGTCACGTGTGAGTTCGTATTTACTTCTTCAGCAATGCTCAGCATGTCTTTCTTTGATGGCTTGTAAGATCCTATTTACCCAACCCCTCCGCTCGGGCAGGATATGACACATGGTCAATTTTTAAGCGGAGTTTAACAGGTTTGAATTCAGAGTTTTCCTTCTCCTAGACTAGTTGTCTCACCAAGGCTGAAGAACCTAGTCTGTCCTACTATTTACCCATAGCTGGAGGGAGAATAATTGGATTCATACCTTTCCCAATGGTATTAGTGCTATGTGAAATGCAACCAGTCAGGTCCAGGATTTGAACTCGTGTCGCCGTATCCAAATCCTTCGACGATAACTATTACACCACGGGCACCTCCAGCTTGTAAGATGGGAACTAAATGGCCTTACAGTTGCTGCTTGGTAGGATGTTAGTTCTAAGATTTGTTCAAAATAGCATGCAGCATCCCTGGGTAGTTCTGGTCTCGTTAGAGTTCAAATACGATATCAACATTTACATAGGTGATTCTTAGATTGCTATTGGCAGGTTTTCGACCATATGGAAATCTTACCCCTCTGATAAAATAAAACTTTGAATAAGTCCAGCACAAAACGCAATAGAAATGAGACAAAGGGTTTTTGGCAACATGTACTGCATAACGTCGTGAAGGTTTACCATAAATACTGAGTGGAACAGGTTCAAATAACATGTTAAACTTTATTAATTTCTATTCGTTTTAATAGATCTCGTTCCCCAGAAATTCTCGAAAGATATTTGATGCATTAACTGATCTGGTTGTGGTGCCACGAAGTTTTCTTGCTGGAAGCATGGTTTCGTTTGTTCTCTAGCTTCGTTAGCCTGTAGGGACATTTGTGCTAACATAGCAAGTTTACCAGGTGAGATAGATTCTGATTGTGAGAACCAGTAACAATATAGCTATGTCCTTTATAAAATAATGAAACTGAGAAACCTCATTAAGTAAAACAAGTATTCTATAGTTTGTTCATTACTTAGGACTGATTGTATCTTTTGTGTTTTATTTATGGAAGTTGTTCACTAAAAACTATCTTCACACTGTTGATCTTTTAATAGCAATATATCGACTAATTCTATCATTAGTGCCTTAAAACCTTCGTCGGTTTATGGCTTTCCTGTGGGGGGGAACCTGGCAGGATATAAAGCTGGTTAAGATTTAAAGTGATAATAGGTTTTTTACACGGTTTCATTACTTAATAGACCAGCCTTGTATGTTTCTCTGTGTTCAAGATATTCAGCGACTAATCGATGGGTTTAAATCCAACTTTTACTGCCGAAACAAAATGGCGCCATGATTGTATAATCTGGGCCCGCGTTTTAGAAATCTCACAAACGGTACAAAAAATATCCACAGATATTGAAGAAAAAAAATCATCTTTCGAATCACGTTCCGCTCAAACTTTTTTAAAAATTTGCCCATATCGTATTTTCTATCGTAGATGCACTATGCAGAAAATAGAGACGTCAACGCGTCTACGGGATAAAAGGAATGAACATGGAAATGTACATTATAACAGCCTTTTCGAAGGAAAAGCAAAGACTGGAAGTATTTACTTTTTCAAGAATATGTCTGGTTTACATCACTAACCGAGGAATTAGCTGAGTCAGTGTCAAAGAAAAATATCATATATATATATATATATATATACATATATATATAATGTGCATTTAGGAGGCAAATTCTCTTGTGGGCATATTTTATTGAAAATGACAGACAAGGATTTGGTGTTTTGCTTTTTATTTAGCTTTTTTTCTTAGGCAGTGAGTATAGCAACTGTGATTGAACGTGGTTTAAAAACTATTGGAACTCTCTCGATATTTTAGCCTTCGAGGAAAGGAAAACTCTGAATTCAAACCAGCTTTACTCCGCTTGTGTCTCATCATGCCTGGTGTGGAGGATTTGGATAAATATATTAAATGAACTATCAGTGGTTCAAGGCCAGATTTAGAGAGTTCCGAGAGATGATTGAAATCAAAACTTTGTGAGGTGTTCGTGGTCTAATAGTTATCGTCGTAGGAATTGGACACGGTGACACAAGTTCAAATCCTGGACGAGACTGATTGCATTTCACATAGCACTAATACAATTGGGAAAGGTATGAATCCAATTATTCTCCCTCCAGCTATGGGTAAATAGTAGGACAGACTAGGTTCTTCAGCCTTGGGGAGGCAACTAGTCTAAGAGAAGGAAAACTCTGAATTCAAACCTGTTAAACTCCGCTTAAAATTGACCTAGTGTAATATCCTGCCCGAGCGGTGGGGTTGGGTAAATAGGATCAAAACTTTGTGGACTAACTTGATGTATGGTAGCTAGCCTACACAGATCCATCATTGGTACAAGGCCAAATTCTTAGAGCAACTAGCTTGTATTAAAGGAACTATCATTGGTTCAAGGCCAGATCTAGAGAGTTCCGAGTGATGATTAAAATCAAAACTTTGTGGACTAACTTGATCTATGGTAGCTGGCGTGCACAGATCCATCATTGGTACAAGGCCAAATTCTTAGAGCAACTAGTGACGATTAAAAAATATGACAGTGGTGGAACTAACTGATAAAGGCATAAATCAATCTGTTCCTTTGTTAAATGGGTAAATAGTCGGGCAGGCTAGGTTGTTTAGCCTCTGTTACGTAACCTGTATAGGAAGAGAAAAACTGTAAATTGAAACCATTTTTTCTCTGCTTAGAAATTGACCTTGTATCACATCATCTCCGTGTCGAGTGTTGGGGCTAAAATATCCTCTGCACTCAAGATGTGCACGTGGTTTAATGGTTATCAACGTAGTAAATGTACACAATGACTCGAGTTCAATTCCTGGATGAAGCTGTTTACATTTCACACAGCGCTAATGGCTCTCGGAAAGGTATGAATCCAACATTGTTTTTGACCCTGTCGTTTGGGGCAGCAGAATACATCGACTGCTTCACTGCAGAGGGTTAAGACCCTACTCCAACCAGTCTCCAGAATATGACATTAAACTATCTAATAGAGCAGCTCTAGTAATCCTGGATCTTTGGATAATGCAGAGTGCCCTTTCATTGTCCTTGCTCCAAGGTTCTCTCTGGACCAAAATGTTTGTATCTGATAGGGTCCAATCCATTGATCAAATAGAACTGTTTAACAATTTAACTGCGCACTTTGACATTTAAACTGAGTGTTAAACAGAACTGTTAGAAGTAGAACTGTTTGATAGATAATCAAACAGTTCTATTTTTAAAAATCAGTTAACTAATAACTAATGTTTAATTGAACTGTTTGTGATACGTAGCAGTACTTGGAACCATTTAACTTTGACTTATGCTAAACTGAATAGTTTGAAATAGAACTGTTTGATCATTTTGCTGTGCGTAAACTGATGTTTAATTGAATTGCTAGTGTTGAATAGCAATACATGAAACCATTTAACTGTACGGGAAAAGAGCTCAGGTTCGCTTAAGAAATTTATCAACAAAATGGGTTTAGAAATTATATATTTTATATATATATATATATATATATATATATATATATATATATATATATATATATATATATAAAGAATTTGGTATTAAATAACTTACAATTATTGATATTCCATAAAACACAAAACAAACCAAATCATATATATATATATATGTGTGTGTGTGTGTGTGTGTGTGTGTGTATAATCAAGATTTGGAATAAAATACCCCACAATTGTTATATGCCATAAAATCCGACCAAACCAAATCATATATATCTAATACATAAGAATAAAAATGATTTGGCATTGAACAACCTACAATTGTTGATATGTCATTAAACCAAACCAAACCAAGTATTTTCCCTCCAGCTATGAATAGATAGTTGGACAGATTGGGTCCCTTAACCTTGGTATGACAACAGATCTTGGAGAAAGAAAACTCTCAATGCGGACCTGTTAAACTCCACTTAAGATTATGCCGCATCCTGCTCGTACGTAGTTGTTGAGTAAATACCCCCACTCGGTTACGATGGGCGATATATGTGCTTCTGTCAGTATCAGTAGCAGCTTTGACTTGGTCGTTGTAGCAAATAAATATATTTAGTCAGCTGGTGACGTATAACAAAAGAAATAATACCAGTTTCAAGTAGAATCAGTAACTGTTTTCACTAGATGAATTTTGAATTGATTTGGTTAGGTCTTTTTTATTAAAAGAATTACGATTGTAAATTTGGCATGAAATTATTTCCAAATTTCCAATCGTAATTCTTTATATTTTCAATAATCCAAGGCAATCATTTATATCACTCTTATTTTTTGACTCTAATAAACGTCTGTTTGCACAGTTATATGATATGAATGGGTTGGGTTGTTTTTATGGCATATCAACACTTGTAGATTATTTAATGCCAAATCATGTTTATAGATATATATTGAATATATATGATTTCGGTTAGTTTGGTTTTATGACATATCAACCCTTGTAGGTTATTTAATGCCAAATATTGTTTATACATATATATAAAATATATATGATGTGGTTTCGTTGGGGTTTATGG
>OY757922.1:82525939-82863439 GCA_963585895.1 Sepioteuthis lessoniana | reverse complement strand
GTGGTTTGCCCCACTAGGCTAGGATCCCTCCCCCCTTGGGTAGGTTCAGCTTGTTTTCGGTGTTTTCGGACACCGGAAAACAGTCGGCCTCCATTTCGTAGACGGGGGTGATGGGAGGGTAACCAAACTGGGAAAATCTTTTCCTTGGTTTCGTCTTTTCGTTATTTGGGGTTTTTTTCCCATCCCCATCATATACATTCATTGTAAAAAAAATAAAAAATTGTAAATAAAATCATACATCGCAATCAGGGTTTTAAGTAGGTCATTTTCATAGAGCAAATGTGGTAGTTTGGTGGTTGCTGCGCGCATGGCGATGGATGAATGGTTACCATATTTACCAACCCCACTGCTCGGGCAGGATATGACACAAGGTCAATTTTTTAAGCGGAGTTTAACAGGTTTGAATTCAGAGTTTTCCTTCTCCTAGAGTAGTTGCCTCACCAAGGCTGAAGAACTTAGTCTGTCCTACTATTTACCCATAGCTGGAGGGAGAATAATCGGATTCATACCTTTCCCAAGGGTATTAGTGCTATGTGAAATGCAACCAATGTCGTCCAGGATTTGAACTCGTGTCGCCGTGTCCATTTCCTGCGACGATAACCATTACACCACGGGCACCTCCAATGGTTATACACTGTTGAATGGGTCGGCGAATGTGGCTAGCTAGGTTCCCTTAGAATATATAGTTAATGCAAGACCGCTCCTTTCGCCCTCCCCCCAAAACTTCAAGCCCTTGTGCCTTCTTTGTATTATGTACAAAGAAATAAAATTTACGTAATTTTTGCAATGTTATAAAAACGTAAAAAAAAAATAGTCTTTACACTTGAAAACAACCCCTGATGATGGCCTATGAAAGCTCCGAAAGCATCAACAAATTCCAACGTAAAACCAAAAGACTTGTCAGGAAATTTTAATGGATCCTATTAAAATTATATAGACACAATGAGTTTTTATTATTCTATCAAACATCCATATACTTTGTAGCAGAATGATATCCTATTTAAAATTGCTGTTGGGTTGGAGCTAGAAGCATTTTAGTTGTCATCATGACATAGAATTGTTAATATAATGTGTTTCTGATTGAAATAAAATCATTCTGACTCTCTCACTGCAACGTGGAGACATTCAGTTACTGGCTCGTTCATTAGATCTATTCCCTAGTGATTGCTTCCGCAGGCGATACCTCAAGTCTTTTAACGTAAGTAGCAGAAAACTGTTGAACTGAAATATTCTTACTCGTAATGAAGTCATAGCAATACCAAAGGCCTGGATTATGTGCGAACACAGGAGTGTTTCAGGGAAAATCTTCATGAGTGTATAGCTCACAAGAGAAAAAAAAATAGGCGTTATAATTTTTAAAACTAAGTGATGACGATAAAAATAATTTCACACACACTCACACAGAGGAAAGAAGCTGACGATATCCTGCAGAAACTATTTTTGATGCAGACTATGCAGATGATCTGGTGCTTCTCTCAAGTACACCTGCTTAAGTAGAATCTCTCATGTATAGTCTGGAACAAGCAGTAAGAAGCATTAGCTTCTTCCTGAACTCAGATAAAGTATAGTTCATGTGTTTTAAACAAAATGACTGATCTCATTAAATAGCAAACCTCTGAAATTGATACACAATTTTACATACTTCGGTAGCAATATCTCATCAACTGAAAGCGATGTCAAAATATGCAGAAAACAGGCATGAACTGCTATCAACACGTTAACAACCATGTGGAAATCTAATCTCCCTCATAAAATTAAATAGGATTCAAGTCTTTTAACGTAAGTAGCAGAAAACTGTCGAACTGAAATATTCTTACTCGTAATGAAGTCAAAGGCCCGGATTATGCGCAAACATTGGAGTGTTTCAGAGAGAAACTTCATGAGTGTATAGCTCACAAGAGAAAAAAAATTAGACGTTATAATTTTTAAAACTAAGTGATTACGATAAAAATGGTTTCACACACACACACACACACACACACAGAGGAAAGAAACTGACGATATCCTACAGAAACTGGTGTAATAGTCATCGTCGTTCGAAATGGACACGGCGACACGAGTTCAAATCCTGGACGACACTGAATACATTTCACATATCACTAATACCCTTGGGAAAGGCATGAATCCAATTATTCTCCCTCCAGCTATGGGTAAATAGTAAGGCAGACTAAGTTCTTCGGTCTTGGTGAGGCAACTAGTCTAGGAGAAGGAAAACTCTGAATTTAAACCTGTTAAACTCCACTCAAAAATTGACCTTGAGTCATATCCTGCCCGAGGGAAGAGTTGGTAAATATGATATATTGCAGAAACTATTTTGATGCAGACTATGCAGATGATCTGGTGCTTCTCTCAAGTACACCTGCTTAAGTCGAATCTCTCATGCATAGCCTGGAACAAGAAGCATAGTTCATGTGTTTTAAACAAAATGTCTTATCTCCTCATTAAATAGCAAACCTTTGAAATAAATACGCTATTTGACATACTTCGGTAGCAGTATCTCATCAACTGAAAGCAACTTCAAAATATGCAGAAGAAAGGCATGAACTGCTATTCTAATGAAACGTTTTCATAAAAAGCTAAATGGGCAGTACACAAGGATGCTACGTGTAAGTTTGAAAAAATTCTTGAAGCAGAAAACAGCGGCTCTATTGAAACCATCTCACAAACTATTCAAGTAAGAAAAACAAGACATGCTGGATATTTTTAAAGAAACAGGAACAAAATCATTAGCAACGTTCTATTCAGGACTACAATACCCCGACATACCAGTGTTGACTGACCAGCAAAAAACCTATATTCATCTACTCTGTTTAGAGATTGGGTGTCGTCTAGAGGACCTACCACAAACAAATATCGATGGGGACGAATGGTAAGATATAGTCAAGAGAATCTATGCAATCAAAATGACTTGATGATGATAGGAAAACTAGATTTTTAATCGGATCTATGATGACTCCCTGTACAACACACTCACGAAATTTCGAAACCAGAATGGACTGTATGTTTTTTAAACAAATATAAAACTGCTACTATTAGTCATAAATCCTTGTGTGAAATTATTTCTCTTGCGTCTTTTGTAGAATCGAAAACGACAGCCTTAATATAAAATTAGCGACCCACATCAAATATGATTGAATTACAGCTAAATATTGGGAGCCTCGTTTTGATTGATGAGTGAAGTTTATGCAAAAATCAGACGAGTTATGAATAGCAGATAAATCTAGAAGACGTTAAGGTTTCTATAGACCAAGTAATTCGTAATTGATATCACGTTTTTTATCTTTTAAAGCTGTCTAATATAAAGTGATCGAAATAAAAAGAAGAAAATCCACCAGTAAGTTTTAAAACGCAAAATCCAATAGGCAGAGTTTATTGAAAAGGTATCGTGATTGAAGGTATATTTACTATGGCAGAAAGTAACAATGACGAAAACGTTAATTTTCATCAAAATACAGGTTGAGTTCAAAAAGTATCGAGACTAAAAAAGGATTTATCAAGAAAGAAAGAAATAATGACTGAAACGTCTATTTTCTTCAAAATACGAAATGTGTTAAAATATCGAGGCTGAAGTTGTATTTACCAAAACAGAAATGAACAATGAAATAATTTTTAATTTAAAAAAAATGCGAGTTGTTTAAAAAATATCGAGACTGAAGCAGTTTTTACCAAGAAAGAAATGAGCAATAAATAAAACGTTCATTTTCTTTAAAAAAAAACTAGTTGAATTAAAAAAAAACGAAATTAAAGCTTTATCAACCAAGTCATAAATGAGCAAAGGATGTGTCACGTGGTCTACCACTGAGAGGAGAGAAATAAGGAATTTCCCCTACCCCTCCGTGTTTGAATTAACAGGCCGTCAAAAGAATGACCGTTAAAAAGAGGATTAGGAACGTAGGTCAATTCCTCGCGGCCGAAGTAACAAATCCAGGTCAGAATTAAAGCCAACAGATGTTTGCATTCTGTGACCGGGTGAAAGAGATAGTAGTCCGAACGAATCGCTTGACAGAAGAAAGAGGCTATTGGCCAGAACTCTAAAGCGGAAGTAGCCCCCTTTTCGTCAGCGTAAATAGGGATAAGGAAATCAGTTTTAGGACAGCAGTTGTGGTGACAAGAAGTGTGAACACTGTGGGAAAAACTCTTGGACAAGATGACAGACGTATTCAAGCCGAGCTATATAAAATCCCGCTAGCCCGTAAAAGAGAAAATATTCTCAGAAGGAACCCGTCGAAAAGCTAAGTAAACCTTAAGACCACCCTTCTAAGTATTGCAATTACATACTCTCTCTCCCCCCTCTCTCTCTCTCAATTTCAAGAAGGAAGAAAGAAAAGAATAAGGAAGAAAGACATTTGTATTTATGTATTATCCGCTGATAATATAGCCGACACGTTGAATATGTGTGTCCGCGTGTATTAAAAACCTTGTTATATTTTAATGTCCCCCACGTGTTGAAGTTTATTCATTGTTGTGTCTGCCTATCAAGTTGTCTTTTGCATGCTCCTTTTCAGCTTCTTTCGCTTCATGTTATTCTCGCTAAATTGTCCTATTCGACTTTTAGAATATGACAGGGGAAATTGGAATTGTCGACTACGATAAATAATATTATTATATCTAAACCAAGAGGCCCATATCTTCCATTATCCTAGGGGTAGGAAGAGGTAGAGGTATGGTGGGTGTGGGTGTAACGTGAAATTCGGAAACCCCTTGCCAGCGGTGGTCAGTCTAGCCCCAAATTAACCCCCATATAATATGCCAGTTCCTATATGCCCAAGAAAGGACTCTGAACTAGAACTTATTCTGCGAGGGATCAAGTTCCAGGCTGCTCCGTCTTCACACGTGCGAAAAATAAACTCCCGTGCTGGATAAAATATTTAATTGCACCGTCACAGATGAAATATTAATTCTCTTCAAATACAAGGTGGGCTCAAAAGTATCCAGACTGAAGCTGTATTTACCAAGACAAAATGAACAATTAAATGAACGTTCATTTTCTCCCGAATACGGGAATATGTTTAAATAGTATAGAGACGTCCATTTTCTTCAAAATACGAAATGTGTGAAAAATATCGAGCCTGAAGTTATATTGACCAAAAATGAAATAAATAAGGAAATAAACTTTAATTTTCTTTAAAATGCGACGTATGCTTTAAAAGTATCGAGACTGAAGCTGTATTTACTAGGACAGAAAAAAAACAATGAGTGAAATGTTTATTTTCTTCAAAACACGAATTGAGATCGAAAAGAATGTTTAATTTCTTTAAAATACGAGTTATTCTCGAAAAGAATCGAGGCTGAAGCTGTATTTACGAAGACAGAAATGAATAATGAATGAAACGTTTATTTTCTTCAAAATACGAGATGTGTTCAAAAAGTCTGAAGCTGTATTCACATGTGTTATCCTTTCAAGTATTCCCATATAATACCAATAAACAACACGCAATGATATGCTACCTTGTCGTGGGGGGGGGCTAGAATACATCGATAGCTGCATTAACAATAGGGTACCCCATTAGAAAATAATCTCCGGAGTTTGATAGTAAACTACATTAGGTCGTGGTTCTCCAATTCAAAAAGCTCTAGAGGATGTGAACTCATCCCTTTGTTTCCATTATATATATATGAATATATAATCATGTCATGCCACGAGCACGGTTTCCATGACTCTTCCGTTCCATTCGTCCATTGCATTCGGCAGGACCTCTAGACTATATCTTGTATTTGTACAGAGCTCTTGTAGATAGGTACTAGCCGGACCTCCAACACCTGCTCGTTCGTGTGAAGGAGTTCATTGGGGAACGACACTTATGAGCTCATCCTTACTTCTCCAGCGGTGTCCTGTACCTTGTTCATTCGATTCGAATAGTTCGAGAGATGGGAGGTAGGTGACCGTATAGGTACTGTTTTATGGGATTTTGCTCCCGAGATTTGTTCAGTATGGCAGGTAACATTCTTGTGCAATTGCTGTCCAGCTTTTTCTCCATACGCTTTGTCAGCGTCCATGTGGTGTATCCATATAGTAGTATGGACAGGACTGTTGCTTGGAAAAATGCATTTTATTTCAACGGATAGGTCTGATTTTGATATATATATATATATATATATATATACATATATATATATATATCCACAGACAGATCTGTTTCGTTCTATCAGAACTCATCAGTGTGGCTTATCAGTTTTTCTATATATATATATATATATATATAGTTATCAATTTTTCTACATATATATATATATATATATATATATATATATATAATTATGATTTGGAATTAAATTATCCATAAGTTCTGATGTGCCATTAAGCAAATAACTAAGCTAATATATATATATATATATATATATATATATATATATATATATATATATTGCTTAACACTCAGCATTATAAGGTAAGTATCAAAGGTAAAGTGGAGCAATCCAGGGAAAAGAGTAGCGCCCTCCCCTACACTTAATGTTGTAGCTATCGAAAAGGGAACCTTCGGGTCAGCCTTGACTACGGTTGCCAACTTTACTTACTAATATATGTGAAAAGGGTATATTTAGGCAACATCTTTTTATTCAAACAGGTTTGGTTGAATAAAATGATAATAGAAATATTTCAACTAAACTGCCACTTACGTTTAGCCTCAACTTGGTGATAAAAACAAAAGCAAAATTATAGTTTATTTTAAATATTAAACTGTTTTAATTAAACATGCTCATTACCTTGATATTGGTTCTGATACGAACCGAATGTATTCAGCTTACTATAAATTGTTCCTTTAGAGGAATAATTAATGAATTTCAAGATCAAAACATTAAAAAAAAACAAAAAAACCTAAGGACTCCTGAAAGAAAAAGAAAAAAACTTCAAAATAACAAGGGCTCCATTTTATTTACCCAACCTGTTTAAATGAAAAGATGATGCCTAAATACACCTTTTGCCATCGTGCTGATAGAACGGAGTTCGTTGATTTTCTCTCTTCATTAGTCCAGTTGTGGGTCCTCTACACGGTATCCAGTGTCCTCACAGAGTTGATGTATATATATATATAAAGGCAAATACCCATGTGAAATGTATGAACCCCCTTATCCTCCTAGCTATGGGTTAAATAGTACCACTACTTCTCTTCTAGGAGAATGGCTTTGGTTTTAAATAACGTACAAAGGTTGATATGCCATTAAACAAAGAAACCAAACCAAACCAAACCATTAAATAAGTTTCCAGCCTTTTTTCGTGTGGGCACTTTTATTGATAGTACACATATGAAACCCTAGTCCCCTTCGAAGTAATCTCCTCCGGCTGCAATGCACTTGTACCGTTCAAACAACTTCTGGAACGCCCCATGGAATAAATATGCCCATTACCTTGATAATGGTTCCGATACGAATCGAATGTATTCAGTTTCCTATAAATTGTTCCTTTAGAGAAATCATTAATGAATTTCAAGATCAAAAGATTAAAAAAAAAACCTAAGGACTCCTGAAAGAAAAAGAAAAAAACATCAAAATAACAAGGGTTCCATTTTATTTAACCAAACCTGTTTGAATATATATATATATATATATATATATATATAGGTATTCTTCAATCCAGTAAATCCGGAGCCAGGAACAATTCACTCAGGACAAATAAAATATTCAAATTTTGAATGTTTAAATATTCCTGGTAGAGAGATAAATTCCTTTTCTTGTTGGATCTGATTAAGTCCAGTTAAAATTCTTTTGGAGTTTTGTTTCATATCAATGCTCTTGACAGGGTGGAAATAAATTTATTAACCTAATGTGACCGATTTTTTTTTCTTGAAAAAATATATAGATGGTATGTGATTGTGTTCCATAGGTAGCAAGATAGATTGTGTTGTCTTCTATTTCTGAAAACCAACATATAACTTTCGTTGGCTGAAATTTGGTTTGAATCAGGCGTCTATAACTTCCAACCAGCGGTCGTGTCGATACTGCTATATGGATGCACTACATGGACGCTAGCTAAACGGCTGGAGAAAAAGCTTGACAGCAACTACACAAGAATGTTGCGATCAATATTGAACAGGTCCTGGAGGCAGCACCCCACAAAGCAGCAGCTGTACAGCCACCTACCACCTATCCAAATCAGACGAACCAGACATGCAGCACACTACTGGAGAATTAGAAACGAGCTCATTAGTGATGTTCTCCTGTTGACCCCTACACATCGTCGAGCAAAAACAGGGCGACCAGCCCGAACCTACATACAGCAACTCTGTCAGGATACAGGCTGTAGCCCTGAGGACCTGCCGAAAGTGATGAACGATAGGGAGGGGTGGCGAGAGAAGTTTATGGGATATCCGTGCTGACAGCATGACAAGATGATGATGATAACTTGTGCCTGCGCCAAGCTAACCTTCAGTAAGCTCATTGTAACACGCTTACACTAGAGAGACTTACTTTTGTATAGCCGAATACCTGTTCATTTTGTTTGTACATCTCTTGATGTGTATGGCGACACATATCCACTTTCTCCCATTTCAGGCATTGAATGAGTATGTTCCATTCCCTTTTTTTCTTTTAGTAATATAAACCCTGCTTTAAAAATATTTTTCTCCTTTCTTTCCAAAGTCATTCCAAATTACTTACGCCAACTTTCAAATGATGATATCTGTCATTTTTGTGTCTCTATTTTCCATTTTTATCCGTTGATCTTCGCATCTTGAGACATTTGTTGTTTCCTTCGCGATTGTATATCAACCTAGGGAACCAACAACTTTTTCCACTGCGTCAATGTGAATAAAAGCATGGGTAGCATATCTTGATTGCGGGTTGGGTTTTTTTTATTGCTTGGGGGCTTAGTTTCTTGGTTGCTTGGTTAATTGGAAACTTTTTGCTTGATTACTTGATTTCTCAGTTGCTTCGTCATGTTAGTGGCTTGGTAGGTTGATTATTTATTTTCTTGAATATTTGGTTGCTTGCTTAATTGTTTACTTAGCTTTTAGATTGATTTCTTAATTGATTGCTTACTTGGTCAGATGGATGTCGAACTCTTGGTTGCTTGCTTAATTGATTACTTACATAGTCAGTTACTTGCTCGATCTCTTGGTTGCTTGTTTAATTGATTGCTTACATGGTTAGTTACTTGCTCGATCTCTTGGTTGCTTGTTTAATTGATTGCTTACATGGTCAGTTGGTTGCTTGCTCATTTGGTTGCTTAATTAATTGATTGCTTACATGGTCAGTTACTGGCTCGATCTTTTGGTTGCTGGTTTGATTGATTGCTTACATGGTCAGTTGGTTGCTTGATCACTTGGTTGCTTGCTTAATTGATTGCTTACTTGGTTTGTTAGTTGCTCAATTTCTTGGTTGCTTGGTTAAATGATTGCTTACTTGGTCAGTTACGTGCTCGATCTCTTGGTTGCTTGCTTAATTGATTGCTTACTTGGGCAGTTGGTTGTGGATCACTTGGTTGCTTGCTAATTGATTGCTTACATGGTCAGTTGGTTCTTTGATCTCTTGTTTGCTTGGTTAATTGATTGCTTACTTGGTCAGTTGTTTGCTCGATTTCTTGTTTGCTTGCTTAATTGATTGCTAACTTGGACAGGTGATTGCTTGATTTCTTGGTTGCTTGCTTTAATGATTGCTTTCATAGTCAGCCAGTTGCTTGATCTCTTGCTTGCTTGCTTAATTGATTGCTTACTTCGTCAGTGGGTTGCTTGATCTCTTGGTTGCTTGCGTAATGTATTGCTTACTTGGTCAGTTGGTTGCTCGATCTCTAGGTTGCTTGCTTAATTGATTGCTTACTTCGTCAGTGGGTTGCTTGATCTCTAGGTTGCTTGCTTTATTGATTGCTTTCATAATCAGCTAGTTGCTTGATCTCTTGTTTGCTTGCTTAATTGATTGCCTACTTCATCAGCGGGTTGCTTGATCTCTTGGTTGCTTGCGTAATGTATTGCTTATTTGGTCAATTGGTTGCTCGATCTCTAGGTTGCTTGCTTAATTGATTGCTTACTTCGTCAGTGGGTTGCTTGATCTCTTGGTTGCTTGCGTAATGTATTGCTTACTGGGTCAGTTGGTTGCTCGATCTCGAGGTTGCTTGCTTAATTGATTGCTTACTTCGTCAGTGGGTTGCTTAATCTCTATGTTGCTTGTTTAATTGATAGCTGGTCTTACATGCGAATTATAGTTGGATAAGTTAATGCCATAAAAGTCCTTTTTGCAAACAATTAAATGGTTTCTTATTTAAGAGTAATTATTTGTAAATACTTATGTCTTCAAGCATCTCCCTGGGAGCCCCTGTGGTGTAATGGCTAAATTGCTGGACGTCGTGCTATTGTGATCACTTTCGGACGAATACCCTTGGCCAAAAGTACGAACCCCCAATCCCGTCAGCAACGGATTAAATAATATCATTGCTGTTCTTCTACAAGAATAGCCTGGGCATTGAATAACCCTCACAAGTTGATATGCCATTAAAACAAAGAAACCAAACTAAGCATAATTTTCAAACTGATCTATTTTATGGGACCCTAACAAGTACTACCACTCCGTGTCAGAGTTGATCTTGGAGTAATATAATCCAATGGGTGACTTCAAACTCTCCAGGACCATTTCGGTGAGGGTAGAGGAGGATTGCTTCGCTATAGAGAATACAGGCAGCGTATTTTAGTTTATCTGACAACACCGATTTTTCATTCTCAGTATCAAATAAGATTTGGTTTGTTTTGAGGTACATCAATTCTCGTGGAGTAAATTGATGCTGAAGTCAGATTGTTACGTATTATCAATTTTCACTTTTATACAACTGGTTCTTATTGCATTATTTGGTGTTGCTATTAAGAAAGATTCAGTTTCTCTCTTGAGTTTCACTTTTCTTAGCCATGCATAGGCCTTCTTACATGCAATATCATTTGTTTGTCGCTTAAAATACTCATACAGTTGTTTTTCTTCCCATTTCTGTTATCTGGCTTTTGTTGTTTTTCTTTTTAGCTGTTGCAATTAGAATTGTTTTCGCTATTTTAGTATGCTCGTGGTCCTCTTCCTCCTTCTTTGATTAACACATACAAACCGTCAATGTCATATTTCGGATAGAAAGATCTTGTGTACCATAGCCAGATACGGCTATGTGTGAAACGTACATTAGAATGTTCATAACATATATATATAGAACATAGGAATCTCGAAACACGAAAAACACTTACGACTTCTCAGTTAAGATACGAAAAATTTTTTTATTACCTTTGAGTTTAAAGGTTCTTCGATATAAGGAGAGAGATACACATTCTTTCTATTCTGGCTTTTCCATCTGCCCCCACCATCTCGTGCGACACCTGCCCAAGGCCTCCGTGAGCAAGCGAAAGTCAACCGTCTTCTCCCGAGGCAGGACTCAACTCCTTCAACTAACTGACTTTTTCAAAATCCCCAAAATCCTCTGCGCGCTTCCGGTACGTGACGTCACCCGCACTCAGTAGCCCCGTTTCACATCTGGGCTATTGTGATATCTCTGAGTGACACGTCCGTTCCGCCCGCGTGTGTGAACACCGGCGTTAATGTTGCACCTAAGTAACCCATGCACTGAGCCGAAAGGTTCTCAGCCTAACTAAACCCAAAGGCATGAAACCAAATCCCTCGGCCATTATATAACACTTGTGCATAGTCATCAATTTCCTTCTCATTTGGTCCATTATAAGATTCTCTCCCTTGTCTTTTGGCTTTCTTTTAATTTTACGGGGAGTCTGCCGAGATTGCAAAATCCACTATTCGTTAGGTTCTCTTTTTTTTTTACTATCACTAGATCTGATCGTCTGGCCCAAATTAGGTGATCCGTTTGTATCTCAAAATACCCGAGAGTTGGTGCATCTCATTCTTCAAAACGGATTCCAGATTGTGCATATACCACTTGTTCGTATGGTCAAATTTGAATTTCTTGCACAATTCCCAGTGGATCACCTTCCCCACCCAGTCATGTCTAGTTTTATACTCTTTTAGCTCTAATTTGCAGCATTCAATTATTATATGATTGAGCGCTTCGTCTTTATCACCTCATAAACTATATTTACTATTTTGTTGCGTCACATCTATTTTGCTTTGATATAATTGGTCCTTATGGCGTTGTTTTGTGCTGCTATTAGAAGAGATTTACTCTCTCTCTCTCTCTCTCTCTCTCTCTCTCTCTCTCTCTCTCTCTCTCTCTCTCTCTCTCTCTCGGTTTCCCTTTCTCAGCCATGTTCAAGTCTTCTCGTGTGAGATTTCGCTTGTTTGTCGCTTGAAATATCCATACAGTTGTTTTTCTTCCCATTTTTGTTTTCTAGTAGTAGTTCTTCAGTTGATCCTTGTGCTGTGAGAGTGTTATTTCTGGTCCTTGTAATTAGTCTCTCTTTGCTCTTTTTTTTGCGTTGTATTCGAGTCGTTGTATCGATGTATCGACGCTATCTTCAAAGCCAGCGAGTCCTCTTCCCCCTTCTTTTCTTGACACATATAGTCTGTCGTATTATTATTATTATTAGCTTGTGATAAGATATAGTATATCAATCATCATCACGTCGTGCTGATAGAACGGAGTTCGTTGATTTTCTCCGTTCATAAGTCCAGTTGAGGGTCCTCTACACGGTACCCAGTGTCCTCACAGAGTTGATGTATAAAATTTCTTACTAGTCAGTCAACACTAGTGGGTCCATATTTTATAGTCCACATGAGAACGTCGCTTATAAGTTCGTTCCTTTTCCCAGCAGTACCCAGCATGTGTTGATCATTTCATTTGGATGGTTTATGAGATAGGAAGTAAGTGGTCGTATAGTTGCCGTTTTGTAGGGTGCTGATTCAAGGATTTGTTCAAACTGGCCCGCAGTTTCCTTATAGTTCCCACCTAGCTTTTTCTATTAGCGTTTCGTGGTGCAGCCATACAGTAATGCTGAAACGGTTACAGCTTGGAAGAATTATATATTATTCTAATAATGCGTTGATACTGACTTGGTTTCAAGTAAGCTGCTGTAAATAAACGACTGAAACAAAATATCTTTAAAAGCAAACATTATCTTAAACTTTTAACAAACGGACATCGACAAACCCGAATGCATAAGATCTTCATATCGTTTTATACATTGTACTGGCAAACATTTGAATTTTAGTAACATTATCAATGTTTGAAGAACAATAATCATTTTAAAATCCATCCTCAAATAGATCACTTTGACCCACAGACAGTACCGTAACTGGCAGTTCTGTCAGAGTAGATTAGGAAGAAGAGTTCACAAAAGGTGAGTCTATAGTCCCTAGAGTTTAAGAGCTGGTTGCCCAGTCGTCTGGGACTGTAAAATACACCGAAAGCTTCTCTGCAGAGGGATAAAATAACCCAAACGAGTTTCCTGGATATGATACTAAACAATCTGATGGTGAGGTTCCAGTGATGCTGGGGCTTTGGGGAATGCAGAGTACTCCTTCATTGCCATTGGTTCCAGGTCCACTCTGGCCCGGAGTGGTAGCAACTGATAAGGGGTCATGTCTATGGCTTAAATAGAACTAAACCGTGGTTTCTTGACTTTATTGTATTTTGCATTTAAAGTGCCTATTTATGCTAAACCGAATTGTTTAAAATGGAACTGTTCTTGACATTGATATTGTACTATCACTAAACTAAATTGTTTAATATAGAACTGTTTTCACTTTCAACTGTGTGTAAACAAAATCTGTACATATACTAAACTGAATTAGCTGAATTAGAACTGTTTGAATAAACTGAACAACTTGAAATAGAAATGTTTTTGACAATTAAACTGTGTACTCATGCCAAATTGAATTGTTTGAAAAAGAACTATTTGTATAAAAATGGATTTGGCGTTAGATAACCTACAAAGGTTGATATGCCATAAAACCCAACTAACCAACCAATCAAGAAATGGGGCCTCATCCCCAAATAAATCCTACTCAATAGATTTAATGTACGCATGTATTTTGCATGTAAATAAGCGTTGATATCATCAAAAGTGAAATTATGTTGCATACTATAATAACAGCTATAAAATGTTCACCCATCTAAATACATAACAGGCTTATCATTGCTTAAATTCAGTGATCTAACTGGTATCGATGCTTTCACATGGATGAAATTTACTAAACTTGCTTAGTTAGGTACTCAAGCCTTAGACTGCAATTCTTTAACGGTCACCTATTGTTGTATAGTGGCTCGTACCACGTGACTTCCGGTATCGCAGAAGTATAAAAGACGCCGTGTTTCTCAGGCATGGCAGATAGAAGGAAGCAGAAAGAGAAGCAGAGAGATAGCTCTGAAAGGACGTCGGTCAGTGGTAAAACTAACTTCGGACGTAACACCAACAGCGCGAGACTTATAATACTAGTCCGACTGTAACACTTGAGTTAATAAACAATTAACTTTATTTCACTGTATATCTTTTCCTTACCATGATACAACACCTATGTAAGTACTGACCAGTCTTGGCGTTGCTTAAATTTTCCAATATGGTAGAAACTGTTTTCAGCGTCAACTGCAATTTACTAAGCTCTGCTTAGATGGACACACAGATTACTTACTGTGCTTGCTATTTTTAAGTGGTCACTCATTTTAATACTGAACAAGCTTAATATTCTTTACTTCACTGATAAGCCCATTGGCTTAGTGGTAGAGTGCTCGCCAATGGCCTGGGAGACCGGGGTTCTATCTCAGGTCGAGTCTATACCAAAGACTCAAAAATAGGTACTTGATACCTCCTTGCTTAATACTCAGCATTATAAGGTACGTTTCCAGGGTAAAGTGGAGCAATCCAAGGAAAGAAGTAGCAGCTTCCTCTACACCTCGGTGTAGTAGCTATTGAAAAGAGAGCTTTCGAGTAGCCTTCGACTAAGGGGGACAACTTTACTTTACTCAATAAGCTGCAAAAATCGATGCATGAAGCTTTACACTGAATTTACTAAGCTTTATTTAGCTAGAGACTGAGGCCTCAGATTGCTCACGGTTCCTGCTATTCTGAAGTGGACACCCATCTGAAAACTTACACTGTCTGAACAATCTGCTATCCAGAAGTGGTCACCCATTTAATACTAAACATGCTTAATATTGCTTAACTTCAGTGATCTTGCGAGAACCGGTGCTTGCAGCCTGGCTAGAACTTACAAAACTTTACTTAATCGGGTACAAAGATTGCTAAAGGTGTCTGTTATTGTAAAGGGGTCACTCGTCTAAGAACTGAACAAGCTGAGCGTTGCTTAACTTTGAGTTGTCTTTACCGCCTACACCATGAGACTTTTACTTAATTTTTTCTTTCGTTTATTTCGTCTTTCATTTTACTCTTTCTTTTCTCTCTTTATTAATTGTTTGCTCTTTCATTTTCCTTCAAATATCGGCTTTTTATACTTTCGTTTGTTCTCTTCATTTCCTTTGGGGGGGGGCTCTTCCTTCGTCTCTTATTTCTCAAAATTTTTCTAACAACGCATCTAATAGAAACACATCTGTATTTGCTTTGTTCCGCAATGAACGCTACTAATTACCACAGAATACTCTCTAAACGAAATCAAATTTTTAAAAAAATACAATATCGTCTGCTTCCTTCATTTTACACCATTTTCTTTAATTGATAATTTCTCCTCCCGCTTTCTGTTCCCATAACTATAAGATCATACAGAACAGAAGAGAAAAATGGACTCTGGGGAACTCTCCTTGAATGCGCAAATAATTAATACTTTGGATTTTTTTTTTTAATGAAAATTTAATCTCTGAACGGAGGTTTATACAATAGTTTGTTAGCATCATTAAATTATTTAGTTAAATTGATTGCTATAATTCGTCTGGTTGACAGTGCATGGTTGTTAGAAAATTATACGGCTATACAGAGAATAAACTTTGGTTGGTATCAAGACACCAGCCATTAAAGATAACGCACATCCACTTTCCAACCTTAACATTTTGAGTCTTTCTTCAAATTAAATGGCTTACATAAGAAGGGCATTTTATAATAATTAGATGATTTACTGGCTCATTGGTATAGTAGGTAGAGTATTTGCCAATGGTCCGGGAGACTTTGGTTCAGTCCCAGGTAACGTCATACGAAAGACTAAAACAATGGTACTTGATACCTCTTTGCTTAACACTCAGCGTTATAAGGTACGTATTAAGGGTAAAGTGGAGCAATCCAGGGAAAGGAGTAGTGCCCTCCCCTACACCTCGATGTTGTAGCTATTGAAAAAGAAGCCATCTGATCGTCTTTGACTACGGTTGCCAACTTACTTATTTACCCAGAATGCAACGTTAAAATGCTGTTTATGGCGTGTACCAATACCAGAAATGTTCAAATTTTACTTAGTGAAGAATATTTAAAGAAGTCAGTCTTTAATATTACGTCAGATGATATCTGGAGCGAGAACAGAATACTTGGTCTCCTTTGGGACTAGGACTATATAATTGACAGCATCGTTGTAAGCTAAAGGAGTGGAAGGAGGTGACATCACACGCACAAACACATATTCGACAGACAGTTTCGTTGTATCACAACTCTTCAGTGTGGCACGACTCGCGTGATACTTCAAGCCAAGGTCGAAACCTGACTGATTTTACGTCAGTCGAATATCTCACCCCATAGCTATCGTCAATCTCAATGTAAGCGAAAGTATTTTTTATGTATATCCCTTTACATATGTGTTATCGGCTACTGGAGTGCTCAGTTAATGAGAAGAGCATTGCATTTAAGTGTATGTGGCAGCCGGCAAATTTCCCACTCAAGAGCTCAACCCATAGGTGGGGGAGCATAAGCACATACACACACACACACACACAAATATATATATATATATATAAGTTGGCGACCGTAGTCGAGGGCGACCAGAAGGCTCTCTTTTCAATCGCTACTACACAGTAGCTACTCCTTTCCCTGGATTGCTCCACATTACCCTTGATACGTACCTTATATTGCTGTGTTAAGCAAGGAAGCATCAAGTACCATTTTTAAAGTCTTTGGTATGACGCGACATGGGATTGAACCCAGGTCTCCCGAACCATTGACGAACACTCTACCCACTAGGCCAATGAGCCGGTAAAGTAATACAACTTACTTTGTTTCAACTATACTATGAAATGTTATGAATAGAAACACAAAATGTTGGTGATTACGGAAATATAAATATTCCCATTTTTTGTTATTTATTAAATCCAATTTTTTCCCTCGGTTAGGAGCTTATTGACTAAGAAAGGATCTGTTCTCATGCCTACACTTACAATAAGTTCGGATTATTAATTAAGAGGGTGATCTTCTTCTTATATATATATATATATATATATATATATATGCCACAAACAGTCAAATCCCATCTTTTGAAAGTTCCATCGGGATTTTTTTTTCTCTTTAAATTTTCAAAAGAAACACATGACAGTAAAATTATGAAATAAACCTAAGGTGAGATTTGAATTGCTTTTAGTTTTTGTACTGCTCTGTTGGCTGACCTTCGAGCACTTTGATTTGTCCAATGTTTTTGTACGGTTGTTTTTGTTTTGTTTTTTGTTCTTTGTCTTTCGTTGTTTCGTTTTGTTTTGTTCTTTTTCACTTCAACTGCATAACCATTCGTTTAAAATATCTTAGATCAGTGTAATAAAATAAAACTCCAGGGGTAACAGTTCCAAATAAAATTGTGTTTAATAAAAAAAATATCGTAGAAACAATATAATAATAATTTTGTTAATTAGAAGAACAGTCATAAATTACACTACTCAGAACTTTAAACTTCACAAACTTTTGATCCCCAAGCTTATATTGTTATATGTTGTGAATTGAGTGATTTTCTTTCTCTTTCTATATATATATATATATTTGTGTGTGTGTGTGTGTGTGTGTGTGTGTGTGTGTGTGTGTGAGTGTGTGTGTGATTATATCAGTATAAAGATTAACGCTCCTAAGGCTTGATTTTTCGTCAATGTTAATTTGACCGTGGGGTCCAGCATAACCTATGAAAAGTTCATCTCCAAGATCATTTCCGGTTTGCGGGAACCATTAGGTGGCAAAATATGCTATTTCTTACACAATGGACCCATGTTTGTTTTTCAAATGGCTTGTCTTATGTTCCGACCATAGTTGGTCCTTATCAAGAATGTAAGTGTCATGGTTTTATGTTTGAAATCTTGAAAATGATAATATTATCCATGAACCGTGCCAAAGACCAGTCTTTATTCCAAAACTAAATACTGCTTATCGGGTGATATTGTAAAAGAGTCCTCTCCCATGGTTTTCTTCACAATAAACAAATAATTGGAGAAATAACACTGCACTACCCTGATCTCTATTCTCTAAAGCTTACCCTTACCTGTACAATTAGGAGGTGCTCATAGACTAACAGTTATCGTCGTGTGATATAGACACAGCAATTTGAGTTCAAGACCTGAGCGAGACTGTTTGCATTTCACGTAGCGCTATACCTTTGGGAAAAGTATGTATCTAACTACAGGTCGCAGAAGCAAAATATGGAATATTCTTTAAAACTTTTTTTTTAGTTTGATTCGTCCCTTTTTGAAAAAAAACATCATGATTAACTTGATTATACACGCACCTTTTCATTAAAATTTAGCCCAATATGAGTGAGCAAGAAATGAAACGACAAAGTCTCTATGATTTGCTTAACGCTGATACCAAGCCAAAAAAAATTTTGTCTACCTTAAACAAAGCAAAGAAAATAAATTTACAGAAAAAGAGATTTTAAAGGAAAAAAGTAAATGGTGGATTAAACAAAAGACAAAAAGAAAGATTTTAAACTGCTCACGGTAATAAAGCATTATCAATTTTTGAATAGAATTTCTTTCATCTTGGTTCTTCGTTAAACAAATCATAGATTCTTTATCGTTTCTTTTCTTGCTCACTCATATTGGGCTGAATTCTAATTCTAAAAAGTGCTTGAATAATAGAGCTAAACATAAAAAGTTAGATTTATCTTGTTTGTTTTTTTTGTGGGAGATTAAAAAATTGGACAAATTATACTTAAAAAATGGTTTTTAAAATTCTTCCATATTTTGCTCTCCTCACCCTGTATTCTCCCTCCAGCTGTGGTTAAATAATGGGGCAGACTGATATTTAACACCTTGGTATAGCAACCAGTCTTGGTGAAGAAAAACCGTAAAATCAAACTAGTTGTAGACCTGGAGAGGCATCTGCTCCCCGAGGTTATTCTTGTCAAAGACACGCTACTTGTAACTCCCCACAACTAAACCAGCTAACGAAACCATGAAACGTCAGGAGGGTAAATCTCTTTGAATTCATCAACGATTCAAATACATAAATCAAAGATCTCGCTTTAGAGGAACCAGACGAGCGTCCACTTTTGTTTTAGGTTTCTACCAACAAGAATTTTAATTTGATTCAATTTTCTTGGCATGGACGAAAATAAAATCTATCTCTCTATCCAAATTTTTAAGGGGTGCTATGTACTTACGAAATGCTTGTGTTAGTTTAAGGCACAAGAAATACCTTTCCAATATACATAAGGGATGATCTATCTTTCCTATTAATCCCCCAAAATCTACACTTTGTATTATACTTCTTTATCTCTTTCTGTGAATCTTTGATTAGGTCTAGTAATTTAGTCTAATGACATACCAACCGTTGTGGACTATCTAATCCCAAATCCTGTCTATAATCCTTTAATTTCTGTCTAACTGGATACGATGGTAAACACATTGGCTGAAAGCTTTCTTACTTAATATAAAATACCTCAAAAAACATCTTTTAATGTCAGTAACAGATGGTTGGTAGGGTTTTATGGTATATCAACAATTGTAGGTTATTTAATGCTAAATCCTATATAGATAGATAGATAGATAGATTGTATATGCATAGGTTGTAGATATCATTTTTAAACGAGCCAGAGCTCATTTGTTTCCACACTGCTAAAGGGTTTCAAGTATTTCAATGTAATACTAACTAATTTAATTTAAGATCAGACATTCGTTTGCACATAGTTAAATGTTTATAAATATATGATTTGCAAGTGAATTGTTTGTTGGTAATCTTATTTTTATATGAGTAAGAGCAAATTTGTTGAGACAAAATTAAATATTCCTTTTTATTTAAAGACATAAAAATAGTTTCAAGTATTGCTATCTAACAGTAATAATTCTATTTAATAAAGATTATATCTTTGCAGAAGGTGAGGTGGTTTCAAGATTTTCTATTCAACACTAATAATTCTATTCAACACCATTTAATTGCACAAAGTCAAATAGTTCCAAGTACTGCTATGAAAAACCAATAATTCAGTTTTTGCACAAAGTTAAACGGCTTTAAGAATTGCTAATTAAGACGAATAATTCTATTTAATTATAAACATTTGTCTGCACACAGTTAAATGGTTTCAAGTATTGATATTTAACACGAATAATTCTATTTAATTGTAATCATTTTTTTTGGGCACACAGTTAAATGGTTTCCAGTAGCACGATTTAACGTGAATAATTTTATTTAATTATAGTCATTTGTCTGCACACAGTTAAATGGTTTCAAGTATTGCTATTTAACACTAATAATTCTATTCAATTGTAATCTTTTTTTTTTTTTTTTTTTTGCACACCGTTAAATGGTTTCCAGTAGCACGATTTAACGTAAATGATTTTATTTAATTATAGTCATTTGTTAAGTGGTTTCAAGTATTGCTATTTAACACTAATAATTCTTTTCAATTATAATCATTTGTTTGCACACAGTTAAATGATTTCAAGTCTTGCTATGTAGCAGTAACAATTTAACATTCAATTAAACACCAGTCATTTGTTTACACAAATAATCCAACAGTTCTATTTCAAACAATTCATGTTAATATAAGTCATTTGTTTGCACACATCTAAACGGGTTCAAATATTTCATCAAAGTCCAATAGTTTTATTTACATAGTCAGATTTTTCAAGTATTGCTATGAAACACTAACAATTTAACATAAATCATTTGTTTGCACACAGTTTAAATGTTCAAATAGCTCTATTTGTCCCATAGAAAAAAAACCTATCAGGTACAACCACTAAAAATCAGAGTCGACCTGGGAGTAATGCCAACGAAAGAGTGCTCTACATTCCCCAAAACACTAGGACTGGGGCCATATCATCAGATGTAGTTTAGTGTCATTAGCAGGACACTCTTTGGGGTGAGGGTGTCTTACCCCCTCTTCAAAGATGCATTCAGTGTAATGTACCGCTCCAGCTGACTGAACTGTGTCAATAATAGATTTTACCAATCTGTAATGGAACAAACAGTTCCGTCCTGAATTGTTGACCAAGTTCATTTCCAATGGCAATAAAGGCTAATCCCTGGGCCACCAATCCTTGGTTTTCTGGGGTCCATCTGGCGTTTGCACCGGATGTGTGTTATTGTACTAACCCCTAGGTCCCAGAGGGAAGGTGATCACCCAAGGCAATACCTGCTTGGTAGAGCTGAGTTCATCGCTTGGCGCTTGAGGTGACCCAAAAACAGGGAATGCTGATGGGATCAAACCTTTTTGTGACAGCCGCACATGCGTTTTGATTTGTGCTTACTCCCCGACCCCACCCCATAAAATGACCTTGTGTCAGATCCCGCCTGTTGGGTGATCGGATGAATATCAAACTCTACTCCCCCCTACCTCAGTTTTTAATTACTATGTACTGACCTGGGCTTTTTGTATTTTTTGGCACACTCAGTCTTTTTATGATAATCATCGTGCTAACAGCACAGAGCTCTCTCTCTCTCTCTCTCTCTCTCTCTCTCTCTCTCTCTCTCTCTCTCTCTCCATCCGTCCCTATCATCCATGGCCGCCAGCAGTTCTTCCGAAATGTATCCAGTGTCTGCATAGGGCTAATGTAAATAAGTTCTTGCTGATCCGTCAACGCTAGCACGTCTATATGTCGGGGCCCATAGAGGAACGTCCCTTATGGATTCGTCCCTGCTTCTTCAGCAGTGTCCTGCATGTCTTATTCGTCTTACTTGGATGGGTTTTGAGAGGGGAGGTAAGTGGCCGTACAGCTGTTGTTTCGTGGGCTGTTGCTTCTAGGATTTGTTTAAAATGAGTTGTTGCATTCTTGTATAGTTCGCATCTCGCTTTTTCTCTATGAGTTGTGTTAGCGTCCATATGGTGCATCCATACAGTAATATTGACACAGCTACGATCCTGAAGAAATCCCATTTTTTTTTATTTTGATAGACATTAGACATTAGATATTATTCATGACCAAACTCACAGCATTGTAAGGTCCTAAGTCTGTATATTCATTTTATATATATAAGATGATCACTGTAACGAAAAATATTTTTGAAACTGAAAACTTGCTCTATCCTAAGTATTATCATATTTACCCAACCCCTCCGCTCAGGCAGGATATGATACAATGTCAATTTTTAAGCGTAGTTTAACAGGTTTGAATTCATAGTTTTCCTTCTCCTAGACTAGTTGCCTCACCAAGGCTGAAGAACCTAGTCGCTCTACTATTTACACATAACTTAAGGGAGAATAATTGGATTCATACCTTTCCCAAGGGTATTAGTGCTATGTGAAATGCAATCGGCCTCGTTTAGGATTTGAACTCGTCTCACCGTGTCCATTTCCTACGACGATAACCATTACACCACAGGCACCTCCATCCTAAGTATTATAGTGTTCCTCCAGTAAATTGTAGTCTACAAGAATATAAATAAGAGATATTACTTTGGGAGTGCGCCTTATATACTTATCTACAAACTTGAAAGTATTTTTTAAAAATCTTTATACTTACTTATATGTACGAAGAGAATGGCTGTAACCATAGAGACTGTGTACATCATAATGACGTCCCCAAGACTGAAGAGCGTCCATACAAATCGTTTTGTCATACATTTTACCGCCAAGAACATCTGTTAAAGATAGAAGCAAATACAAACATAAAAATACCTTTCGGGATCTCGTAAAAAGTTTATAAAAAGTATTCACATGTATACTCGTGTAATGAATGACGTTTTAAGAACAGTTTTCAAAAACAATGATTAGTTCATTACGCGAGATATACTTTTGAAAAGTCACTTTGTTTCTTGGCCTAACTTTCCCTTCACTACGATCCAAAATATCCACGCATAGCCTATATCATCATAAAATCTCTCCCTCTTTCTCTCCCTCTCTCTCTCTCTCTCTCTCTCTCTCTCTCTCTCACACACTCTTCATACGTCCCTATCGCTCTTGGCAGATCTTCAACACAACACCGAGTGTCCACACAGAGCTGACCCTAATCGCAAAAAGGGGTATTCCACATTCCCTGGAGCACCAAAACTAGAACCCCACCCTCAAATGCAGTTAAGTTTCATATCCAAGACTCTAGTTTGGGGGTCTTACCCGTCTGCAGTGATGCAGTCAGTGTATTCTACAGTTCCAGCCGACAGTACTTCATTCTCCGTTCACGTGAACCTCTCTTCTCGAACCTCAGCCGCCGAAATACAAGAAAATGTCAGAATCACGAAATCCGTCGTCTTATAACTGGGTTCACAAAATTCTTAATCCCAAAACCGCTTCGGCGGGATGACATCGTCCAGCCAATCACCATCCCCACTTAGGTGGTCGATCGTTAGTGACTTTGGTAAGAGCCTGTCCGAGATGCTGGATCAAACATTTATTGTTATATCTGGCCCACTGTTAGAAATTTTTAACTTTGTCCACTCGCTTAGCTTTTTTTATACCTTATCAATTCTTGCCCCGACACCGTTTGCTTACATTGTAAGTTTTATATGTATAACAATTTGGCTTAATTTTTTTAGTTTATAATAATATTTTTCTTCGGAATAGAAGAGGCAGTTTCATAATTGGTAAAACAAAGCTACAGCCTATTAGATCTTCCCTATTGACTTTATTCTCTTTCTCTCTTGAGATTGGTGCTGGTAAATAATTACCACTTTTATATATTCAACTAAATATAGTGAAATTATACCTTGGACGATTGAACAGAAGATCTTTTGTTTGGGGACATATTACAAAACAAGGTGTTTCAAGGTATGTTTATGCAGGATAGAGAGGGACGTTCAATTTCAACACATTTCCTAACAGGAGTCAGATTTTCAAGTTGTCAATAACTTTAAATCTCTGGGCAATTTGTGAAGATCGCAGGGAAAGGGGTTCCTAACTATCTGGGCTTCTGATAACAATCTGAACACCCAAGAATGTCACCAGAGTTCAAGAGTCAGTCGGCTAGTGTCCGTCCAGATCTTAGTTTGGTCAAATGTCTTCACACAAAAGATCTTCGTCTCCATCATCCAATGCATGATACCAGTGTATATACATATATGAAAAATAATCATTCTGAAGTAGTCTTTCTGAAATATCAATTGGTATCCGTTGTCATTGTTTACTTTATCCACTTTTCCATTCATTTTTCTTTATCTCGTCGGATTTACAAAACCTATCATTTCTCCATGTATATATATATATATATATATATATATATATATATATATATATATATATATTGTCATCCACAGACATACTGTTTCGTTGTATCGCAACCCTTCAGTGTGGCTAGGCACGCGAAACCCTCCAAGCCAAGTTCGACACCCGCCTAACTGTACGTCAGGCAGATGACATACTCCTAGCCTGAGTCAGATCGGATGCACCAGCTCTAGTAGAATCTCTGAAGCATAGCCTGGAGCAGGCAGCAAGAGTCATTGGTCTCAACATGAACTCAGATCAAACAAAGTTCAAGTGTTTTAATCAAGATGATGCCATCTTCTCATTAAATTTCAATCCTCTGAAAAGAAAAGACTAGTTCATATACATCGATAGCGATTTCTCCTTGAATTAAAACGATGTCAATATACGCATGGGTAGAACTTGGATAGCAATAAACTGGTTATCAAGTATATGAAAACCTGATCTTACTGACAAAATAAAGCAGAAATACTAACAAGCCGTGTCAGATTTATTGTTTAGTTGCACCTCTTAGACTTTTACAAAACGTGTGGCGAAAAAGGTAAGTGGAAATTACAAGAGGATACTGTGTGTTATTCCGAACAAATCCTGGAAGCAGCACCATACAAAACAACAACTGTACAGCCAATTACTTCCCCTCTCACAAACCATCCCAGTAAGACGAGCATGACATGCTGAGAACTGCTGGAGAAGCAAGGACGAACTCATAAGTGACATTCTCGTATATACTAGCGCATACTAGTCTAGGAGAAGGACAACGCTGAATTCAAACCTGTTAAACTCAGCTTAAAAACTGACCTTGTGTCATATCCTGCCCGAGCAGAGGGGTTGTTTAAATAGGATACTAGTGCACACGGACACACCAGTTTTCACCGAGCAAGAAAAACTTACATTCATCAGCTCAGTGCGATCACTGGATACCGTCGAGAGGTCTTACCAAACGCAATAGCCTAAAGGGACGTATGCCAAGAGAGAGTCCAAAGAATCAGTACTGTTTGCACACCTTAGCAGAAACGCAAAGTTCATCATCATAGAAAGAATAAAAAAAAACATTGGACAATATCACGATGATAATAGATATCCAAGAAAATAAATGGATTAAATATCTTTAAACACTGACTTCAAATGGTATTAACATCAAACTTAACCATCTTCAAAATATCACTTTGAAATAGGATGATAGATTTGAGGTGTCACATGAATACTTAAATAAACAAATGCCTAACCTTGTAGTCATGACTTAACATGCTAAACATTCATCTACAAAAAGGAGATCTCAGTGTCAGATGTCCTGATTGCAGATCATTTGAAGACACATGAATACCAGAAAATAAGTTTCACTCAATAAGGGGATATGCTATTCCAGAAATTCGTTCTTCGTCGCTTCTCTTATAGCATACCGACTCTTTTAAAAACATTCCCTAAAAGAATAACTTCAGTAAACAGTTTCTCCTGATATATATATATACATATATATATATATATATATATGTTGTCATCCTCAGACAGACTGTTTCGTTGTATCACAACGAAATCAGTGTGGCTAGACACGTAGGAGGCTTGAAGCTGGGATCGAAACCCGCCCAACTTTACGTTAGACTTAGTATCAGAACGCTCGGCCAACAAGCGCACTACGTCAGCAAGATAATTATAAGGTATTATGTAGCAACACCAGCAGCGTTCGTTTGTTTACATTTTATACCTTACGCTTATCCGTTCGAAGAGGCTTATATAGGAATTAGTAAAGACTTGAACCTCTATTTCAAACGACTATTGTATGCTAGCAACAAATTCAGAGTTCTTTATTTTAATAATATTCAATTGCGCAATTAAAAACTGTCTAAATTAAACTTGGTGTAAAGAGGATCTACAAACTGCAAATTTTATAATATAATGGCCGAGGTATTTCATTTTATATATCTTGCCTTTGGGTTTAGTTAGGCTGAGAACATTTCGGCTCAGCACATGGGCTAGTTAGGTGCAAACTTGAACACTGGTGTTGACGCGCGTAATCAATAGGGTTAAGGTGTGGGCTTGATTAAGGTCATAAAGAAACTCCAATTATTTCGGCATCTTTGTTTTTTTTTGGCTTGGTTTCGACATTAAACAAATCATAGATTCTTAGTCGTTTCTTTTCTTGCTCACTCATATTGGGCTGAATTAATTCAAAAAGAAGTGCTTGAATAGAGATAATCGTGAAAATTTAGATTCATTATTTGGGGGGGGTCTTTTCAAAAATTGGACTAATCAGACTAAAAAAAACGTTTTAAAGATTATTCCATATTTTGCTTCCGCACCCTATATATAATATATGTATATATATATAAACACCCATACATACACATATACATATACACCCACACCCACCAACATACACATACATATACACATATACGTATACTTTTATCATACTATCTAAAAAAAACTGCGTCTATTAGTGTAAGCTAATTGAAGACCAGCTAAAGATTTGTTCATTCTGAAGGAAGATGGTTGGTTGGTTGGTTGGTTGGTTGGTTGGTTTCAGGACATTTCAACCCCTGTTAGGTTATTTCATGTCGAAGCCTATTTATCAATTATAGTCTAGTCGGGTCATCGACGACGAAACTTGTACCCCCACCTAGTTTATCTGATGAGGAGGGTGGCTAGACATGGCTAGACATCCAGCAGGACGAAAAACAAAACCTGTCAAAGAGCGGAAGAAGATTTACGCTCAACGGCTATCTAGTATGTAGACGCAGGGACGTTGAAGTACTTGGGTTGATATCCATGCGCGTAGCAAGCCCAACTAAGTTTCTCCGTGGCATAAATACCACTCGTTGTGATGGATCTGTACATCTTGTCAGATCATCCATCTAGGAGAACGACACTCTGAAGTAAAACCTGTATTCTCCATAATCTTTCAATTCATCTCGCCTTGGCTCGTCACTGATACCAGACTTTGGGGAAGGAGAGAATAATGCGCGTGTCACGCAAGCGCACAGCATGGTCTTTTAAATGAGCTGATATGTCTACAAGTCCAACGGCGATGGAAGAATGACGACGTGTGCAGGCTTGCTAGGTTGGAAGCATACAGCCATGAATATACACGTACCTGTAAAAGTAAAACTGAACGTCTGAACCACTTGCATGATCACAACCAATCATTATAGAAATGGCCTTCTTCTGTTAAAAAGTGGTAATCACCACACCATATTTGGAGGTGAATAAATTAGGTAAATTTTGCCTATGGAGTTCGAAAGAGAAACCACTATTTAAAATTGCACCTTTTTCAAAGAAATCAATTGTGATGGGCTCTTTCTCTGAAGTTTTTCATTGCCTTTTTGACTGACAACTGCGGCCGAAACCTTTCCTTTACTGGAGTGTCCGTATTTACACTCCATGGACTGTCTTTTTGACACAGGCTTATCGTGACAAACCCATGTTTCGGCCATTTGGACATTTTTTTTTCTTTTTGATCCAGACATGCTTCTCATTGAACATCACATGGTTTACAATTCTCATCCAGCAAAAAATTGACGACAGGCCTCTGTTCAAGCCTGGAACACTCTGTTTGATTTGTGGTCATTTTTGATTAGCTTCCTACCAAATATTTTTCCGAGATTAAAACAATTTTTGTTATAAACCAATTCCAAACATTGCAGAATTTACACTTTTTGGAAAAAGGTCAGAAAAAAATTATTTTGCCTTTTTTAAAGAAATCTAATTCATAGAATATATCATCATCATCATCGAGTCAGGTTGCTAGCACTGATTTACCTGACTCTCTCTCTCTCTCTCTCTCTCTCTTTCTCGCTCTCTCTCTCTCTCTCTCTCACCATTCGTCTTAATCATCCATTGCTCTTGGCAGGTTTTCCCGACAATATATATATATATATATATATATATATTGGTTTGGTTTGTAGGGTTTTATGGCATATCAACCTTTGTAGGTTATTTAACGCCAAATCCATTTTAATGTAAATAATCTGTTCTATTTAAAACAATTTATCTAAAACTATTAAAGAAGTTATATGTAACAATTCAGTTAAGTGTAAATACAAATTTAATGTCGAAAAACAGTTCTATTTCAAATAATTCAATTAAGCATAAGCACGCAGTTTAAATGTAAGTACGGTTTAATTGTCAAGAACATTTCTATTTCAAGCCACTCAGCTTACTCAAACAATTCAGTTTAGCATAAGAATGCTGTTAGTTCTATTTAACCTATAGATAGGACCCTTATCAGGCGCTACCACTCCGGGCCAGAGTGGACCTGGGAGCGATGGTAATGAAGGGATACTCCGCATTCCCCAAAACTCCAGCACTGCTGGAACTTCACCATCAGATTGTTTAGTACCATATCCAGGACACTCATGGGGGGGTCTTACTCCTCTGTATTCTACAGCCCCAGCCGACTGGGCAATGTATATATATATATATATGTGTGTGTGTGTGTGTGTGTGTGTGTGTGTGTGTGTTCAGTATCTTCACTTTTAAACAAGTTTGATTTTATAGGACTTCAAGACTGCCTATTCTAATCTTAAATCCGTTTAAGTCGTCAAAGGTGGCTCTAGTTGGGTCTGAAAGTACTTGGGAAACATACGGCGCCTTCCAAAAGTCATTCCATCCAAAAGCTTAATGACGCATGAGGACTTGAAAATACACGCACATATATAAATACACACCCACACCAACCAACATACCCATACACACACACACACACATACATACACATTCACACCCACCAACATGCCCACACACATATACATAAACACCCGCCAACAGACACACATATACGTACATATTCACACTCATACACATTTACATATACATAAACCTCCTCACCAACCAACATATACATATATGTATACTTGGATCACACTAACTGTAAAAAAACACAATGCCTGTATTTCTGTAAAATAATTGAAGACCAGCTAAAGATTTGTTAATTCTGAAGGAAGATGTTTGTTGGGTTAGCTGGTTGGTTGGTTGGTTGGTTGGCATGTCAACCTCTGTTTGGTTATTTCATGTCGAAGCCTGTTTATCAATTATAGTTTCCAATTATATGTATCCTTGCAATCATTTTACGCAAGTATCACTTCATCATCTCAGATCTGTTTGACTTATAGACAAGGTCCTAACAGGTACAACCACCTCCGGACGAGATGAATCAGGGAGTAATGGTTTTGAAGCGTGTCACTTCACACAGTAGTGGAGCCTTATCACTGGATGTATTATAGCGTCATATCCTTCTCACAATCTTTTAATGGGGGTTGGGGTCTTACCTTCTTCTGAGGATGCAGGTAGCTTATTCTGGATCCTACAAGCAGAAAAAGTCGTGACCACTACGTTCAATTAACGATACAAAAACCGATATGAAAAATATCGCCTTGCACAGATGTCCGTTCAAGGAGCATAAGCATATAACTTTGACTTGGCCACAAAGGAAGCGCCTGTTTGAACTCATGATTCAGTATTTGTATTGGAAACCATTTCAACGATACATCATTACTTTATCATGCAGGGTGCAACAGAGATACCTCTCACTATCATCTGTGTGGCGAAAATGAATTGAGGCAAGTGGAAATGATAACTATATCTTGCTCATGTCTTACCATTCTTTTTTCAGATAGGTTCATGTATGTTACTTTCCGCTCTCTGGTCAAACAAAAGACAACACGGAATTTATATATAACAATATATATTTGTTTTCTCGACGGACGCTTGTGTGAAGTAGGAGCAGTCAGGAGAGGAATTAGGATCGTTCGTCGATGAGGCTTGAACTCTTCGATGTAAGGAGACGATGGCCGAGACAACGCACACAGTGTGACGACGAGAGAGGTTTCGTGAACAGTGGGATCCTTTTTTTACTGCCTTCTGTTCAATTCGTCGGCCTTATATTACCTTCAAACTGCCACGCGGAGATATGGACACGCCTCCACGCCTCCGCAATTTCTTCCGATATCTGGCGATCAGGATGTGTCACTTCCGCTATCTTTGGAATGGCCTGTGTGATCGTCATCGAGCGGAAATAACTGTCATGCAGTTCAGAGGTCACTCTCTTCCGGTGCATCACTCTGAAGTGGGACCTTCACCTTGTCCCATATTATCAGCCGAGCACACCTGCGCGATTTCTTTCGATTATTGACCATTGGGATGTGTCACTTCCGCTATCTTCGGAATGGCAGGTGTGATCGTCATCGAGCGGAAATAACTATCATGCAGTTCATAGCTCACTCTCTTCCAGTGCATCACGTTTTTTTACGGCACAGTGAGAATTTTTACCTAGTCTCATATTGTGAGCCAAGCTGTATTTTACAATGGCTTTTCTGTTGAAACATTTTTAAGTCGAGTGAATCTGCAATTATTACACAGAGAGCGTTCCGTATTCATTTCATGTTACGTTAGAATGATGCTGTTCCGGATAGAAAATCAATATTGCATCATTCCGACGTAACACGAAATGAGTATGAAAAGCTCTCTTTGTCGCAATTACATATTCACCCATCTTAAAACGATTTCAATAGCAAATGCTCTGCTTGTGCACCAGTCCAACCTAAGAGGTGCATGTGATAAGTTTCCAAACGTTTTTCGTATAGGCATTTAGAATTGTCGTAGACTCTTGAAAATTCAGTATGTTATTGCTATACATCTTATGAGATGACTGACCAATTTTTATGATTTCAGATTCAAATCAACAGCTACAGTAGCAATTGAAAAACACCCTACTAAAGCCTGATTGTCACAACTAATGAATTTCAAAAATGCAATCTGACACTTAAGAAGAACGATATGCAATAAAATTCTGTTTTAAACTTGGAAAAAAGGCCACAGAAACGTATGGAATGCTTTCGACTGTTTTTCGGCCATCTTGCATGAATCGAGCATCAGTTTTTGAGTGGTATAAGAGATTCAAGGAAGGCACGGAGTCTATGAGGGAAGATGAGAGGTGTGGGAGGAGTAAGGAAATCAATAGACCAGAGTTGATTGGCCAAAGGGTTAGGTGTAGGGTTACTATATTGAGGTTTTAAGGGAGCTCAGGAAGAGATTCCAAGGGAAGAGGCCAGCACTCTTCAAATCGGGTCAGTGGCATTTACACCAGTCCACAACTCCATCCTTGTCACAGACTATTTAACCAAGATGGGCATCAAGACAGTTACTCACCCTCCCTATAGTCCAGACCTTGCTCCCTATGACTTTTGCTTATTCCCTAAGCTCAGAAGCTGTCGTTATGAGACAATTGAGGAGGTGAAAGAGGCCGTGACGATGGTCATCGACACGCTCACACAAGAGGACTTCCATGGGCCTTCCAGAAGTTGTTGGAACGGTAGAACAAGTGCATTGCAGCCGGAGGAGATTACTTCGAAGGGAACTAGAGTTTCATGCGTGTACTATCAATAACAGGGCCCATACGAAAAAAGTCCGGAAACTTGTCGAATGCACCTCGTATTATCGTAACTAATCATATATGGAAAGTTGTGAGGCATAAGATAGATGGAGCCATCATTGTCACTTGCCTAAGTTCACTTGCATCATACAGGTGACAGTTTCAAAGTTAGGAAGTATTTCTGCTGCACTCTGAATAACGTCATCCCTGTCCGCTGGGGCTGTAGAATATACCGACTGTGCCTCTGTGGAGGGATAACACCCTCCCCAAGGAGTGTTCTGGATATGACACTAAACAATCTGATAGCCAAGCTCCAGCCTTTGAGATTTAGGAAATACCGATTACCCCTTCTTTGGCGTTGCTCCTAGGTCCACTCTGACCCGCAGTAGTAGCACCTGATAGTGTCCTATATATATTTCAAATTTAACAAACTGCGTGCAAATGAATGGTATTGAATTATAACTATTTGCTGGCGGGGCGACATGATGATGATGATGATATAACAATACTTGAAACCATTTTACTGTGTGCAAAAAAAAGCTCAGACTCATTTAAGTAAGTTATCTACAAAATATGTTTATAAATCATATATATATATATATATATATATAAACAGGATTTGCTATTAAATAAATTACAATGGTTGATATGCCATAAAACCAAACCAAAGCGAATCATATATCTATTATATATATGTATAAAGAGGATTTAGCATTAAATAACCTACAATGGTTGATTTACCATAAAACCTATCCAAACCAAATCATATATATTTAATATATATGTATAAAGAGGATTTAGCATTAAATAACCTACAATGGTTGATTTACCATAAAACCTATCCAAACCAAATCATATATATTTAATATATATGTATAAAGAGGATTTAGCATTAAATAACCTACAATGGTTGATTTACCATAAAACCTATCCAAACCAAATCATATATATTTAATATATATGTATAAAGAGGATTTGGCATAAAATAACCTACAATGATTGATTTAACATAAAACCTATCCAAACCAAATCATATATATTTAATATATATGTATAAAGAGGATTTGGCATAAAATAACCTACAATGGTTGATTTACCATAAAACCTATCCAAACCAAATCATATATATTTAATATATATATGTATAAAGAGGATTTGGCATAAAATAACCTACAATGGTTGATTTACCATAAAACCTATCCAAACCAAATCATATATATTTAATATATATGTATAAAGAGGATTTGGCATAAAATAACCTACAATGGTTGATTTACCATAAAACCTATCCAAACCAAATCATATATATTTAATATATATGTATAAAGAGGATTTGGCATTAAGTAACCTACAATGGTTGATAAGCCATAAAATCTATCTAAACCAAACTATCTGTATACGTTAATCGACTTTACACTCGAGGGTGAGAATTTACTAAGCTTTTTGCTTAGATGGAGCACAAGGCCGCATGAATGGGGCACCCAATGAGAACTCACTCATGCAAGTTTGCTAGTCTACCTTGCTAGCCATTACACTACCCAAGGTGCCCTCTTTACACACGAGGGTGCATATTTCAGATACCATCCGTCGTCGATATCTGATGGTTTGGTTTGATTTGTTGGGTTTTATGGCATTACAACCTTTGTTGGTTATTTAACACCAAATTCATTTTAATGTAAATAATCAGTTCTATTTCAAACAATTCAGTTTAGTGTAAGTACAGTTTCAATGTCAAAAATAGTTCAATTTAAAACAATTCAGTTTAGCAAAAGCACGCAGTTTATTTAAACTGCGTGCTTTTGCTAAACTGAATTGTAAGTACAGTTTAATTGTAAAAAAACATTTTTATTTCGAGCTATTCAGTTTAGTCAAGCAATTCTACTTCAGCTAATTCAGTATAGTAAAAGTAGAGATTTTATTTACACATAGTTAAATGTCAGAACAGTTCTATGTTAAACAATTTAGTTTGGTGTAAATACAGTTTCAATGTCAAAAAACAGTTCTATTTGAAATTCAGTTCAGCACAAGCACGCAGATCAAATGTAAGCACGGTTCAATTGTCAAAAAACATTTCTATTTCAAGATATTCAGTTTAGAGTAAGTATGCCGTTAGTTCTATTTAACCCATAGATAGGGCCCTATCAGGTGCTACCACGCCGGACCAAAGTGGACCTGGGAGCAATGGCAATGAAGGGGTGCTCCGTATTCCCCAAGGCTTCAGCATTACTGGAACTTCACCATCAGACTGTTTAGTGGGGGGGTCTTACCCCTCTGCAGAGGTGCAGTCAGTGTATTCTACAGCCCCAGCCGACTGGGCAAGCCGATATCTGAGAAAAACGAGAAAAACCACTTACTTTTCAAAACGGTCGTTTCAGGGCACTCACCCGTGACTGCAATTAACCTCAGTCAACGATAAAGCAATGCAAGTTCTCTTTTTCCTTTCTCTGGATTTATTACACAATTTCGAATAATAAAGAGGCAACCTGCTGCAAACGTCTTAAATTAGGATCAAACGGCCGTCATTCATATTTGCAAGAAATTTGTATTTTATGACTCCGTTTCTCTTTTTAAGGAAGAAACATTTTTAAGGAGAAAATCAAACTTCGTTTTTTTTTTAATTCGCGGGGTAAATAAAATTAACTATTATGTCGTTGAGCGCAAAACAGTCTCTGAAAATAGGTTGTTTTATCGAACAATTCCCAATTTCTTTCTACTTATTATTCTTACGTTAATCAATAATATTATCCGAGATTTATTGCTTTTCCTTTCTTTCATTCTTTCTTTCTTTCTTTCCTTTCTTTCTTTTCTTTTCTTTCTTTCTTTCTTTTCTTTCTTTCTTTCATTCTGTTTACTTGATTCGAGGTACGAGTCATAAAATAAAGTATGGCAAATAATACTAAAATTATTGATTGTAACACTCCTTGTACACACACACACACACACACACACACACAAAGCAGACCAAAGTAAACACACTCCAGGAAAGTGGAAAGACGACCCCTATATAAACCAGCTTGACCAACCAAAGGTCATTTATACTGGAAACGGGAGTGAGTTCAAGTCTCACTAAGTACCCCATTAAAAAGGCCTTGTGTCACATACGCTCTCTGACGAAACCCACAAGCTGGAAATATATATATGCCGCGACCGGCCTACGAACGTAAACAGATCGGATTACACCTCGCCCTAGAGAAATAACATCCAGACGCGGCCGGAAATGATGAAGCTTTTTTTCGACTCAAACCGGCCGTTACAGCTAAGAAAGGGAAAAATTAATATTTATCAACATTTGCATCTGCTAGAAATAATTCTATAAAAATGGAAGTAATACTTTTCGATAGCCTATACCGGGCTAAAGAAATACTTATTTTCTGCGTCCATTTTTTGTAGAACTTTCTATCCGCGTGGCGCGACAGAAGTGGAGTTCCCTTTCTTCCATATAAAAAGACTTCAGGCGGCGAAAATTCAGAGGTTTACGTGGACACTCTCAGGGGCCATTCGGCTCCACGAGGCTCGGGTCCTACGTTAGCGTGGTTGCACCCACCTCACCGCCACTTCTAGAGGTAGATTCAACAACCTTTTTATTTTACGGTTCTTTTTAAAGGCTATGAGGGGTCACCTTCTGCGGGTCGGTGCATCTCTGGCGGTCATTAATGATTAGTCGAAATAGACGGCCTGGAGGCAAACACGAAGAGGACTCACTAAGACCAGCCGGTCTTAACCATCGCTCAGTTCCGCTTGTCCGTTTGGCTGCACAGCGCTAAAGGCAGGGGTTGGCCTTTAGCTACCGCTCCACCATCCGCGCAGCGCTAAGATAACGCAAATCTTAGCCTCGGCCTCCTGGCCTGTTCGCTCGACAGTGCACAGCTTTGGCGCGAAACAGCCTTAGCTATCGCCTCGATACGTCGGCACAGCTTTGGTGCGAAACAATAGCTACTGTAAACGATACGCCCGCTCAGCTATCTGGCACGACAAAGCCATAACTACTGTAAACGATACGCCCGCACAGCTATCTGGCACGACAAAGCCATAGCTACCGACCACGACGCTCCGGCGATGCAGTCCACGTAACGGCTCACTGTTACGGACTGCCCCAGCAACGCAGTATCTAGTCCACGTAACGACTCGCTGTTACGGACTACCCTAGCAATGCAGCGTCTAGTCTACGTAACGACTCGTTGTTACGGACTACACTAGCATTGCAGCATCTGGCCCACGTAATGACTCGCTGTTACGGGCTAGCAAACAGATCGACACACCCCCGGTTAACCCAACGTACTGTCAAAACCGGGATATCGATCTACCGACCACGACGCTCTTACAATGCAGCATTCAGTCCACGTAACGACTCGCTGTTACGGACTGCCCTAGCATTGCAACAACTAGCCCACGTAACGACTCGCTGTTACGGGCTTGCAACCACGACTCGACCATACCAACGAAATGTCAAAACAGGGACATCGGTTTACCAACGACACGACCGACCTCAGCTGCCCGCGACGACTGCCCAACTGCATCCAACGCCTCGACCGAATCTCAGCTTACCAGCATCAAACATCCAGCTGTATCTCCACGACTCGACCTACGCCAGCTACTCGCGTCGAACGTCCAGCTGCGAACATCTACAACGCGACCATAACAGCTAACGACGTAACTCATCCTTGCTGAAGACTACATACAACCGCCACGGACATTTACATACACGTTTGTAATTCCGGCAAATGAAATCGTCACTTTTGTTGTATCTGTTACCTTGCCTTTTGTCTCCCTTCATTGTCTTTGTCTGTCACACACTCGCACGCATTAAAACCTTAATTTATTGGCAGGGTCGACTCGCTTATCGGCTCCGCAACATATATATATATATATATATATATATATATATATGACATATTTAAGAACAAAATTAATAAATTCAAAAAATACGAATATCTTCGTGGACCTTCTTATTTTCGAATATCCTTATTCTTTCTTTGGACCTACAACAACCATCTTTATACATATATACGTGGTGCATTCAATAAGTTTCCAGACTTTTTGTACAGGCATTTGAAATTGTTATAGACTCTTGAAAATTCAGTATGTTATTTGCTATACATCTTATGAGATGACTGACCAATTTTTTTATGATTTCAGGTTCAAATGAAGAGCTACAGCAGGAATTGAATACACCCTACTAAAACCTGATTGTTACAGCTGGTGAATTTCAAAAATGCAATCTGGACGTGAGGAAGAACGATATACAATAAAATTCTGCTTCAAACTTGGAAAAAATGCCATGCGATGAAAGCTGGATCTACTGCTATGACCTAGAGACCAAGAGACAGAGTTCCCAGTGGAAGCATGCTGGCTCTCCCAGACCCAAGAAGGCCAGACAGAGCAAGACCACCCACAAACTTTTGATGACCCTTTTTTTGACAGTACTGGCAGGATCTACATGCATTGGGTTCCCAGTAAGTATTTCCCAGTAGGGTGTATTCAATTCCTGGTGTAGCTGTTCATTTGAACCTGAAATCATAAAAAATTGGCCAGTCATCTCATAAGATGTATAGCAAGTATTTCAAAATTATTAGGTCCACTAAGAGATTTGTATTTTTTTAAAGAATTATCTATTTCATTCTTACATACGCGTATGCTTCCAGCTTGTTGCTTTCGTCAGAGAACATTCAGTAACTAACTAGGTTTTTTTTTACTTGGATGTAGCACAAAGCCATATGAATAGGGCACCCATTGAGACTCGAACTCACTCCTGTAGGTTTGTTAGTCGAGTGTTTTTCAGGTTTCGTACCGGTTTATATAGAGGTCAATGTTTTGTGTTAGATTTCTATTCCTTCTCCACTCTTTCCCTTTCTCAGAGTGTGTCTGTCTTGTGGGTACATTTCCCCAATTAGTCTTTGATATTAGACATGCTTTTCTTGTCTTCTGGTCAATTTGTTGAATTTCTTCCCTCGTCCGCTTCAAGAAGGAGGACAACCCTGGTGTTTATCCATTTGATGAGATTCCTTCAGCAGAGTTTGGTTTCGAGAAGCTTTCTCGTTCATCTGAGATTTTATTTTATTTTTTCCTTTAACTCCGCTTTTTTGATGGTGTTCGTTTCTCATATTCCAAAGCATTTGTGATTTTCTTGTTATTCAACTTGTTGTGAGTTTTTCTAACCCGTTTAAATTGATTTTTTTCCTGCAATTTGAGTGACATTAAGTATCTTTTGGTCTTTGGGACTTTTCGAAGTATTCAAGCCAATCTAAAAAAATGAGCAGCAAAATCCATTTGTTTTTTTTTTTCTTTTTTACATTAATGTTTGGTTTGACGGGGATTGAGAGACCAGTATGTATCTCAGAGAATTTTATGGGTCTCATTTTTTTAGGATAAGATCAGGTTTGTGCATGTACCCTTTATTCGTCAGGCCAAATTTTATTCTCCAGCACAATTTTCAGAGAATCAACTTTTCATCTCGTCGGGACTAGTTTTGTACTCTATCTGAGACAGTTTTCTGTTTTCGCTTATCACATGATTATCTGTTTAATTTCTGTCTCCCCATTCTGTTGCTTATTAAGAATTTTCGTCTCCATATAATTGACCCCTTGGGCACTATTTTGTTCTGCGATTAAAAAAGATTGAGGTGTCTTTGTTTTCAGCCATGTCCAAGCCATCTTGAGAACAATTTCCTTTGTTTGTCACTTGAAGAATCATTTTTATTATTTTATGTTTCCTTGATTTTGCTGTTTTATTTTGTGACCTTTTGTGGACATCACTAGAAGAAGGCATTCACTAAGCTCCATTGACTCCATCTTTTCACTATCGTAACCTGAGTAAGGATGAATATATGCGATATTATTGATAGTGTGCACTTTATTTATAAATATAGCAAACTGTTAAATATATATATATATATATATGTGTGTGTGTGTGTGTGTGTGTGTGTGTGTGTGTGTGTGTGTGTGTTGTTTTTTCTTTCATCTCCACTTGTTTGATGATGTCCGCTTCTAATATTCCCAAGTACTTATAATTCTCCTTTTCTCCGAGCGTTCTGTTTCTGTCTTGATTTGGCTGTTCTATTCCTTCCGTTATTTCTGTTTTTCCACTTTTCATTATTCACATGTCACATTTTTCTATTCCAAATTCCATTCCCATATCCTGACTGTATATTCTTGTTACTAGTGTTAGAGTCTCCAATTCGTTTTCCTTTTTCTTTCTTTTTTTTTTTTTTTTTTGACAAACAGCTTGATGTCGTTCGAGCACATTCATTGATTAAAGTTGTCTTGCGATGTAGTAAATTTGTAACCCCCAGTGAATTTTTTAAAGTAAGTGATGGGGTGACATCATTGCGATTATAAATAGAAATGGTGAACGTGTATCTCCCTGGTATTATTATTATTATTATTGTTATTATTCCTTTAGAGTTTTTCATATCAGTGTTAGCTCTTGCCTTCTACTTTCTAAGTCTTCCAATTTCTTTACCAATCATTTGGGGATTATTCCAAGAGCGCCAGTTTTAATTGGTATCACCATCACCTTCTATTATTATTTACTCCTTTAGAGTTTTTCCCATCAGTATTAGCAGATGGTTTTTCACTGGAGTTTGAGTGACAGCAAGTCTCCTGGACTCGTCTCAGGATTCTGGGCGTTCTCAGCAATGCTGTCATTTGGATAGTCTTTACCCGTCCGCCAACTTACAAGTCCTCCAGGCCATTTAATAATCCTTTACTTATCGTGCCAAAAGCACCAATCACAATTGGTACAATCGTCACGTTCATGTTCCACAGCTTTTTCAATTCTCTAGCAAGGTCGAGGTACTTATCCTTCTTTTCACATTCTTTTAGTTTTATTATGTGGTCAACTGGGACAGCAAAGTCAAAAATTTTGCAAATTCTCTTTTTTTTTTTTTGGTTGTTGATTATTATAAGGTCTGGTCATCTGGCCGAGATTTGGTGATCCGTGTGTATGTCAAAGTCCCATATTATTATTATTATTATTATTATTATTATTATTATTATTATTATCATACTAGATAGATTGGAACAAGCTGATATACAGACGTACATGTGATAAAGATAAGTTGAAAGTGGATATACCAAACACTAATAACGTGTTTAGTGATAATATTTCGTTCTTTATTGACAGAAGAACTTCATCAGACTAAAATTTTATTGAGTTTTTCTACATTTTAGCAATTGAGAAAAATAATCTAATGGAGAATGTAAAAAAGTGTTAGGGGAGCCAAAGTGTCTAAAGACAAGAGATAGATAAGGGAAGAACACGGAGAGAAATAGGTATAGGTTTGAGTTATGGTGGTAGGGGTTAATTTGGTTTTTAAGTGTGTCCGTCTGGGTCGGAGCTAGGTGGCACCAAAGTGTATCGGGTTTCATCAGAGATTTGACCAGATAGAAATGAATTAATTTCAGTGAGAAAGGGGGAAATATGAAGGGGGATATTTTTTTTGAGAAGAAAGATAGAGAAAAAGGAAATGAAGAGGAGCAAGGGTTCAGGTGCATCCCGTTTCATGAAGACATTGACTATAATGGAGTATCTAAAAAGAAAGGAAAAAGAAAGAAGAACAAAAGAAAAAAATCAAGTAAAAATTGTTCATTGTATGGTAGTATTTAGTGTGAAAAATGTCTTAGTTTTTGTTAAGTCTGAAAAGTTAGATAGGTAGATAGATAGATAGATAGATTTGAAAATAATGAAATGGATGAAGATAGATAGATAGATAGATAGATAGATAGATAGATAGATAGATAGATAGATAGATAGATAGATTTGAAAAGAATGAAATGGATGAATATAGATAGATAGATAGATAGATAGATAGATAGATAGATAGATAGATAGATAGATAGATTTGAAAAGAATGAAATGGATGAAGATAGATAGATAGATAGATAGATAGATTTGAAAAGAATAAAATGGATGAAGATAGATAGATAGATAGATAGATATATTTGAAAAGAATGAAATGGATGAAGATAGATAGATAGATAGATAGATAGATAGATAGATAGATAGATAGATAGATTTGAAAAGAATGAAATGGATGAATATAGATAGATAGATAGATAGATAGATTTGAAAAGAATGAAATGGATGAAGATAGATAGATAGATAGATAGATAGATAGATAGATTTGAAAAGAATGAAATGGATGAAGATAGATAGATAGATAGATAGATAGATAGATAGATAGATAGATAGATAGATTTGAAAAGAATGAAATGGATGAATATAGATAGATAGATAGATAGATAGATTTGAAAAGAATGAAATGGATGAAGATAGATAGATAGATAGATAGATAGATAGATAGATTTGAAAAGAATGAAATGGATGAAGATAGATAGATAGATAGATAGATAGATAGATAGATAGATAGATTTGAAAAGAATGAAATGGATGAATATAGATAGATAGATAGATAGATAGATAGATAGATAGATAGATAGATAGATAGATTTGAAACGAATGAAATGGATGAAGATAGATAGATAGATAGATAGATAGATAGATAGATAGATAGATAGATAGATAGATTTGAAAAGAATGAAATGGATGAATATAGATAGATAGATAGATAGATAGATAGATAGATAGATAGATAGATAGATAGATAGATAGATAGATTTGAAAAGAATGAAATGGATGAAGATAGATAGATAGATAGATAGATAGATAGATAGATAGATAGATAGATAGATAGATAGATTTGAAAAGAATGAAATGGATGAAGATAGATAGATAGATAGATAGATAGATAGATAGATAGATAGATAGATAGATAGATAGATTTGAAAAGAATGAAATGGATGAATATAGATAGATAGATAGATAGATAGATAGATAGATAGATTTGAAACGAATGAAATGGATGAAGATAGATAGATAGATAGATAGATAGATAGATAGATAGATAGATTTGAAAAGAATGAAATGGATGAATATAGATAGATAGATAGATAGATAGATAGATAGATAGATAGATAGATTTGAAAAGAATGAAATGGATGAAGATAGATAGATAGATAGATAGATAGATAGATTTGAAAAGAATGAAATGGATGAAGATAGATAGATAGATAGATAGATAGATAGATAGATAGATTTGAAACGAATGAAATGGATGAAGATAGATAGATAGATAGATAGATAGATAGATAGATAGATAGATAGATAGATAGATAGATTTGAAAAGAATGAAATGGATGAATATAGATAGATAGATAGATAGATAGATAGATAGATAGATAGATAGATAGATAGATTTGAAACGAATGAAATGGATGAAGATAGATAGATAGATAGATAGATAGATAGATAGATAGATAGATAGATTTGAAAAGAATGAAATGGATGAAGATAGATAGATAGATAGATAGATAGATAGATAGATAGATAGATAGATAGATAGATAGATAGATTTGAAACGAATGAAATGGATGAAGATAGATAGATAGATAGATAGATAGATAGATTTGAACAAGCAGACATACATACATACATATATATATATATATATATATATATATATATATATATATATGAAGATAATAGAATAAAAATTTGTATGAAAAGCCTGAAATGTTAAATTGATAATCATAGATAGATAGATAGATAGATAGATGTTTTTCTAAACGTCTCTGTCTGGGAGTGTATGTTTATGTCTCAGCTCACTTATATCTTCCCTCAACATCTTAGAATGTGATTCTTATTTCTAAACACTATCCATTCACTGTGGCAATTATCACGAACATAACTCGTTGATTGAAGGAGCTCAAAAGTAAAGTCGTTCAAGTGTTGTTGAAATCTTCTCTTTTCCGTTTTGCTTTCTTTTTGAATTTCCAGAATTAAGAGAACATTTTTTTAAACATTTTTTCAACTCATTTATCATTCCTTGCGCTATATCTCGAAATATATTATAATTGAAGTGGTGAAAAAAATCATTCCGATTCCAAATAAACGTTTCAATTAATATACACGAGGTGTGATCAAAAAGTATCGAGACTGAAGCTTGTACTATTATAAGTAAATGTCTCTCGGGGTGAGGAGAGTTGATAGACTTCAATCTCTCTTCCACTGCACTAGCTGTAATATGATACGATTACCCTAACACCTTCCTCCAGGTTCACGATTTCAAGTGTCACTCATCTGAGGCGGAAGTGGGAGTGTCATTTTCTGTAAGCCCCATATATATGCGTGTGTGCGCGCGCGCGCGTGTGTGTGTGTGTGTGTGTGCCCAATCCCTCAGCTTGATTAAGATCTGATACATGATCAATTTCTGAGCAAAGTTTAACAAGTTGGAATTCAGAGTTTTCCTTCTCTTAGAGAGCAGTTACCATACCAAAGAGCCTAGCCTATCCGACTATTCAACGATAGCTGGAGGGAGAGTAGTTGGATTCATACCTTTCCCAAAGATACCGGCAGCATGCAATATACAAACAGCTACGTTCAGGATTTGAATTCAGGTCACTGATTCTATTTTACATGCCAATAACCATTACACGACAAGCATCCGAATAGACTGATAGATTGATAGATAGGTCGGGTTTCGCAAATATATGAAATCAGACTGTCTTTAAGATAATGAAGCTATCATGCGATATCCATTGTCCATTTCTTCTTGCTTCCACATGTTGCATATTGACCTTTGATAGAGCCGTCATGTTCCAAATATGTAAACAGGAAGACAACAGTACCTGGGTGTGGACCGATCTCGTGGGTTGACAGGTGTAAGCAGGTCAGGTGCTTTGAACGGGAAACGTGTAGGCGTTGTAAAATTATATACGCAGACACTCACGACGGATAAGGTCAGTCATGCTAAGTGGAGCCCTGAATATGGAAACACAATGTGATTAAAAAGAAGTTAAGGGTCAATTCAGTCATCCTCTCTCTCTCTCTCTCTCTCTCTCTCTCTCTCTCACACACACACACACACACGCACACTTGCAGTTACCTTCAGATCGAACCCAGAGATAAAGTTATGAGAGTTTTGTTTTTGTAAAATGTTATGTTCAATCCTTTATCGTGTTCTTCATTCATCACAGCAATATCGTATTTACCCAACCCCTCCGCTCGGGCAGGATATGACACAAGGTCAATTTTTTAAGCAGAGTTTAACAGCTTTGAACTCAGAGTTTTCCTTCTCCTAGACTAGTTGCCTCACCAAGGCTGAAGAACCCAGTCTGCCCTACTATTTACCCATAGCTGGAGGGAGAATAATTGGATTCATACCTTTCCCAAGGGTATTAGTGCTATGTGAAATGCAATTAGTCAGGTCCAGGATTTGAACTCGTGTCACCGTGTCCATATCCTGCGACGATAACCATTACACCACGGGCACCTCCATTCATCACAGCAATATAACACACAGCTACTGAGCCTGAACAAAAAGGGAATAAACAACGAAAAGTCTTAACATTGAAGTTTATGTTTAGAGTGTGTTCTCTTCCGGGCCAACAAATAGCCTTCGCCTCAAGGAGAAAATCGTGGAGAAACGATTATCTTTGTAGGTAATATAGATAGCAAACCGAGATCAAACCATGGATAACGCTATTTGCATTATACTTAGCGTTAATACTCTTAAATATTGTACACAGCGACGCGACATCAAATCATGGACAAAGCTTTTTTATTCATTAGCGTTAATACTCTTAAATATTGTACATAGCTATTTCAGATCAAAACCTGGACATAGCTGTTTTATTTTACTTAGTGCTTATACCCTTCAATATTGTACACAGCGACCCGAGATCAAATCATGGAAAAAGCACATATATTAAATATATATAATTTGGTTTTGTTTGGTTTTATGGCATATCAACCGTAGTTGGTTATATAATGCCAAATCCTCTTTATACATATATATGAAATATATATGATTTGGGTTGGTAGGGTTATATGGCATATGAACTGTTGTAGGTTATTTAATGACAAATCCCGTTTATACATATGTAATGAATACATATGATTTGTAAACAAATTTTGTTGATATTTTTAAATGAACCTAAACTCATTTTTTACGCACAGTTAAATGGTTTCAAGTATTTCTATCAAAAATTGATAATTCTAGTCACTGTTAATTATTTGTTTGCACACAGTTAAATGGTATCCAGTATCGCTATGTTACATTGACAATTTAACATCATCTATTTGTTTTCACTTATTTAAATGGGTATATTTTTTTCATCATACAACGTGTGAAAGCACGTGAGCTACCCTGCCCTCATCAACCGCCAACCAGGAGTGATAACAGTTTCGGTAGCTCATGGCGATGGTGCCACTCCTGTCGCTACCATGCAGCTTTTGCCACCGGACAAGGTATTTAAAAGAATTATAGAGTTCGCCAATCGTCCGGAAGACCTAGATTCAATCCCAGGTCGTGTGTCATACCAAAGACTTTAAAAATGGTACTTGATACCTCCTTGCTTAACAGTCAGCAATACAAGGTACGTATCAAGGGTAAAGTGGAGCAATCTTGGGAAAGGAGTAGCGCCCTCCCTTACACCTCGGTGTAGTAGCTATTGAAAAGGGAGCTTTCTGGTTTCCCTCGACTACAGTCGCCAACTTTACTTTTCACTAAATATATATATATATATATACACACACTCGATAAATTAAGAGCGGAGATTACATTGGACATTCATCTTCATTTTTAGTGTGCAGTTTGTGATTTTTAAAAAACGCGTTTACTTTTGGCCGTTGATGTTATTACGTGTTTACAGTAACCGTTTCTTGATGTTACGTAATTACACGGGAATGGTGGTTCCGCGTGCATTTCGTTCATGCTGAAAACTTTTCGCTTTCGACCAAATCCAAATATGATTTGTAAGTGATGTCATTTTTAAATGAGATTGAACTAATTTGTTTATACTCTAGTATCGCTGTTGTTTCTACATAATTAGATGGTTTCAATTATTGCTATGTAACACTAATAATTCTATTCAATGTTAATCATTTGTATGCACACAGTTAAGTGATTACGAATTTTGATATTTTACACTTCCTTTGCACACAGTAAAATAATTCTAAGTATTGTTTGCCCAGTCGTCTGGGGCTGTACAATACACAGACTACTTCTCTGTGGAGGGGTAAGACCCTCCACCTAACGAGTGTCCTGATATGGTTCTAAAAAATCTGATGGTGAGGTTCCAGTAATGTTGGAGCTTTGGAGAATGCAGAGTACCCCTTTATTGTTATCACTCCCAGGTCCACTCTGTCCCGGATAGGGTCCTATCTATGGGTTAGATAGAACTAAACCATGCTTCCTTCACAATACTGATTTTTGCATTTAAACTACGTATTTATGCTAAATTGAATTCTTTGGAATAAAACTGTTTTTGACATTAAAACTGTACTTACACTAAACTGAATTGTTATATATAGAACTGTTCCGACATTTAACTGTGTGTAAACAAAATTAACTGTTTGAATAAGCTGAATAACTTCAAATAGAAATGTTTTTGACAATCAAACTGTGTACTCATGCTAGACTGAATTATTTGAAATACAACTGACAATTTGTATAAAAATGGATTTGGCTTTAAATAACCTACAAATGTTGATATGCCATAAAACCCAAACAACCAACCAACATCTAAGTACTGTTATGCATTACTACAACATTCTGTTAGTTATTTGTTTAAAATAATTAACTGGTCGAACAGTTCTATTTCTAACAATTTAATTTAACATTAGTCATTTGTTTGAGCAATTTAAACGTCAAAAAGTCCTATTTAACCCATAAGTCAGAGGGGACCTCAGAGACATGGCAATGAAGAGGTACTTCAGATTACCTCTATATCCGTTAAGCAATGTGTCCAGCAGGACATGTAGCGTAACGGATATAGGCGTTTGACCCCAGGTAAATAAGAAGGAATATTTAATATAACTCAACATCGACCAAAAAGTAGTGAATATAGCAATTTTACAAAACCGCTGGAGAAAAAGCTAGACGGCAACTACACAAGAATGTTGCGAGCAATATTAAACAAGTCCTGGCGGCAACACCCCACAAAATACCAACTATACGGTCACCTGCCTCCCATCACGAAAACTATCCAAGTTAGACGAACCAGGCACGCAGGACACTGCTGGAGGAGCAGAGACAAGCTCATAAGGGATGCACTCCAATGGAACCCCACATATAGCCGTGCAAAAGCAGGACGACCAGCAAGAACATACATACAGCAGCTATGTGAAGATAGGGGATGTAGCCCAGACACATGCCAGAGGCGATGAACGATAGGGAAAAGTGGCGAGAGAGGGTTAGGAATATCCATGCTAGCGGCACGACATGATGATAATGATGATGATGATAGCGGCTTGCATTGTCCAAGGGTAAGTGTTAGGACTTCCAATCCTTAAACGGGTCATTTGCGAGGGAATTACAGATATAGTTGACACATCACAAAAGAATAGACGCTTAATTTAAGCCAGTGCATCATATAACTATTTGAACTGAGTACTGAAAAATGTGTATTTTTTTAAAAATTTCTGTCAGCCCCAAATGGCGGTAGCAGTTACACTTAGCCTTGATATTTAGGTCCTGACTTGTCGCTTCCACGATAACGAACTACCTGACTCTTTTTAACAAAACAAGACTCTGGTTTTTGACCGTCTCTCGCAACTATAATAAGACAGCATGTCATTGACCATGTGTTGTCTGTCACAAAGCGGAGTACCAAAGTTATTGCATGCCTTTTCAATAAAAAAAAACTTCGTCCTTTTGTTTTATTCCAATAAATTCAAATAAATATATGTCGATAAAATAAATTCTAAAAATATATGTACATCTATCTATCGTTATATATATATATATATATATATATATATATATATATCCTACCCCTCCTCCATGGACAGGATGTGACACAAGGTCAATTTTTAGCGGAGTTTTACAGTTTTGAATTCAGTGTTTTCATTCTCCTATACTGGTTGCCATACCAAGACGAAAGAGCTTAGTCTTCTCTACTACTTACCCATAGCTGGAGGAGAGTTGTTGAGTACATAACTTTTCTAAGGGTATTTGTTGGGGTGTCCTCGCGTTGTACTGGTTACAGCGGAATCGTAGTAAGCGAGTTCGAACTCCAGTCGCGCTATTAGGTTCACTTTCGGACAAATAACCCTGGGAAAGGTATGAACCCCCTTATCCTCCCAACTATGGGTTAAATAGTTCCACTACTGTTCTTCTATGAGAATAGCTTTGGCATTAAATAACCTGCAAAGGTTGATATGCCATTAAACAAAGAAACCAAACCAAACCGGTTTCTAAGAATATTTGTGCAATCTAAAATGCAAACAGCCTCGTCCAGGATCGAAATCGGGTGTCAATTCCCAGCGACGATAAGAATTACATTACGAGTGCCTACTCTCTCTCTCTCTATATATATATATATATATATATATATATATATCATCATCATCATCATCATATCGTGCTGGCAGTACGGATATCCCAGACCCTCTCTCGCCACTCCTCCCTATCGTTCATCGCCCTAGGTAGGTCTTCAGGACAACAACCTGTATCCTCACACAGCTGCTGAATGTACGTTCGAGCTGGTCGTCCTGCTTTTGCGCGGCCATGTGTGGGGATCCATAAGAGTACATCTCTTATGAGTTCATCTCTGCTTCTCCAGCAGTGTCCTGCATGTCTGGTTCGTCTAACTTGAATAGTTTTCGTGATAGGGGGCAGGTGGCCGTACAGTTGGTGTCTTGTGGGGTGTTGCTGCCAGGACTTGTTCAGGAGATTCTTATGAATCTCCAGGAGTGCCCAGTGTATGATAATTAATATATAAATTCCTTACCGAGCTAATTCCAAATATGTTTGGGCTTTTACTATGTATTAACTTTCCTTTAATATAGCGAGATCAAAAATGTGGTTCTGATGTTACCCCTCAGAATAACAGGTAGGGAGCAGCCACTACGTCACACCCCTCACGATCTGTAACTGTGAATGATCAATGCAAACTATTCTCAGTGACCTCTATTCTAATTGTGTGCTCCATATTTTTTACCTTGTACCAAACTAGGTTAAACTTAATAAATGACTATACACAAAATGATATATGCTGACGGAAAAAATATCTGTCTTCATACATATGTGTGTGTGTGTGTGTGTGTGTGTGTGTGTGTGTGTGTGTGTGTGTGTGTGTGTGTGTGTGTGTGGATAAGCCAAAAGATGTAAGTATTCATACACAAAATGATATATGCCGACTGAAAAAAAATATCTATCTTGATACATATATGTGTGCGCGTGTGTGTGTATGTGCGTGTGTGTGTGGATATGCCTAAAGATGTAAGTATTCATACACAAAATGATATATGCCGACTGAAAAAAAATATCTATCTTGATACATATATGTGTGCGCGTGTGTGTGTATGTGCGTGTGTGTGTGGATATGCCTAAAGATGTAAGTATTCATACACAAAATGATATATGCCGACTGAAAAAAAATATCTATCTTGATACATATATGTGTGTGCGTGTGTGTGTATGTGCGTGTGTGTGTGGATATGCCTAAAGATGTAAGTATTCATACACAAAATGATATATGCCGACTGAAAAAAAATATCTATCTTGATACATATATGTGTGTGCGTGTGTGTGTATGTGCGTGTGTGTGTGTGGATATGCCTAAAGATGTATGTATTCATCGATTGGCCAAGTTCAGTTGAATATGCTCTTTTAAAAACTGTTTAATAAAATGTCGAAAATTGGAAATATGCATGAAACCTATTTTTTGAATAACAAAGACTTAGTTTTTCACATCTCCGGTGAGAAAAATACTGACGATATTTTTCTTCTTTTGCCTTCCAAATTTTTTTTTTTATATTTTCTTAGAATATTGATCTTGGAGCGTAATTTTAATTTTTTTTCTTTTGCTTTTTGTTTTTTGTTTTGTTTTTTAATTCGAAGAATTATAGTGCTGACATGAATTGTGTTTCATGCCAACGAAGGTAGCAGTGTTACTAGCCTCAAAACAAAATTTGAATAAGATAGATTTGTTTTCACTCGCTGTCCATTCATATAATGTCACTTCATAAATCAAATTTTGTCTGAGAAAACGTTTTATTAATTCGTGTTTTTTTTAATATTTTACATAAAATGACAATAACATTTCGAGATATTTTTAGAAAGTCCAAGCAAGTACAATCGCAAATATTACATATTATTTATGTACATTGAGTCTTTCCGCTCTCTGATATACGAGGATCATTGAATAAGATTCAAGACCTTTTTCGTATGGGCACTTTTATTGATAATACACACATGAAACTCTAGTCCCTTTCGAAGTAATCTCGTCCGGCTGCAATGCACTTATTGTACCGTTCCAACAGCTTCTGGAAGGTCCCATGGAAGTCCTCTTGTGTGAGCGTGTCAATGACCTTCGTCACAGCCGCTTTCATTTCCTCAATTATCTCATAACGACAGCCTCTGAGCTTAGAGAATAAGCAAAAGTCGCAGGGAGCAAGGTCTGGACTATAGGGAGGCTGAGGAACTGTGTTGATGCCCATCTTGCACAAATAGTCTGTGACAAGGATGGAGTTGTGGACTGGTGCATTGTCCTGGTAGAAATTCCACTGACCCGATTTGAAGAGTGTTGGCCTCTTCCCTAGGAATCTCTCCCTGAACTCCCTTAAAATCTCAACATAGTAACCCTACACCTAACCCTTAGGCCAATCAACTCTGGTCTATTGACTTCCTTATTCCTCCCACTCCTCTCATCATCCCTCACAGACTCCGTGCCTTCCTTGAATCTCTTATGCCACTCAAAAACTGATGCTAGATTCATGCAAGATGATCGAAAAGCAGTCTGAAGTATTCCATACGTTTCTGTGGCATTTTTTCAAGTTTAAAACAGAATTTTTTGCATATCGTTCTTCTAAAGTGTCCTCACGTCCGGATTGCATTTTTGAAATTCACCAGTTGTGACAATCAGGCTTTAGTAGGGTGTATTCCAATTGCTGCTGTAGCTGTTCATTTGAAGCTGAAATCATAAGAATGGGTCAGTCATCTCATTAGATGTATAGCAATAAGATACTGAATTTTCAAGAGTCCGTGACAATTTTAAATGCCTTTACAAAAAAAGTCTGGAAACGTATTTCTCTTGAGATCAAGTGAGAACAAGTTTGCTTTTATTACTCCCACTTGGGGGGGGGCTGTACTCGTTAAGTCTTCACAAGACTAGTATATCTATTTATCCTAACGCTTCTTCTACGGACTAGACATCGTACCTCATTTTTTAGCGAGGTAAAAAAATGTTTAAATTCAGAGAGTTTTCTTCTACATTGGTTGTCAGTCTGTACAACTATTTACCTATAGCTGGTGATATGATTCATCCCTTTCCCAAGAGCAAGAACACGAATTTGAAATCGGGTCACCAATTCCATTACCGACCAGGATAACCGTTACGCTAATTTCGGATAATGATATAGAATACGTCAACTCAATCTCTGTCGAGGGATGTACCACCCTCTTCAACGAGTGCCCTTAATATGATACTAAACCATCTGAGGGTGCGACTTCATTCCCGACAATTGGAGAATATAGAATACTCAGGGTAAGTCCAGACGATACCCCGCGCAAAGTATTTCCGACGGAGACTACGCGGATTACATAGCGCTTCTGGCAACACCTATTCAAGCTGAATCCCTGATGCACAGTCTGGTGCTGGCGGTAGGGGGCCTCATGTGAATGCAGACAAAACGAAGTACATGTGTTTTAATCAGAAAGGAGACATCTCCACTCTAAATGGTAGCTATCTAAAACTAATGGACAAGTTCACCTGCATCGGAAGCAGCGTCTCATTTACGGAAAATGACATCAGTGTATAACAAGCGAAGTCGTGGACTTCTATCAAGTGATTAATAATCGTATGGAAATTAGAATTATCCGATAAAATTGTTGCATCATTGTAAGGAAGAGATACACAGTGAAATAAAGAGTTAATTATTTATTAACTGAAGTGGTATAATCCAACAAATATAAATCTCGCTACTGTGAGTGTTACGTCCGAAGTAGGTCTTACTACAGACTGAGATCTTGCAAAACACCCGTGCTCAAGTAACACGACGTCTTTTATACCTCTACGATTCCGGAAGTCACATGATACGAGCAAAAAAAACGCAATTTTATCCAAATAGTGGTCGTGTCAATTTTACTATATGGACGCACCGCATGGACGCTGACTAAGCGTATTGAGAAAAAGCTACGAGCTATATTGAACAAATCCTGGAAGCAACATCCCATAAAGCAGTATCTGTACAGCCACCAACCACCCATCTCAAAAACCATCCAAATAAGACGAACAAAACATGCAGGACACTGCTGGAGAAGTAAAGACGAACTCATGAGCGACGTTCTCCTATTTATGGGTCAAATAAAAATATTTAATCACTTACTATACTTATTGCCATTTAACTGTGTGCAAACAAATGCCTAATGTTAAATTGAATGATTTGTACTAAGTCGCGATACTTGGACCCGTATAATAATGAATAAAATTATCAGTATTAGATAGCAATAGTCGAAACCATTGAACTGTATGCAAATAAAACTATTAGTGTTAGATTGCAATACTTGAAACACTTTAACTGCGCACAAAAAATAAGAATATTTGAAACCATTTGATTATGGGCAAACAAACAAGTTCTGACTCGTTTAAAGCCTAATGGGTAGAGCGTTCAACAATGGCCCAGGAGACAGGGGTTCAATCCCAGGTCGAGTTATACCAAAGACTAAAAAAATGGTACTTGATACTTGATTGGAGGTGCCCGTGGTGTAATGGCTATCGTCGTAGGAAATGGACACGGCGACACGAGTTCAAATCCTGGACAATACTGATTGCATTTCACATTGCACTAATACCCTTGAGAAAGATATGAATCCAATTATTCTCCCTCCAGCTATGGGTAAAATAGTAGGGCAGACTAGGTTCTTCAGCCTTGGTGAGGCAACTAGTCTAGGAGAAGGAAAACTCTGAATTCAAACGTGCTAAACTCCGCTTAAAAATTGACCTTGTGTCATATCCTCCCCGAGCGGAGGAGTTGGTAAATATGGATATCTCCTTGCTTAACTCTCAGAAATATACGGTACATTTCAAGGGTAAAGTCGAGCAATCCAGGGAAAGGAGTAGCGCACAACCCGACACCTTGGTGAAGTAGTTAATAAAAAGGAAGCTTTCAAGTCGCCCTCGACTACGGTCTCCAACTTTAATTTTACTTAAAATATATACATCATTTGGCATTACATAACCTACATGGGTTAATGTGCCATCAGATATAACCAACCAGCTGAGCCCGACTGGTAAGTGGTGGACATCTAGTCAAGCAAATTACTGAGTGGTGATCTTGATCCTCACTCGGTGTCCTTTACTTGCAACCTGGGCCCAAATCTAAGCATTGATTGGTTTTGGGGGCGCTTTGAACAATGCAATGGTTAGCAAGCTAGGCTAGCTAGCCATTCGTTATTACTGAGTTCGATTCTCACTAGGGGCTACATACTTATGACTCGCTGTCACAGCTAATTTAAGTAGATAACCACTAGTAACTGGTGATTTTCTCTAAAAATGAAATTATAGAAAGTCCATTAATACTCAGTATTCGTATATTAGTATTACTATATTAGTATACCAGTATTAGTAAGTGGTCTCCACTGGAGTCCAAATGACTGTAAATCACCTCAGATCTCCTGGTCCCTTCTCAGTTGTCCATCTGATTTCAGCAGTTTTACGTTCTGAAGAACCAAAGTCTTTCTATCGAACTCCCAATCTGGCATTCAATTGTCCAGGTTATTTTGAATTGTTCCAAGTGCTCCAACTATTACTGGTATCTTTGTTACTTAGAAAAAGGAAAGGTGTAATGGTAGGAAATGAACACGGCGACACGAGTTCAAAACCTGGACGAGACTGATTGCATTTCACATAGCACTAATACCCTTGGGAAAGGTATGAATCCAATTATTCTCCCTCCAGCTATGGGTAAATGGTAGGGCAGACTAGGCTCTTAAGCCTTGGTGAGGCAACTAGTCTAGGAGAAGGAAAACTCTGAATTCAAACCTGTTAAACTCCGCTTAAAAAATTGACCTTGTGTCATATCCTGCCCGAACGGAGAGGTTGGTAAATATGGAAAAAGGAAAGAAGAGAAGAACCAATGAATAATGAAAGGAGAGTAAGAAAGAAAGAAAGAAAGAAAGAAAGAAAGCTCTTGGGAAATTTGGTCTGATAACTGAACGTCTTTCTTTTTTTTTTTTTTTTTTTTTTTTTCTACGATGTTTAGAACTAAAAGTAGTCGAACAACTACCAATAATATGAAAAGAAAGAAAGAAAGAAAGAAAGAAAGAAAGAAGAATTATTAAAAGAAAGAAAGAAAGAAAGAAAGAAAGAAAGAAAGAAAGAAAGAAAGAAAGTGCAAGGTTAGTAATATCCAAAGACTGATTAAAACCTTAGATTTCGACTGCAATGAAACACATTCTTGTTTAACAAGAGTTATTGCCCTTGTATAAGTAAAGTAGACTTTTTCACAAGATTCTAAACTTTTTTTATGTCAAAATTTCTCACTAATTTCTTTTTTTTCATTTTCCTCTAATACGTTTTCATTTTTCATTTTTCTCACTTTTTTTCTGAAACTGTCTTCATATATTTTTTCCTATTTTTAAACGTTACTCTATTTCTGTCTGAAAGACCACAAATTGCCTCGCCGACTTTATTTCATTTAATATTTGCCAGTTGGAATGAATGAAGGAAAGACGTCTTTACTTGATTGTTATTTTGGCGTCAATACAAAGCACATGCTTATCCACGCAAAACTTATAATCAAATCAGAGATACAATCCGATCAAAATCTAAAAAAATAGTGACAGTTTTTCGAGAGAGAGATATTTACGTCCTTATTTTTTAAAGCGATTGTTTTCAAATTATCGATAGCTATTCGACTACTTTTATTTCTAAACATCGCTGAGAAAAAAAAGAGGTTCAGTTATCAGAAAACCTTTTTTCCCAAGAGCGTGTTTCTTCACACACACACACACAAATATATATATATATATATATATATATATATATATATATTTGTCATCCACAGACAGACTGTTTCGTTGTATCACAACTCTTCAGTGTGGCTAGAAACGTAGGACACTTGAAGCTGGGATCGTAACTCGCCCATCTTTACGTTAGACAGTATCATACCGCTCAGCCATCAAACCAACCATGTCAGCTTGGGAGTTATAAAGCATTATGGAGTAGCTTTCGTTTGTTTACATTTTTGCATATATATATATATATATATATATCGGTGAAGTTTTAAAATGCTAAAATAAAAACTAATTTTTCGATACTATACAAGTTGAGTAATAGGCTTGTTACTCAATCCCCGGCACGAGCAGGATGCGAGTCAAAGTTACTTTTAAAGCGGAGTTAAACAGCTTTAAATTCAGTGCTTTCCTTCTCCTAGGCCGGTTACCAAGCTTAAGGCTGAAGAGCCCAGTCTTCACAGCAATTTAGCCATAGCTGGTTTTATTTGTCTCTGCCTCCCACTAGACAGGACTTGACACAAGGCCTTCTTTATAGTGGGGGTTTAGGGAGAGGAATGTCGGGCATCAGCCGTGGCTCGAGCCCTGCTGGACGTATGTTGGTCATTGGGTATCTTAGTGCAATGTCCACCAGATCAACCAATGCTGGGCTTGGACTCATTCGATATATTACGTTAGCCTGGCTTAGATGCTTGTTTATCGCTTACACTAGACCCTAGCTTACACTATACAATGCTTACCAATGACGTCATTGCCAAGCTGCAGGTGGCCCAGTTTAAGTCGGTGGCCATTCGCCCTCGAATCTGTCCTTGACTTAAAGAGCAGGAGAGGAACATATCCCTCCCTCCAGACTGAAGCCTGGCCGAACTCTTCAGCTAGCAGTAGAATAGTTGGATTCATACCTTTCCCAACAGTATTCATCATCATCATGTCGTGCTGCTACCACGGATATTCCTGACCCTCTCTCGCCACTTCTCCCTATCTTTCATCGCCTCTGTCAGGTCTTCAAGGCTACATTCCGTATCCTCACGTAGCTGCTGTATGTATGTTCGTGCTGGTCATCCTGCTTTTGCTCGGCCATATGTGTGGGTCCATAGGAGTACATCTCTTATGAGCTCGTCCCTGCTTCTCCAGCAGTGTCCTGCATGTCTGGTTCGTCTAACTTGGATAGTTTTCGTGATGGGAGGCAGGTGGCCGTATAGTTGGTGCCTTGTGGGCTGTTGCCGCTAGGACTTGTTCAATATTGCTCGCAACATTCTTGTGTAATTGCCGTCTAGCTTATTCTCCAGCCGTTTTGTTAGCGTCCAAGAAGTGCATCCACGCAGCAGTATCGACACGACCGCTGCCTGGAAGAAACTGCGTTTCATTTTATTGGTCAGGACTGATTTACATATGATCGATAGCTTATCGATAGCTGTCCATGCCTTCGTTAGCCGCGTGTCGATGTCTTTTTCGGTTGATGAGACACTGCTTCCTAGGTAGGGGAATTTGTCTACCAGTTTCAGCGAGGTTCCCTCTCGTGTGGAAATGTCGCCTAACCAAAATTATTAACACTATGTAAAATGCAAACGGTCACTTCCAGGAATATATTTAATGAATCTCATGCTTAACTACACTAGGTTGTAAGTAGAAGACTTGGTTTTCTTTGGTTTGCTTTGATGATATGACCATTCTAGGTTATTTACTGCTAAATCCTTTTTATACATACACAATAAATATATGATTTCTAAACACAGTTTGTAGATAACATTTTTAAACGAGCCTTAGCTCATTTTTTTCCAACGTTAAATAACATTTTTACTTATTTCTATCTTATACAAATAATTGTATTTACTATTAACCATTTTTTTGTACACAGTTAAATGTTTTCAAGTATTACTCTGTGTCACAAACAATTCAATTTTTGTACACACAGTTAAATGATCATTTTGTCATTTTTGTACACACAGTTAAATGATCAAACAGTTCATTTGACTTTAATGGGTCATGTTTTAATGGGTTAGGACGTTTTAATGGTTTATGGTGCTAAATATTGTATTCTAATTTTGCATTTTCAGCGTCTGAAATTTCCAGATAGAGTACACCTTTAATATCTGAGTGAGTCAAAAGTCTTGCAATATTTTGCTTGCATGAGGCACAATTCGGCAGTACCAGTTATATTTGTTGTGATTGTAAAAATAACGAATCACCCTGGACCGTGAGATGTCAAGCTCGCCTGATACTCTCCGAATGCTACTTACAGGATCTGCCGCTATGGTTTGGAGCACGGTCTCCCAGTCCAAGATTTTAAGCTTACCTGATCTTACCAATGTTCTTGCAACCAGAGCGGAATTTCATCTGCTATCTGGCTACTGTACAGTGATCCAATTTCCTTTCATCTTGTTCACAAGAAATACTTTTGATTGTTTCCGCGGCATTATGGCTCAGCTCAAACTTGTGAACACCAAATTAGACTACGTTGCAAATTCATCTCACAGGGAATGACTCAATTAACAATGAGTCAGCGTACTAACTACCACTATACTGCCAACCACAGAGCGTAACTTTCACAGCCTAATCTGTTTCGGTCACATGATATACACACCGCAGACTAACACGTATCGAAATACTCCAAAACATTTTATTCACTTTAGAATATATAGAAAAGTAAAGTTGGCGACCATAGTCGAGGGTGAACTGAAGGCTTCTTTTCCAATAGCAACTACATCGAGGTTTAGGGGAAGAAGCTACTTCTTTCCCTGGATTGCTTCAATTTACCCTTGATCTGTACCTTATAATGCTGAGTGTTAAGCAAAGCCGCATCAAGTAACATTTTTTTAGTCTTCTGGACCATTGGTGAACACCCTACTCATTAGGCCAATGGCCCGGAAAGTCAAATTGGCGACTGTAATCGAAGGCTACCCAAAGGCTCCTTTTGCAATAGCTACTACACAGAGGTGTAGGGGAGGGCGCTACTCCTTCCCCTGGATTGCTACACTTTACTCTTGATACGTACCTTATAATGCTGAGTGTTAAGCAAGGAGGTATCAAGCACTATTTTTTAAGTCTTTGGTATGACTCGACCTGGGATTGAACCCCGGTCTCCTGGGCCATGGGCGAACACTCAACCCACTAGTCTAATGAGCCTGTTTAGTATATATATATATATATATATATATATATATATATATATATATATATATAATTATTATTATTATTATTATTATTATTTATTTTTATACCTATACTATAAGTCTGAGTGTTATATAATTGCGGAAGGATTTTTTTTGTATTATCATTTTTTGTTGGTTATAACTTATCATTCGGTTTGGTTAGGCTTAGAACTATTCGGCTTAGTGCACGTGCAGGTGCACACGTTGAGTGCAGTTCACACTCGCGCGTGGAGGATGTGACAATCACAAATGTCATAATAAAAACCCCAGATAGGAAATGACTGGGGTGTGAATGACGTCATGCCCGAAAGCGAGGGGCTGGGAATTTTGGTGATTTTTGAAAAAGCAGTGAGTTGAAATTCGTTTCTGGGCGAGGCTAGTTGATTTTTGAGCCTGGACGAGGCCAGTCCAGTTGTGGTCTACGGGATGCGCCGCGCGTTTGTTGTGTCAGTTAGTTGAGATTTTGACTCTGGGCCGAGAGTTCAGCTGAGGGGTTGACTGAAGGACGATGTAGGAACAGTCAGCATAGTAAAAATTGTGTGTCTCTCTCTCTCCTCGTGTCGAAAGACTAAACTCAAGAAGTCAATAAACGTTTCATACCTGAACTAAAGAAAGTCGTCAATGTTTTTCGGTATTTCCATGCATCTGAACTTTTTACGTGTCTGTATATTTCACATAGTCGTATTTTGAATATGCTACATGGCGGTGTGAAAAAAACCAGCTGATATAATTTGTAAATAAAAAAAAAATTTCCACAAACTGCTCTAAGAAAAATTTCAATAAAAAAAGAAAAATCTAAAAACATTCGTACTGCTTGAAAATAATCTACCAGTACCGCAATGTCTAGTCAAAAGAAAAAAAAATATCCACAGAGTTATCTAAGTTGATACGTAAAAGCGCTCAATACGTTTACCAGAGCGACATAAGAATACTTGAAAAGGCATAACTTTCCTGGAAGGTAAAACCTAGTGAGACAAGTTCTGGCTCTTATGGTATTTCTCTCTCTCTCTCTCTCTCTATATATATATATATATATATATATATATATATGTTTGTGCGTATGTGTCTTTCACCACTCACATATTTTTATTCGAATAGAAGGCTTGGAGTCGGAGGATAAAACAATTCACAGTTCAATTTGTAAGTGAATTATATTTTTACGAAGTTTGCAAACTCACTAATTGATTTTTTATAATCATCTAAATTCTCAATATAGCGGAAACGACTATATAATGTTAATTGGAACCCTTCACTCAGTCCTAGATAGCAGCATCAATATAAATATGGACCATTATTACAAGAGAAACTGCAAGTTCATAGACAGTTTATCATTTTAGTATACAAACGGATAGAATCGCAATTTACAGTTGAACTCTAAATGGTGATTATCAGCCAAAATAGAAAGTTCTTTTCAACCGTTACGTAAGTATATGCAAATATGTTATATAAGTATGTGTATATATTCATTTCTACTTGTCAAATATTATTCAGTTCGTAGGTTGCATAATAAAAACTTGTTTTCGTGTCTATATATCATTTTTCTTATGCAACAGTCTTCTCAGCTCCGTAAACTCAACAATTCTAGCGCCTCTTTCAGTCTTATCATTGCATATAAATGTGTGTGTGTGTGTGTGTGTGTGTGTGTGTGTGTGTGTGTGTGTGTGTGTGCTATATAGTGGCCGACAACTACGATTAGTTACTCTGATGCTCAACTGTGTAACCGACGACAAAAGTTCAAACACAAAGACTCTAACGGTAGGTGTGAAATATAGTCATACAATGAGATATGTGGATTTTAGACAAGGGTCAGTTTGTTGGTTACCGGTAAAGCTACCAGTAACGACCGAAATTTAGGGGCTACTGAAACCACCAACTATCTACCTCTATTTGGAATTGAGCGACAGCATGTCAAAGAATAATACCACTTCACGTCTTCCAGTTTTACAGACCAGGGATTTTTTTTGCTTGTTTTTTTTTTTTGGTGGGGGGGTATTTTATCTTGCTTTTTTATTTGGGGGGAGGCTGTTGTCTGTTCTTTTTTGATTTTTGTTTTTGTTTTTTTGTTGTTTTTTTGTAAAGCACGCAATGGAAGCAAAAAAAAGATCTCAACAAATCATTTACTTACAAAGAGAAGGTTAACAAAAAAAGATAGATAAACAAAAGAAAGCTGATCAATAATTAACAAAGAATTTTTTTTAACCCGAGGTCTCATAGCAAAACGATAATCTCGCAAGATTGTTCGAGATTCAACTGACTCGAAGCACGATTAGTTACGCTTTGAAAATCATATTTAAACTTACAATATGAACTTCCATGGCGAGTTAAATATAATTGACCAAAACATCAATAAGAAAAAGAAAGGGGGTAAAACAATAATAAAATCAACTCGATACGGACAATAATGTTTTAGGAATTATACATTATCACCTTCTTTTTCATAGAATGAGTCTCAGAGGTATTTCAGAACTGCCTGGGGAATTTTCAATGCGATAAAGAAAGAATATCTGAAAATTACAATTCTATTTAATCGTGTTTACTCTAATTCCTATAATGGCACTCGATACTTTTATTAAAGATTTGCCCAAATAATTCATATTTTAGAAGCAGATATCTGTCAATAACATCTTCATATTTAAGTGTGTTTTCACGGGCAATTTTTTTTAAATGCGCATCTATACATCCATCAATTTGTGTTCGAACCTCGGTAAGACCCAAAAATAGCACAAGCAGCACGTTTTTAATAAAATAAGGTATTGTATAAAATATTAACATCTTGATGAGAAATTAATCATATTTCTTTATCTCTGAAGACATACTGTTCAAATATTTTAATTACAATATACACAGAAAGAAAATAAAAACAATGAACAAAATATACACAAACAATGGGATTCGAACCCGCATTTTTGGAGAGATAGGTATTTAAAAACATTGTCTTGCACATCCAGCTACCAGATGATTTAAATGGTAAATGAATTATAAAGAAAATTAAAGATTAATATCTTTATACGAAATAGAGTTTCCTCTGCAGAAATGTTTTCGGGCTTGATTTGATTTCGAAAAAGTGAAATACGAGGGAAATAATTGCAGAAGTTGGAGTATGATCTGAAAATTTTCTTAGTTCGGATTCCTCAAGTAACCATAACTTGTCTAAATAAAATAATCAAATTCATCCATTAATGAAGACTTAACGAGCCGCCGCTGGCATTGGCCTCCATGTCAATACACACAAAACTGAATATATGTGCTTTAATCAAACAGGCGACATTTCCACACGAGAGGGAACCTCTCTGAAACTGGTGGACAAATTCACCTACCAAGGAAGCAGTGTCTCATCAACCGAAAAAGACATCGACACGCGGCTAACGAAGCCATGGACAGCTATCGATAAGCTATCGATCATATGGAAATCAGACCTGACCGATAAAATGAAACGCAGTTTCTTCCAAGCAGCGGTCGTATCGATACTGCTGTATGGATGCACTACTTGGACGCTAACAAAACGGCTGGAGAAGAAGCTAGACGGCAATTACACAAGAATGTTGCGAGCAATATTGAACAAGTCCTAGCGGCAACACCCCACAAGGCACCAACTATACGGCCACCTGCCTCCCATCACGAAAACTATCCAAGTTAGACAAACCAGACACGCAGAACACTGCTGGAGAAGCAGGGACGAGCTCATAAGTGATGTACTCCTATGGACCCCCATATGTGACCGAGCAAAAGCAGGACGACCAGCTCGAACATACATACAGCAGTTATGTGAGGATACGAAATGTAGCCCTGAAGTCCTACCAGAGGCGATGAACGATAGGGAGAAGTGGCGAGAGAGGGTTCAGAGATATCCGTGCTAGCGGCAGGATATGATGATGATGATGATTACTTTAAAATTCATATTTCAACATTCATGCAAAGAAAAGAAAAAATATGAAATACGGTGAATTTCGAACCCACATCTCTAAACAGATGGTACCAAAAATAATCACGCTACCAAGACTCTCATTAAAAAAATGATAATTTGAGTAGAATATTAACAATTAACAGCTTGCTGATAAAATAGAGAAGTGAAAGTCTGATCAATACGAAAAAACAAAATGGGATTTCTTCCAAGCTATGGCTGGGTCAATATTATAGTATGGATGCACCACACGGACGCCAACAAAACGCACAGAGAAAAAGCCTCATGAGAACTATACAAGAAAGATATTTTGAAGAAATTCAGGGAGCAATAACCCACGAAACAACAACTGCGTGGTCACTTACCTCCTATCTCAAAAACCATCCAAGTAAGACGAACAAGACATGCGAGACATGGGTGGAGAAGTAAGGACCAACTCATAAGTGAAGCTACTAGGCGCCTCTGGTGGTGTAATGGTTAGCAAGCTCGGCTAGCAAACCTACACGAGTGAGTTCAAGTCTCATTGGGTGTCCCTTTCATATGGCCTTGTGCCACATCTAAGCAAAAAGCTTAGTAAATTTCCATAAGTGAAGCTACTATGAACCCCTACACATGGACTTGCCAGTGTTATTATGTTGTATAGCCGTGATACAACTATACGTATACATATATATGCAGAAACATAATCAACAATAATGACGAACGAACACACTTCTTAAGAAAAATATACCTCTCACACTTTATTCTCGAAAGGGTTGCGAAAGAGTTGCGAAAGGGTTGTGTGTGAGAAGTGAGTTGGAGACGGAACACACTGCAACATATTGACCCCAAGTTCCTCTGGATATAGCAGTACTTCTTTCTCATTCTGCTATCCTGTTCAACCGGGGGTCACAGAGGGCTGCAAGCCCTCTGTCTGGAGCTGGTTCTCACTACCTCTAACTGCAACTCGAACACCAACTGCAACTGACTCAAACTAACCCAAGCCGTCTGTGAAACCGGGTTATATAATTGTTTGACACCCACCTGCTTCTGTGGGCGTCGCAATTGCACCGAATTCAACCCGTCCACAGGTCAAGTTCATACCCTGATGTCTTCGACCGGATACACCTGTTATCTGATTGACGGCTGGGTCGAGGGCCAATAATTTACAAATCGACCAACAAGAACTTGTTTACATCAGCCCTGGATGTAATTTGGAAGACCTGCCGGGAGCGATGGATGATAGGGACGGATGGAGAAAGAGAATCATGGAAATCCATACGACTTGATGATTACGGTTTGAATATTTTAACTATAATATACACCCCTGCAAATAAAGAGTCACCTGCGTATGACACTAAACTGCATCGGATAGTGAGGCTCCAGTCCTGGAGCTTTGGGGAATGTGGAGTACCCATACATTACCATTACACCCAAGTCTACTCTTCCCTATTCTTAGTACATGTTAAGGTCTCATTTATGGCTCAAATAGAACTGTTCTATCATTTAGTAAGGGTTATTATTATAAGTAATTTAAAACTATACACCTGTGTGCTGATTATTTATATTACATATTTTTATACTTGATAAATAGAATGAATTACTAATATTAATTAGCAACACTTAAACTCATTTAACGCTGTACAAACAAATGATTAATACTAAATAGAATTATCAGTATTAGATAGGAATACTAGAAAACATTTAACTGTGTGCAAACAAATGAGATCTAACAACTCGTTTAACAATAATGTTATCTCCAAACTATTCGCTTACAAAAATAAATAAATTCAAAAAATACAAATCTCTTCGTGGACCTCCCTATTTTAAAAATATTTTAATTTTTTCTTTGGACCTACAACAAATATTTTATATATATATATATATGGGGGGGTATGTGTGTGTGTGTGTGTGTGTGTGTGTGGAAGTAAATAATGGATTGTAATCCAACATAATATAAAGAAAAATTAATAACAAGGCAATCCAAGTAGAAGAAGAGATTTATTGAATTTCATCTCTCATGGACCTGATGATGGTTCAGTAGAACCGAAACGCTATATTGTCGATTTTACTTCCCAATAAATCTCTTCTACTTGGATTGCCTTGTTATCAATTTTTCTTTATATATATATATATATATAAACAGGATTTGATATTAAATAGCTCACAACGGTTGATATACCATTAAACAACAACCAACTAACCTCTTGTTTCACGGGTTGATGGAAACAAGATTACGTGAGAATTTGAGCAAACCACTCTCCTATGATTATTTTTCTTACTCAGTCACAGTAGAAATTATAGTTCTCCTTTATTACTCTTGACAGCGACCAGTTCTTCTTCTTCGTCTACTTCTTTTCCTTATTATTATTATTATTATTATTATTATTATTATTATTATTGTGGTTTTTGTTGTTGTTGTAGTTGTAGCATTAGTCCTAGCGGTGGTGCTGTTCTTGTATTGTGTTTCTCCTGTCTAACACTAAAGTTTTTAGCCAATGGTACTCTCTCATCATACCATTCTCCGGGATATAAGCTCGGAAGAAGCTGTTGTAGCGCTGCTGAAGTTTCAACTTGCTAAGATTTCACAGTTCAGTATATTAGCCTCTATGCCACGGGAACTCCTCCTCCTATCCTTAAGGATACCTTACAGAATATGGGAACCCTCGGCTATGACGAACTGTTTCAGTATATTTTTTGTTTTCCATTTTTCCCAGCTTTGCTCACAGATGTGTAAAAATTTTGTAAACATCTTACAGCAAATATTGATAAAAAAATTTTTTCCCTTTCTTTTCATCTTATCTAACAAGCACATTGAAAATGTACTGATGACGTTCTACCAAGGGCAAAATAAGTATAAACCTTAGATGTTTCAAATCGAGAGAAAGAAGAAAAACTCCTGATTTCGATTACATCCTTTTCTAATATGCATAACACTGCATAAATCAAAAATATTGGCGCTCTACAATCTTCAGGAAAGTATGTACCGGTTCTAGTTTTGTCAAGTAATTATTACTATATACACCCCTGGACAAAAAAGTATGAGACCACCCTCAAAAATAATAATATCTTTTTTTTTTAATTCTGAGGTGGTCTTATACTTTTGTCAAGGGGTGTATGGATAATGCGAGTCTGCAAAGTTCATTAAAATGTTTCAATTCCAACCTAAGAAATAAGTATACTAGTAAATCTAGCACTCCTAGTATGAACAATATATGCCTGAGTGTAATTGATAAATAAAGAATATCGTTGTTGGATTTACGTGAACGAAGTCAAACAATAAAGCCATCGTGTTCAACACGGGTGCCATGGTAGACATGCTGCCGAAGACAAGAGGTAGAATTATTCTTTATTTAATTCATTAAGATCGTAGAAAAACGTTTTTTACTATTGATTTGATTTATAGACTGATTTTAACGGCATGACAACCCATCTAGGGTTATTTTATGCCTAGAGGTTAGAGAATTGCGTCCATTGTATGTCTATATTTACATTTCTTGCGTAGTCAAAGGTATTGGGCGGGGAGATGATTATCATATTTACCAACCCCTCCGCTCGGGATATGACACAAGGTCGATTTTTAAGCGGAGTTTAATAGGTTTGAATTCAGAGTTTTCCTTCTCCTAGACTAGTTGCCTCACCAAGGTTGAAGAACATAGTCTGACCTACTATTTACCCATAGCTGGAGGGAGAATGATTGTATTCATACCTTTCCCAAGGGTATTAGTGCTATGTGAAATGCATTCAGTTTCATCCAGGATTTGAACTCGTGTCGCCGTGTCCAATTCCTATGACGATAACCATTACACCACGGCCACCTCGGGGGAGATGATTATGACTTATACCAAATAAGACAAAAGCAAACGATACAATCATCATATTTCTATCATATCGTATCAAATACAATTTTTTTTAAAACAATGATTATAAAGAAAATTTTATATTTTAATGTATCTATATATTATAGTACTTAATTAATTTTACATAAAAATATATTGTTTACGAAATTTTAAGAATATGTACACAAACTAAGCAATGGAGTCAAAATGGAGTAATGGATATCATCGTAGGAAATTTGTTACGGCGACCAAAGTTCAAATCCTCTGAAAGAAGCTATTTGCACTTCGTATATCACTAATACCCTTGGGAAATGTGTATCAAACTATTCTCCCTTCAGTTATGGGTAAGATAGATGAACAGATTGGGCTCGTTGGCCTTGGTATGGCAACTGGTCTAGGAGAAGAAAAACTCTGAATTTAAACCTGGCAAACTCCACTTAAAAAATGACTTTGCATATAACTACGCCGGGCTAAATTTCTGAAATTAGCGCACTAATGTGTCTCTACGGATCCTCGGCATGGTAGTATGGAGTTGGACATATATATATATATATATATATATATATATATATATATGTGTGTGTGTGTGTGTGTGTGTGTGTGTGTGTGTGTGACGGTGAACGTATGAACGAGTGTGTGTACGTATATACATGTGTATCTCTATGTATATGTGTGCAGATTATCCATGTGGTATGTGATAAAACGAAGATGGAGGAAGCAGTTCACCTACCCACTGCTTGTCTAACAGACCAGAATGTCAACCATGGATTAGGACGGAGTGAGCCTACGACCTTGAATTAGTGAGGGGCTAGGTAACACGCCGGAAAAGGAAACAAATAAACAGGAAATTACGAAAAACTTCCTGTTTTCCTGAAAGTAAAGGGATCCTGAATTAAAAAGAGTTAGTCAGAGGAAGAATTCGTCGGAGTAAGATGGTTAGAGAAAGTGACAGAATGTATGTGGGGGACAGTGCCAAAGAAAGGACTGAAATGATACACACTTCTCCCTCTGTGAGCGATCTCCGTCCTTCAAATTTTGAGTTTGACTTTATTTTTTCTTCTTTGTCTTTTGTGACACCATCTCGGCATCTGTGCAATAAAAACAGCGTGGGGTCACTCTAATCAGGGATCGGATGCACTGCAGGGCCGAGGAGTTTTTCATTGGCCTAATGAGAAGAGTGTTTGCCAATAGTCCAGGAAACAGTGGTTCAATCCTAGGTAGAGTCATACCAAAGACTCAAAAATGGTACTTGATGCTGCCTTGCTTAAGACTCAGCATAAAAAGGTAAGGATCAATGGTAAAGTGGAGCAATCCAGGGAATGGAGTTACGCCCTCCCCAACACCTTGGTGTAGTAGCTATTGAAAAGGGAGCCTTCTGGTCACCCCCGACTTCGATCACCAACTTTACATTTACTTATTTAGCTGTAAATAAAATGATAGAGGTAAGATGCAAAACATTTTTATTTTAATAGCTGCCCATTCAGGATTCGTAAAATCAACCTTTAACAAACTAGATAGATAAATAGATAGATAGATAGATCAAAGACGTCCATCGCACTATCAAATTCTGCATCAAAAATTAGAATTCTCTTCTTATGGAGATGTTTCTGATAATTTCTATTCATTGGTTTTAACTAGTTCACCGTTTCCAGTGAGAATTCGTTTTTGTTGTCCCTATCAAGCCGCATCTAGTCTTTCTGGATCTTCCTTACGCTATTCACACGTTTCGTTCCAAAAGCTTATTTTCAAGGATATCTGCACTGTGGATCAAACTTCCTCGTGATTTTTAGCCCAACAGCAACTTTTGACTTTTTAAGCCTTGATTAAAAAAGCATCTGACTCTTTCATATTTTGTATTTCTTTGTTGCTCATTCATAGATCTTTCCTTTTTTTTTTTTTTTTTCAGTTACAATAATACTCGTTATTAGTTTTTTGCAACCCCTTTTTGATGGTTTGGTTGGTTGGGTTTTATGGCATATCAACCTTTCTAGGTTATTTAACGCCAAATCCGTTTTTCTGTAAATAATCAGTTCTATTTAAAACAATTCAGTTTAGCATGATTACACAGTTTAATTGTCAAAAACATTTCTATTTCAAACTATTCAAGCAGTTATATGTAACAATTCAGTTAAGTGTAAATACAGTTTTAATGTCGAAGAACAGTTCTATTTCAAATAATTCAGTTAAGCATAAGCACGCAGTTTAAATATAAGTACGGTTTAATTGTCAAAAACATTTCTATTTCAAGCTATTCAGTTTACTCAAAGAATTCATTTTAGCATAAGTATGCTGTTAGTTCTTTTTAACCCATAGATAGGGCCTTATCAGGTGCTACCACTCCGGGCCAGAGTGGACCTGGGAGTAATGGCAATGAAGAGGTATTCCGCATTCCCCAAAGCTCCAGCACTGCTGGAACCTCACCATCAGATTGTTTAATGTCATGTCCATGACACTCGTTAGGGAGGGGGTCTTACCCCTTTGCAGAGGTGCAGTCAGTGTATTCTACTGCCCCAGCTGATTGGGCAACCCCTTTTTGAATATTATCCAATTGGGTTTGTTTTATGAGATTTTGAGAAAGCAATGAACAAATCTGCCATGTTTTTCTTTATTTAAATTTTATTTTATGTTTTTATTTTTTATTTCATTTTATTTCATTTTATTTATTTACTGAATAGAATACTTCGAACTGAAAATTTTAGAAAATCATTTAAACTATGTAATGTTCGTAATAAATGTGGTCTGAGATTTTTGCATCAGATTTATAAAAAATAAATGGCAGTTTAATTTTAATGCGATCAAATAAAAATTTGATAGAAATAGTTTTTAATTGTCTGAAGCTGTGAACGGGAAAAAATCTGAAGTAAAAATACAGAATCACATACTTTTTTTTTTGTGGTAGTGGGGGGTTATATTATCTTGTTCGTATTTTTTTTTACTTTTTTGTTTTTGTTTTTTTTTTTTGGTTATCACGATCTACTGTCGTTGAAAATGTGTCTTATATTTTGAATTCTAAGAAATAAACAGAACCTCCTTCCTTCTTTCTTCCGATCTTCATAAATACTTGCCACATTTTTCCTTCTTCTTCTTCTTCTTCTTCTTCTTCTTCTTCTTCTTCTTCTTCTTTCTTTCTTTCTTTCTTTTTTTCTTTTACTTTTTTTGGTCCCTTTTCTTTTTTTTCCTTTTTTTCTTCTTTTTTTTAGCTTTTGTTTTTTTTTATTCTGCCTTTTCTGTTCTTTCCACTTTTTTTCTTTCTTTTTTTTCTTTACATTTTCTTGTATTTTTTTTTCTTTCCCTTATTTTTATTCTCTCTCTCTCTCTCTCTCTCTCTCTCTCTCTCTCTCTCTCTCTCTCTCTCTCTCTCTCTCTAACATTCAGACCTTTTTCCTTTCTTTCCTCCTTTTTTTCTTTCTCTTCTTTTTTCTTGCTCCTTCCCACTTCTTTCTTTGTATTATTCCCTTTCTTTTCGCTTTGTTTCCTATTCATTCTTCTTTTGTCTCTTCTTTCTTTTTTTTTACCTCTCTCTTCTCCTCAATTTTTTTATTCTTCTTTTGTCTTTTCATTCCTCCTTCTTTCCTTTCTTTTCATCATTCCTTCTTCTTCTTCTTCTTCTTCTTCTTCTTTATTTCTATTTTCCTTTCTTTCCACCTTCCTCGATATCATTCTTTTTTCTTTTCTTCTTTTCTATCTTTTTATCTTTTCTCTTTCATTTTTTCTTTTTTCTACCTGTCTTCCTTTTCTTTCTTTTTTTTTCTTTACTGTTTTATCTTTTTCTTTATCTTATTTTTCTTTTTTTCATAACTTCTTTCTTTCCGCTTTTTTCCTACTTTTTTCTTTTTCTTTCTTCTTTCTTTAATTTTACTCCTCCCTGTTTTTTTTTTTTTTTTTTGCTTTGTTGTTTCTCATTTTTTTTGCTGTTCTATGATGATATTTATTCCTACTTGATACAAATAATTTGTTCAAATTTGCATGGTTTTGAGTATTCCTATCTAAAACCAATAAATTTCAAACAATTACATTGTTTCAAGCAACCAATAATAATAATCATTGGCTTTCTATGTAAAATAATCAGGGTGGTAATAAATAATAATTATTATTTTATTAATAATTGATTATATTAATTATTTCATGATTTATTTTGATGAGGTTGTGGACTGGTTACAAATCCTTACGTGTAAGTGTACTTCATCGCAAAAGTTCATATGGTGTAATTCTTGCTCGTGTCGCAGGATGTCAGGTTTGATAGATTCTTTTGTAGATCACCGGGATGACGTGTTTTCAAATTATTGTTGTGGCCAGATGACGTTAAAAGTAAACAAGTCATGTCGTTGATTTAGGATTAGATTGATTTAAATTAAGTAAAAGTTAATGACACGAGTCCTAATAGAACTTGCTGCTGAAATAGTTAAGGAGATATTATATAAGAAAAGATACTTTAAATGCAGTGGAGTTGAGATTTGAAACCCAAAGAGAGAAGTTAGGTTAGACGTTGGTGCGAATCGGTCAGATCGGTGGGATGCCTTTTTGTAGCTGGAAACGAGATTCGCTCAAACCCTTACAAGGTCTTCCTCTCTCCTTGAGTTTTTATCGAACTCTTATGAAAATGTCAACAGTTTCAAAATTCGAAATACTTGAATCGCCTGTTATTTATGAATTGTAAATATTCTACATGGTCCATCGTATTATATCAAGCCTTCCTAAAATAAATAATTCTATCTTATTATAATCATTTGTTTGCTTACAGTTATATAATTTCACTTATTCTGATAATTATTAAACACGTCTGTATGAATGAGAATCAACCTATACGACAATGTTGAAGTCTACGTCACAATTTGCGGTATGTACACAAAAATACTTATCGAATTTTCGAAAAAGATTTCCAAAATAAACTAAAAGCTGAAATACAAATCTCTAAGTAACAAGAAAGGCGACATGGCATTACCTGAATAAAGGGAACATCACAGAGTATAAAAAGAAATGTGTTCTATAACATAATTCTAAATTACGGCCCTTTCGGCTAGGGCTGTAGAATACACCGACTGCACCTCTGCAGAGGGGTAAGACTCCCCAACGAATGTCCTAGGTATGACACTAAACAATCCGATGGTGAGGTTCCAGTAATGCTGAAGCTTTGGGAAATGCGGTGTAACCCTTCATTGCGATAGGTTCACTCTGGCCCGGAGTAGTAGCAACTGATAAGGTCCTAGCTATGGGTCAAATTGAACGAAACGGAATTCAAATAGAACTAAATGACTGATATATAATTGAACTGTTGGGGATACATAGCAATATTTGGAACCATTTAACTTTTTTGATTAAACTGTTGAGCTTAAAATAAAACTGTTTTTGACATTTAAACTGTCTACTTATGCTAAACTGAATTGTGTGAAATACAACTAGTTATACGAATAAAAATGGATTTAGCCTAAGATGACCTACAATGGTTGATTTGACATTGAAGTTGTACTTACGCTAAACTGAACTGTTTGAAATAGAACAGTTTTGACATTAAATGTGTGTAAACAAAAAACTATACTCATACTAAACTGAATTATTCGAAATAGAACTGTTCATATATATATATATATATATAGTGAAGTTGGCAACCATAGTCGAGGGCAACCAGAAGGCTCCCTTTTCAATAGCTACTACACCGAGATGTGGGGAAGGGCGTTACTCTTTTCCCAGGATTGCTCCACTTTACCCTTGATACGTACTTTATAATGCTGAGAGTTGAATGAGTAGGTATCAAGTACCATTTTTAAGGTCTTTGGTATGACCCGACCTGGGATTGAACCCAGGTCTCCCGGACCATCGGCAATTGGCATGAATTAATGATATGCCATAAAACCAAACCAAACAAAACCTTCTAAATTAATTTATTCATTTAGTCATTTTCTATATTTTCACTGAGGAATGAATATTAGTAAAATACATATGGAAATAGAGTTTCTTTTTTTCGTTGCTAAGTGAGAAATCAGTTCAGTCGGCTGTGCCTGAAGAATACACCAGCTGCATCTCAGCAGATGGTAAGACCCAACCCCAACGAGTATCCCGGATGTGACATAAAACAATCTGATGGCGAGACTCCAGCTTTGAAGATTTGGAGAATGTGCAGTACCCCTCTTTGGCATTGCTCCCATATCCACTCTGACCCGGAGTGGTAGCCACTTATTGGTTAGTTGGGTGGTTGTTTTGTTTTAAGCGTATCAACCTTTTACGGGTCATTTGACGCCGAATTAAATTTCAAACAATTCAGTTTATTATAAGTATAGTTTTTTTTATACAAACAGTTAAATACCAGAACAGTTCTATTTCAAACAACTCAGTTTAGCATAACTACACAGTTTAGATCTATTTTACTCATAGATAGTGGAGGTGCTCGTGGTGCAATTGTTATCGTCGTAGGAAATGGACACGGCGACAGGAGTTCAAATCATGGACGAGACTGATTGCATTTCACATAGCACTAATACCCTTGGGAAAGGTATGAATCCGAATATTCTCCCTTCAGCTATGGGTAAATAGTAGGGCCGACTAGGTTCTTCAGCCCTGGTGAGGCAACTAGTCTCGGACAAGGAAAACTCTGAATTCAAACCTGTTAAACTCCGCTTAAAAAATTGACCTTGTGTCATATCCTGCCCGAGTGGAGCGGTTGGGTAAATATGATAATTCGTGTTAGATAGAAATACTTGAATTCATTTAACTTGGCGTAAAAAATGAGCTTAGATTCGTTTAAAATGTAATCAACAAAATGTGTTTAGAAACCATGTAGGGGTTGGTAAATATGGGTAAATATGGATGGGACCCTATCAGGTGTTACCACTCCGGGTCAGAGTGGACCTGGGACCTATCGCAATGAAGGGGTACTCCGCATTGCCCAAAGCTCTAGCATTACAGGAACCTTAACATCAGATTGCTTAGTGTCATATTCAGGACACTCGTTGGGGGATCTTACGCTTCTGCAGAGAAGCAGTCGGTGTATTCTACAGCCCCAACCGACTGGGCAACACATCATAGGGTCCTATCAATCAAATAGAATTGTTTGACATTTAAACTATGTGCCAACAAGTGATTTACATTAAATTTAATTGTTTGAAATAGAACTGTTTGATAATTTAACTGTGTGTAAACAAATGACTGAGGTTTAATTGAACTGTTAGAGATATATAGTAATATGTGGAATCATTTAACTGAGTGCAAATGAATGATTAATGATGAACAGAATTATTAGTGTTAAATAGGAATACTTGAAACTATTTAACCATGTGCCTAAATTGAATTATTGGTATTAAATAGCAATATCAACTCTGTGCGAATGAATGATGTTGAAATAGAATAATTAGTGTTAAATAGCGAAACTAGCTACAACTTCCCTATCAGCAAAAAAATGATTGATATCAAAAAGAATTATTAGTGTTAGATTCTAATATTTGGAACTATTTAACTGTGTGCCACTAAATGATTAATAGTAAATAGAATAATTCATGTTGTGGGGGTGCCTGTGGTGTAATGGTTATCGTCGTAGGAAATGGACACGGTGACACGAGTTCAAATCCTGGCCGAGACTGATTCCATTTTACATAGCACTAATACACTTGGGAAAGGTATGAATCCAATTATTCTCCCTCCAGCTATGGGTAAATAGTAGGGCAGACTAGGTTCTTCAGCCTTGGTGAGGCAACTAGTCTCCGAGAAGGAAAACTCTGAATTCAAACCTGTTAAACTCCGCTTAAAAAATTGACCTTGTGTCATACCATGCCCGAGCGGAGTTGTTATGATAATTCGTGTTAGATAGAAATACTTGAACTCATTTAACTTGGCGTAAAAAATGAGCTTAGATTCGTTTAAAATGTTATCAACAAAATGTGTTTAGAAACCATGTATTTAATATGTATGTTTAAAAAGGAGTTGGCATTAAATAATCGAAAACTGCTGATATGCTATGAAACCCAACCAACCCACCAAAGTGGTGTCCTCGTGGTGTAATGGTTAACGCGATGGACTGCGGAATCGTAGTAAGCGAATTCGTACTCCAGTCGTTCTATTACTTTTACTTTCAGGCAAATACCCTTGGGAAAGGCATGAACCCCCTTATCCTCCCAGCTAGTAGTATCACTACTGTTCTTCTAGAGGAATGGCTTTGGCATTAAATAACCTAAAAAAGGTTGATATGCCATTAACCAGACCACCCAATCCTGCTTGAGAAATATTTTTCTCTTGCAGAATTTTTTCTCAAGAATTGAAAATATTAAAAACTAAAAAGATGTTTCTTTTTATCATCTTTTTTACGGTTTAAGTTCTCTGAGGATCTTGAAAGAAGTATATATTTTCCTTATGTAGAAATGACAGGACCCTAACAGATATTACTGTTCCTACTCCAGATGGACAAGGGCGTAAAACAATGAAGCAGGAATCCATAGTTCCCTGATCTTCTGAACTGCAACCTAATCATCAGACACAGTATAATGTCATAACCAAAACACCTATTTTTTAATGGAGACTTAGCTCTCAGCATAGGATAGAGTCAGAGTATTCTAAACTTCGCCAACAAAGTGAATACTGTATTTCTCCTTGATTTTGAACACGATTTTAGAAGAATGAAAAAAACAATTTATACGCAGCCTTCACAATCATAAAACGTGACTCGATGTATGTCTTGTTGATTTCAATAAATGATGGTTTTGCGTAATTGTTTTCAAACTCCTAAAACTAAGCGATTAGATGTCTTTTTGTTCAAATACTTATGGGCCGTTCTCTATACGTAACGAGTTGTTTTAAAAGACATGATAAAGCCATTAGTGAAACCATTTACAATATTAGGCTGCGTGTCTTGGTGGGTGTTTACATCGTCAGTAACACATACACAAAGGATTCCCGCGTTTCTTTATCACCCCACCCATTTTATTTTCAAATCTTTTCTGAAATGAAAAGTCAGTTGTTCCGAATTGATGTCATCTCGAAGGAAACTTACAGTGTTTTGAATACAAAAGCGCCAACGATTAAAATATCAATGAGGTATTATAGTTTCGGTTTGACAGAAGCCTTGAAGAAACCAAAATGTCGCCAACAGATGATAGATGAGGGCTTTGCCTGCAAAGTGGTCATCATGGTGTCTGGAAGAAGAGCTATAAGATTGATGTAGGGTAGAGTTTGAAAGGAGACAAATTGTCATACGACGACTGTAACACGGCTTTTAAAAGGAGATGAATGTACTGAATGCTATGATGGTACCAAGTATATGTCGTAGCTTTTTCAAGCAACGATTGGTTGGCGGGCGGGGGCGTTTTTATCTATGGCATGTCACCACTTGCTGAGTCATTTAATACCGAAGTTAGTATTTTTCATGCATTCGGAAAAACTTGTGATAGATCATACAGTACAAAAAGCAAAGAATAATATCTACCTCTGAGGATCTTGTATTTTTTCATCTTCATATATATTCACGTTTGTATATATATATATATATATTAGATACATATATTTAATTCAGTCTAAATTCCATGAATTGAATATATATATCTAATATATATTTATTTATTATTATTATATAATAGCTCTATCCTAGATATTGAGCACTCTCCATATTATATTGCACTTGGTTCGACACAAACCCACAAAGTGATTTAGTGACAACCAACACTGTTATAATATATATATATAATTTATTTTCCGCAGTCACTTTCGCAAAAATTATATATATGTGTGTGTGGTATGTGTGTGTGTGTGTGTGTGTGTGTGTGTGTGTGTGTGTGTGTGTGTGTGTGTGTGGTATGTGTGTGGGGGTATGTGTGAGTGCGTTTGTTTGCAGTTGTTATATATATATATATATATATATATATATATATATATTTGTTTGCAGTTGTTATATATATATATATATATATACAGTGTGTCCCAAAAAATGTATGCATATTAAAAATAATTGTAAACGTGGTGTTTAATTAGAATTTTATTTTTAGTGTCTGGATTAAAACGAGCGTCAGTTTAAGAACCGGCAATGAAAAAACAATAAAATGATACTTGTAAAATATTTTTACACTTTTGAAATAATAAAATTCTAATAAAACACTACGTTTACAATTATTTTAATGGGTATACATTTTGGGGACATCCTGTATATATATATATATATATATATAGCAGCTGCACACACAAACACAAGCACATACCCACACATATATATGATAAAAATTAGTGGAAAGTTGGATAAATTAAAATCTAAAACCGGTTTGATTTACCCAAATTTCTATATATTTCTATCATTTTGTTAGATTCATTTTTTCAACATTACAGAATAGATCATCATTAATGAGAAGAATTTATGCAGTTGATTATTATACCCAGGACTCACCCTTTTTTTGTGGGTGTCTCAATCCTCTGCAAGAGATACAGTTGTAACATATTGACCCCGGCCAAGCTGTCAAAATAGCAAATGCACCTGTGTAAATAACAGGTGCATCCGGTCGAGGAATATCAGGATATAACCTTGACTTGACCGTGGACGGGTTGAACTGAGTGCGATTTGTGACGCCCACATAAAGGTGGATGTCGAACAATTATATAACCCGGGTGAAGACAAGAAGTCAGTCAGTTAGAGATCAAAACAGTTGGAGAGAAGATGCTGGAATGAGGAACATGTCCCAGAGAGGCTGGGCCCCTACGCCCCCGGTTGAGCAGCTCAGGAGAACGGGAAAGAAACGCTGTTATGGCCATAAGAGTGGGGGCCAATATGTTGCAAGTCTGTTCAGCCGCCAACTCACCTCTTACACAGTAAAACCTTTAGTAACCCTTTCGAACCCTTTCAAATAAAGTGAGAGGTATATTTTTCTAAAGAACTGTGTCGCTCGTCTTTATTGTGTCGTTGTTATGATTCTGCATGCATCTGCATATGTGTATGTATAGTTGTTCATGGCTATACAACAAAGTCAGTGTATTCTAATCTACGCTGACAGGGTGGTTTTACAAAATGGTTCTTAAACTTTTCACTATATTGCTATAATCAAAACGGTTCGGCTGATATATCCTTCGAGCTTCTTAACTTTATGTCAGAAGGTCATCCTTTGCCTTCTGACATAGTCTGATTTAAAAACTGCTTTTCAAATGCTTTGCAAGTAATAACGAAAAACATATATATATATATATATAGTCATCCACATACAGACTGTTCCATTGTATCACAACTCATTAAAGTGAAAACCCGGCCAACTATACGTCAGCTAGTTAATACAAACATCTCAGCCACCAGCAATCCCAAAATAAGCGAGAGAATTTAACGTATATATGAATTAAATTTTGGCATTTGTTTTCATTTTACGCTAACGGCTACCGAGTGCTCAATTCGATTGAAAGGCTTTGCATTACGCGAATGGCAACCGTTAATTCTTTCGTGAGAGTGCTCAACCCCTAGAGGTGAGCATATTTGATAGTGGTTCTTAACCTTTTTACTCTAAGTCAGAATGTCATCCTTTGCCTTCCAACATTGTCTGACTTAAAAGGTGCTTTTTCAAATACTATGCAAGTAATAACGAAAGTCTGAAATATATCTTAGGTCGTCGTTCTGAACATTTAGTCACCTTTTATTTCAAAAGTTTTATTTCTTGTGTTTTTAATGTTGTTATTTTATGTCTAGAGGTTAGGGAATCACGTACATTGTATGTTTATGCTTAAATTTTTATGAAGGTTTTTCTTTAGAGGTTTTTTTTTCACACAGCCCAGTAGAAAACGAATCATTTTTAATTCGATCTATGGTAGCCTTACATGTACTACCACTTCAGGTCATAGTAGACCTAGGAGTAATAGCAATGAAGTTGTTCTCCATACATCCTCAATCTCCAGAAGTGGAGCCTCACCATTAGATGCAATTCAGACTCGTACTCAGAACACCTCAGTAACTTATGTTGCGTTCTGGTTAGTGAACGAAGGTAATATTAAATAAAGGACAAACCACGATATGAGAGGAAATAGAGATATATTCTCAGGAAAAGAGTATATACAATAGAGAGACTATAAGTAGACAAGAACATAGGATTAGTGAATACAGAATAAAGATATAATCCCACGATAGTATTAATGGCTTCCGTTATTACGGTTGCAAGTAAGTTGATCTAGTGCGATCTCCAGTCTCCAGCGCTCTAATACTATTCCTATAAGAAGCTGCTCTTCACCTTCTAGTCTGCCCAGGTATTAGTAGCTACTGCTATATATGGCAAATGGACTAGTTTATTGTGTGGAAAAAGGTGGGTGATACCCAACAACTTACTAATTGGCTTTAGGCATTTCAAACGTTGATTTATTTAATGCTGATCTCAGTCTTTTCCGCTCGTTGTTTTACGGTTACAAATGACAAATCAAAATCATTTATGAAAAAAATTACAGCCTCAATTATGAATTTATTCATCCTCACTCTCACAGGTTGCTGGTCAATTTTTAAGAAGAATAAAACTAATCTGAATTCAAATTTTTCCTTCTCCTAGACTGGTTTCTCATGACATTAGCGCAAAATGTAGGATTCTAATTCAAGTCACCTATCTAATTTCTTTAGGTGATAACCAAAAAGCTAATTACGCCTCTTTTATTGATTCAAATAACTATTCTTAATACTGCAGTTATTTGGTTTTAAGCATTCTTACCTGATACTGATAACTGACAAATTGATTTATTTGACCTATAGATTGAACGCTAACAGATATCGCCACTTCGGATTGTCGTATAACTGAGAATAATGGCAACAAAACGATGACTTCACACTTAATTGATCTCCAGAATTGGAGCCTCACCACCAGAGGCAGTTCAGTGTCATGACTAGGACAAACTAACTGATTGACGTGTACTTATTTAAGCACGACATTATAAATACATGTCTGCTGTTTTTATAACGATATATATATATATATATATATATAAAGATAAACAAAAGAGCGAAAACAAATAAGAATATTTCTTTTTAGTTGTTTTTTTTTTATTAATTGTTCTCAACTAGTTTGCACTTTAATCGCCAGGAGGAAAACGTTTTGTGAAAAAAAGGGTTTTAGCAATTTTTGAAAGATTTTTAAAGAATGGCTTTAAAGAAGTGGATAAGCTACAAGAAAAATAATGTAAAATGTACAGGTGGTGCAACATATTCTTTGGTGGAATGAAAATATTTGCTGATCCAAGGGTCTTAAATTGGTCATATATATATATATATATATAGAGAGAGAGAGAGGGAGTTAGAAAGAGAGAGAGGGAGGAGGAGAGAAATGATACCTGGTAAATGTATTTTCATTGGATTTGGGAGGAGAGTGTTTTAAATTAGCCTTGATTTGACTGTCTGGTTTTGTGACTGTCTAGGTTATTTTAACGCCTAGTTGTTACGTTTTATGGAAAGAGCGCCTTTAGAATTAACAGTGACTGTGTAACATATCCACGTATGAATACATGAAATAGACATATGTGGGGGTTGTATGTTATTTTGGTTATTTCAGTAGATATGCATTCATACTTTACGGGTATTGCTCTCTTAATTTTTCCCACCACAAATACAACACAAAACATTACAATCGCGTGAAAGAAATGGAATAGAACACAACGAACATTAAACAACCAACAATTTAATATGCATATAACAGAATATGAAAACAAACAAAATACATGATGTGTAAATGGCCTTTTGGAAAATTAAGTTTGACAAGAAGAAAATAAATTTGTTTAAAGATGTGTGTATGTTCATGTTAATGGAGTCCGTAAATAAGTCGTTCTTACTTACATTAAGTTCATGGCAGGTTTTATGATTGTGGCGACAGCGTGTCGCGTTAATGAAAGAAAGTTTGTCGGGTTTTTTCTTTTGAATGTGATTCTCGGCTATCTGAAGAGAGGTCATGAACTTTAGTTGAGGAAGGAAAGGAATTTGCCGGACATAGTATCGGCTACTGCTTTACTGGCTTAGTGGCTTGTCTTCGTCTGTATGTAAGCTTGTGTGTAAGTTTTAGTTTGTGTGTATAGCTCCCTAACTCGGTGTCATTTATATCCTACTGGTGGATCAAAAAATCGTCCTAAAATTTTGGCGCGTAGACATTTATTGACCAATCAGATTTGTATTTTACTATTTTATTTTCGAGCCTAAATATTTTCTCTAAGTTGACTTCCGATCCTATTTTTCTAGAATGTTCTATTCTATGTTTTTAGCTGATTGGTTGAAAAATATAAAAATGTAACTTAAATGCTAATGCGGTTTTGATCCTAAATTTCTAGAATGTTCTTAAGTATGTTTTTATTGCTTATTTTAAGACTAGAAAAAATGTGTATCCAATACATATTCATACCGGTACGTAAAACGTTCATAACTCATATATACATAGAACATAGGAATCCCGAAACACGAAAAACACGTAACGACTTCTTAGTTCAGGTACGAAACCTTTTATTACCTTTGAGTTAAAGGTTTCGACATGAGGAAGAGAGATGCATAATCTTTCTATGATGACTTTTCCATCTGCCCCCCGTCACGTGCGGCGCCCGTAGCGCACGAATTCGTCTGGCCTCAGCGAGCCCCGAAAGTCGACCCTTCCCGTTCGGCGTCTAGTTCTCAACTACTGACTTTTTCAAATCTACCAAAATCCTCCGTGCACGCTTCTGGTGCATGACGTCATTCACATCCTTGGTCACATCCTCTCTCTGGGATTTTTATTTTGACATCTGTGAATGACACCTCCTCCCCGCACGCGTGTCAACACCTGTGCTCAAGTTTGCGCCTAAGTAACCCATGTGCTGAGCCGAAAGGTTCTCAGCCTAACTAAACCCAGAGGCAAGATATATAAAACGAAATCCCTCGGCCATTATATTACAACTAATCGGCTGGTTTACTTGTTCATAAAGCAGTTTTTGACAGTCAGATTTTTATTTCAAGGCCGGCTGTTAAAGTTTCATATTATACCCAAGTGTCATATGTTCTCAGACTTTTTTTTTATCTATTCGTCTTTTTCTGTTCTCTTTTTTTTTCTTATATATATATATATATATTACTTATGTAAATATCTTTCTCAATTGATTCTATGAAGGTGAATTTTACATGTCTGTTAAAATCGTGACCGTTTTGAGAGGAAGTGATGATCTACAAATATTAGATTGTTGTGATCCAAAGATTTTATTCTGTATCTTTAGTCATTTAATCTAAAATAAAATGACTATTCTAACTTTCCGACATATTGTGCGTTCCAGGAGATAAATTATATTTTTACGCCTTCAATTTGATTTGCGTTAAATTTTTAAAGTCTTTTTAGTTGTGAAGCTAGTGAATGGGTTAGTTGATTTGAGATGTATTGTATCGTGGTAAGGAAAAGATACACAGTGAAATAGAGTTAATTATTCATTAACTCAAATGGTACAGTCCAACTAGTATTATAAGTCTTGCGCTGTTGGTGTTACGTCCGAAGTTGGTTTCACTACTGATTGTCGTTCTTCAGAGCTATCTCTCTGGTTATCTTTCTACTTCTACTTCTCCTGTGCTTAAGTGACAGTGCGTCTTTTCTACTTCTGCGATACCGGAAGTCACGTGGTACGAGCCAGTATACAAAAAGATATTTGCAACTTTTGTTGTTTTTAATATTACATAGCTGGCAAAATTTAGTGAATTTTATTGCGGGCTTTCTATGGATTTCATATTTGTTTTGGGTGATGTTGCTTCCTAACATTTCTCTCGGATCATTTGATCGACAATAGTTTAGCATGCATGGTTCTGGAAAAATATCTTTTAAGTTTGGCTTACTTTCAAAATAGCCAAATAATTCTTTATTATTTGAACTCGTGTTTGTTTTTTTGTTTGTTTGTTTTCTGGTTTGTGTTCATGGCATATAAACCTTTGTAGGTTATTTAATGCCAAATCTATTTTTATACAAATAAGCAGTTCTATTTTAAACAATTCAGTTTAGCATAAGAACACAGTTTAATTGTCAAAAACATCCCTGTTTCAAGCTATTCCGTTTAGTCAAACAACTGTAATTCAAACAATTTAGTTTAGTATAAGTATAGTTGTGTTTGCACACAGTTAAATTCCAAAACAGTTCTATTTCCACCAATTCAGTTTAACGTAGTATAGTTTCAATGTCAAAAACAGTTCTATTTCAAATATTTCAGTTTATCATAAGTACGAAGTTTAGTTCTATTTTACCCATAGATAGGGCTCTGTCAGGTACTACCTGGCTCTATCAGAGTGGACCTGGGAGCAATGGCAATGAAGGAGTACTCCGCATTCCCCAATGCTCCAACATCACTGGAACCTCATCAGATAGTTTGGTATCATATCCAGGACACTTGAAATCGTTATGGAAGAGAGTTGTTAAATGTTGGTAAGGAGGAAATGGATTTGGTAGTCTGGTTTTCAATTAACATACAGGAATATCTCTTTGCTGAAAACATTGCCCAGTCGGCTAGGGCAGTAGAATACACCGACTGCACCTCTGCAGAGAGATAAGACCCCCACCCCAATGAGTGTCCTGAATATGACACTAACTAATCTGATGTTAAGTTTCCAGGGATACTGGCGCTTTGAGGAATGCGGAGTACCCCTTTATTGCCATTGCTCCCAGGTCCACTCTGGCCCGGCGCGGTAGCACCTGATAAGGGTCCTATCTAAGGGTTAAATAGAACTAACGGCATCATCATCATCATCATCATCATCATGTCGTGCTAGTAGCACGGATATCCCTGACCCTCTCTCGCCACTTTTCTCTATCGTTCATCGCCTCAGGCAGGTCTTCTGGACAACATCCTGTATCCTCACATAGTTGCTGAATATATGTTCGTGCTGGTCGTCCTGCTTTTGCACGGCCATGTGTCGGGGTCCCTAAGAGTACATCACTTATAAGTTCGTCCCTGCTTCTCCAGCAGTGTCCTGCATGTCTGGTTTGTCTAACTGAATTGTTTGGCTGAACTAAATAGAAATGTTTTTTGACAATTAAACCGTACTTACATTTCAACCGCATCCTTATGCTAAACTGAATTATTTGAAATAGAACAGGGTTTGTTTTACATTTAAACTCTACTTACACTAAACTGGATTGTTTAATATAGTACTGTTTTGACATTTAACTGTGTGTAAACAAAATCTGTACTAAACCGACATACTAAACTGCTTGGCTAAACCAAATAGCTTGAAATAGAAATTTTTTTCACAAATAAACTGTACTTAAATTTAAACTCCGTACTTATCCTGATCTGAATTGTTTGAAATAGAACTATTTTCATAAAAATCGATTTGGCGTTAAATAACCTACAAATGCCATAAAACCCGAACAACCAACCTTTGCTGAAAACATTTGTTTTAGTTTACCCCTTGTTTTAATTTGCAGTCATCTGTCCAAATTCTCCTTCTACAAATTGCTTGTAGGTAAGGAAGATTGTCTTTGAGATATTTGGAGTGAAAATATCAGCAATGAAACTAATTGTGTGTTGGTGAATGTGTATGTAATATTATTGTCAGTTGTCTGCTTTTATCAATATATACTATTGTCTAAAAATGGGGTTGGTTGTATTGACTTTACGAGGCGAAATTAGAAAAAGTCGTGCATCATATTTAAGTCGGTTAGGAAATTATTCAGTTTTACCTCTTTGCCAGTGAATATGATGAATATGTTATCTATGTATCTTGCGTAAATGACGCAGTCATTCTTAATTTCCAGACAGATGTTCGTGTTTTTAAACATAAAATCAATGATTGAAAATAGAGAGGACAAATTGATAAAAGTCTGAAAATATATGTGCCATTTGGATTCAATATGAAACTTAATCACGTGGCTTGAAATAAAAATTTGACAGTCACAAATATCTGTGTACACAAGTAAACTAGCCAATCAGTCACAATTAATTTGAAAGGCCCTCTCTCCATAAAACATAACTACCCTGCCTTGAAATAAAATTGTCAAAAATATTTCGATAAAAAAAAGTAAACGGTCAAGTCACGTCTAATTTTAAAATGCGCTCTTCCCAAAACTAATGAAAACATATAAGCCAGGTGTCTTCACACACACACAAACACACAAACACACACACACACACACACACACACATATATATATATATATATATATATATATATATATGTGTGTGTGTGTGTGTGTATGTGATTGTGATTAAAGACTTCGATCAAGAAATACTTTTATACATATAAATATATATATACATATATATGCCCGTGGCTTAATGTTTATTGTCGTAGGAAATAGACACAGTTCAAATCGTAGACGAGGTTGGTTGCATTTCACAAACCGCAAAAATCTTTGGAAAGGCGTGAATCCTCTTATTCACCCTCCAGCTATGGGTAAATCGTTGGGGAGACTAGGTTCATCTGCCTTGGTTAGGCATCCAATCTAAGAGAAGGAAAATTGACTCTGTCGCATCCTGCGTATGGGTTGGTATATATATATATATATATATATATATGTGTGTGTGTGTGTGTGTGTGTGTGTTTGTGTGTGTATGTGTGTGTGTGTATTGGAGAATTTAAATCCAGTTGACATTGATAATATAGATATTATAATTTTTAACTGTGTAATGTTACTCAAAAATAATAAAATCTTGGTATCTTTTGCATAAAACAATTGTTTTTTTTTAATGTGTCTAGATGTTTTCTTATTTATGGGCGATTTATATATATATATATATATATATACATATATATATATATATATATATATATATATATATATATATATATATATATATATATATATATAAATCCAGCAGCCAAAAGTATATATTCTTAGCTACAGAATTTTCATGCTGAAGATTTTGGTAATAAATACTAGAAATAATAAAATGTTGGTATATTTTATTTACATGAAAAGAAAACAGTTTCTAGAAACATTGATAGCTGTGAGTTTATTTAGAGGCGATTATATAAATATATATATATATATATATATATATATATATATATATATATATATATATATATATATATATTCTTGGATACAGAATTTACATGCTGTATATTTTTGTAATAAATACTGAATAATAAAATCTGCTATAAATGTAATTTTTTTTTACATCAAATTTTAAAAACCTTGTATCGTTTCCTTAGAAATTTTTTGCCGTTTTTTTTTTTTCAAATACCGATGGGGTGTACTTATTTGTGGTCGACATAATCTATCTATCTATCAAATAAATTCATTCAACTATATGTCAGCCATTGTTCAGCCATTGTAAAAACAACGCCTAAACTTGGACAAGACAGATAAATAATTAATAACTTCCTCCCCAAAGTTTCAGTCTTTTTATTTGCATATACATCGTAACTGGCTCTGTCCAGTACCGGTAACGTACTCGATGTATCAATCAAACTTCCCCTGGCAAACGTCCTGTTCACCCCGGATTCCTTTTGACTGAAGCCTCTTTGACCTTCTCACTCATCCTCCGCAATCCCAGAGAAAATCCAGGATGCGTACAACAAGTAACAAGGAAAGCATCCATTCTGAATGTTGCTGAACAAAGACGAGGCAAGGCAATCAGGAAAGGAGGAAAGAAGTTTTTAAAAAAAGAACAGAAAAATACGTCAAGAAGATGGAAGACGCATACTCACTGGGGAGGTAGGTTGGGTGATTGAGTTGATTGTCCTCACATCCATTCAGTGAACCTTGAATAAAACTGGAAGGCTCATTCATGTCCTGCAAAAGTAATAATATAAATGTTAATAATAATAATAATAATAATAATGATAGATTTTCACGAAACAGTTGTGCCATCTATAAACTACAAGCGCTTCTCATTCATTAATATAGACGCTTTTTGTGATAGATAGATAGATAGATAGATAGATAGATAGATAGATAGATATGAACAGAATGAGAGAGATAGTTAGATTAGGTTATTTAGTTTAATGGCACATCATCTCTTGCGGGTTATTTAATGCCAAATCCTGTTTATATATACACATAGATAAGTAGATAGATGTTGTTCTCGTGGTGAAATGGTTAAAGCACTGGAGTTCAGAATCGTAGTAAACGAGTTCGAACTCCAGTCGCTCTATAACCTTCACTTTCGAGCAAATACCTTTGGGAAAGGGATGAACCCTGCCAGGTATGGTTCAAATAGTACCACAAGCTTCTAGAAGAATAGATTTGGCATTAAATAACCCAAGAAGGTTGATATGCTATTGAACAACAACCAAACCAATATCTATATTCAGCAGTTTTTAAATAATGAATAACAGTTTAAAATATAAGTAAAGAATTCTTTAAAATAGAATAAAAAAGGAATATTTAAACAATAGAATACAAAGATATTTGGTAACATATCCGGATATGAGTGAAACGTACATAGAATATTCGTAACATATATGCATAGAACATAGGAATCCTGAAACACGAAAAACACGCAACGACTTCTTAGTTCAGGTACGAAACTTTTTATTACCTTTGAGTTAAAAGGTTTTTCGACATAAGGAGAGAGGCACAAATCTTTCTATGCTGACTTTTCCATCTCCACCCCCCAACACGTGTGGCACCCGCCACAAGGCCACTGCAGGCTAGCGAAAGTCACCCTTTCTTCTTCGGACCGCAAGCCTCAACTCAACTGACTTTTTTCAAAATCCTCCGCGCGCGCTTCCGGTGCATGGCGTCATTCACATCCACTGGTCCACCTTTCTATCTGGGATTTTTATTTTGACATCTGTGAACGACACATCCTCCTCGCGCGCACGTCAACACCTGCGCCCAAGTTTGTATCTAATTAACCTATGCACTGAGCCGAAAGGTTCTCAGCCTAACTAAACCCAAAGGCAAGATATATAAAACGAAATCCCTCGGCCATCATATTACAATTTCAAAAGAAATACATTTTTTTTTGTCTCTTCTAACAGGAATCGAGGAAGGGAAGTCTACATAATAGCCGAAGCCCTAATGTATTAACACCTTCTGATGAAGGTGTTAACGACCAGAAATAGATTAATCATAGAAACACTAAATTGAAGTTTTTTCGTTAATTTCATAAAAAAAAAAAAAGATTTTCGCTCGGCATGTAATTTTTGGCATATTTTTAATCGATCATTAATTATATATTTAATTGCTGTCGTTATTGAGCACTCAATCAACCCTGAATTACGACAATATGAGTCTAAAACTTGAACTGCTTTCCTCGGATTATACACAATTAGATATAAATACCTGAGGGGTATGATACTAAGTCTAACGTAAAGTTGGGCAGGTTTCGATCCCAGCTTGTAGCGCCCTACGTGTCTAGCCACACTGAAGATTTGTGATACAACGACACTGTCTGTGTATGACAATGTATACATATATATATATATATATATATATATATATATATTATAATTTTGAAGGGAATAGCTAGTTTGTAATTTTTTTTTTTTGGTTTCTTTCTTTCTTTGTTTAATGGCATATCAACCTTTCTAAGGTTATATAATGCCAAAGCCATTCTCCTAGAAAAACAATAGTGGTACATTTTAACCCATAGCTGGGAGGATAAGGGGGTTCATGCCTTTCCCAAGGGTATTTGTCCGAAAGTGAACGCAATAGCGCGACTGAAGTTCGAACTCGCTTACTACGATTTCGCAGTCCATCGCTTTAACCATTACAACACGAGGTCACCCCACTTGTAATTTTTTAAACGAGATTATGCTCATTTGTTTGTACAGTTAAATGGTTTCATGTATTGCTATTTAATACTAATAATTCAGTTAGATTGGAATCTAATCGGTACTACCACTCCGAGTCAGAGTGGACCTCGAAGTAAAGGCAATGAATGGATACTCCACCTTCCCAAAAGCTCGAGGATTGGAACTTCACCATCAGATGAAGTTTAGCGTCATACCCTTGATAGTCATTGCGGGGTGGATTATTTGCTTTCTGTAGAGATGCAATCAGCGTATTCGACAGCCCCAGCCGACTTATTGGTTGTTTGCTTCTTTTCGTCTAATGGCATATCAACATTTGTAGGTTATTTAATGCCAAATCCAGTTTTATACAAATATTCAGTTCTATTTCAAACAATTCAGTTTAGCATGAGTAAACTGTTTAACTGTCAAAAACATTTCTATTTCAAGCAATTCAGTTAAGTCAAACAATTCTTTTTTAAACAATTCAGTTTAGTACAAGTACAGTCTTTTGCCCACGTACAGTTAAATGTCAAAGCAGAGAGATTTTTTAAAGAGATTTTTGATTTGCGTTTTCATATACCAACTAATCAAGAAATACAGGCTTTGTTGGTTGATTGTTTGGTTGGTTGGTTGGTTGGTTGGTTGGTTGGTTGGTTGGTTGGTTTTAAGGCGTATCAACCATTTTGGGCTATTTAACGCCGAATTAATTCATTCTGATAAAAGTTAAAAAATAAAAATAAAAGATAAAAAAACAATTCAGTTTAGTATAAGTACAGATTTGTTTACATACAATTAAATGTCAAGACAGTTCTATTTCAAACAATTCAATTATACATAAGTACGCAGTTAAAATGTCAAAACAGTTCTATTTCAAAAAATTCAGTTCAGCATAAGTACAGTTCAGTTCTATTTTGACCTAAATCAGGTGCTACCACTCCGGGCTAGAGTGGACCTTGAAGCGATGGTAATGAAGAGATACTCTGCATTCCCCAAAGCTCCAGCATTACTGGAAACTCACCATCAGATTGTTCAGTGTCATATCTAGGACATTCATTGGAAGATCTTACCCTTCTGCAGAGAAGCAATCGATGTATTCTACAACCCCTGCCGACTGGGAAAAAAAACCCAGAATGCTATTAAATACAACCAAATCCTCATCAAATAAAATAAATCAACTCCAACATAATTATTTCGTATCCATGAAGGTTTAAATAGGCAAAGAATCACTTTTTTATCGATATAAGAGAATGAAACCCAGCAGTCCACTTGAGTAAGGAGTAAGACCTCCCCCACCCCAATGAGTATCCTGTTTATGACACTAAACAATCTGATGGTGAGGCTCCAGTAATGCTGGAGCTTTGAGGAATACAGATTACTCTATAATTATCATCGCTCCCACGTCCACTCCGTTTGACACTAAAACTGTACCCAAACCAATGACTGATGCTAAATTGAATTGTTTGAAATAAAACTGTTTAATCATTTAATTGTGTGTAAACAAATGACTGATATTTAAATAAATTATTAGATACATAGCAATACTTGGTACCATTTAACAGGGTATAAACAAATGATTAACTGTAAATGAAATTATTCGTGTTGGAGAGAAATAATTGAGACTATTTAACTGTGTGCAAAAAAAATAAGCTTAGGCTCATTTAAGGATATTATCAACAAAATGTGTTTAAAAATCATATTTAGTATATATATACATATATATATATACATATAAGCGGGATTTGGCATTAAATAACCTACAATGGTTAATACGACATAAAACCCAACCAAACCAAATCCTATATATCTAATATATATGTTTAAAGAGGATTTGGCATTAAATAACCTACAATGGTTGATATGACATAAAACCCAACCAAACCAAATCCTATATATTTAATATATATGTAAAAATAGGATTTGGCATTAAATAACCAACAATGGTTGATATGACTTAAAACCCAACCAAACGAAACCAAAACGAAAAAAGCTTAAGTGATTAGTACTTCAAAACATTTATATAATAACAGAAAAATCCTAGTTTTTATACAGAATGTTTCTCAAAAGTTTGACACCGAGAAAATATGTACACGAATTTTTGCTTTGAATGGGTTTCTTTGCTTAATGTCATATCAACCTTCATGGGTTATTTGATATTGCAGCCATCCTTGTTGAAGAACTCAATGATACAACTTAACCCATAGCTTAGGGGATGAATCTTTTCGATACCTTTCCCAAGTAAGCATAATAGCGCAACGGGAGTTCGAACTTCTTTGTCTCGATTCATATTTTTCTTTTTTAAGCAGAGGAATTATATTGTGAATTGAATTACCATGACCAGAAAATCCGGCGAACACTTACGCATGACATACGGGAATACTGGACAGCTGTTTCGACCTTATTAGGTCTCATCAGCATTGTCTACCGTGATCTCCACCACTGGAGATCGAACCAGCGACCACAGATTGCAAAGATGACTCTGTGGTGGATATCACGGTATACACTGCTGATGAGAAATAATAATGTCGAAACAGCTGTCCAGTGTTTCCGTATGTCGTGCGCAAGTAAGTGTTCGTCTGATTTTCTGGTCATGGTAATTCAATTATTTACCTCAGTGTCGCAGTCCAATACGTTAGCCGCTAAATCACGAAGATTCTCCCTGTACATTAAGTGAAAAGACACTGCTCACAAAGGGTGACAGTAAAATATATTCGGTCCAAATATAAAACATTTTCACGATGCATCTAACATTTGTCGTGAATAATAAACATACTCCTAGACTTCGAAAGACATAAAAGGGTCAGAAATAGAAAACGAGAACGATTATGCCTGGAATATAGAAAATAAATAAACAAAAAAAAACGAATGAAAAACAAATAGGTCGAAACGGGAGTCAATATTTGCAACAAAATTGTAAGAAATTTACCGAATGAAACGGAATTTACGCTAATAAAAGCCAAACGAAAACATTACGAACACTCAAACAAGAAAATGAAGTTAAAGTGAGTTAACGAGAAGTAATTATACCATGAGGACAATTGGATGAAAATGATATTCACTGATGAACAATTGGATGAAAGTGATATTCATTGATGAATCAAGAATCTGCATAAACTAAGGCCGTGATATAAATAATATACATACAGTTATATAGTTTATTGTATTCTTATCAAATACAAATATTTAACGCGCGATATGCGATTATATTGTTTCAAATATCTAACGCAATTATATGGTTTCAAGTAACTAATAATCATTTGAAAACAAAACTTGAAAACTTATAATTGTGTGTGAAATATTTGTATCAAGAATAGTTTTCTGAGTCTCGAATCGTTCAAGAAGAATCATTATAGACCTGAACTTGTGGCAATTAGAATCATACCGGTCCAATCTTCCTTATAAAGTCACGCACACAGCATTCATTTCCCCTTATTTACTCTCTCTCTCTCTTTCTCTCTCTCTCTATCTGTCCCTATAATCCATCGCTCCCGGTAGGTCTTCCAAACTACATCCTGTGTCCGCACAGAGCTGATGTAAGCAAGTTCTTATTGGTCGGCCAACACTAGCAGGTCCCTGTGTAGGGGTCCATAAAATGACGTCACTTATGAGTTCGTCCTTGCATCCCCAGCAGTGTCCTGCATGTCTTGTTCGTCTTACTTGGATAGTTTTTGAGATGGGAAGTAAATGGCCGTACAGCTGTTGTTTTGTAGGGTGTTGCTTCCAGGATTTGTTCAAAATAGCTAGTAGTATTCTTGCGCAGTTCCCCTCAAAACGTTTTGTTTGCGTCCGTGTGGTGCATCCATAAACGAGTACTGACACAGAAAAAGGCACAGCGTAGAAGAAATCCCGTTTAATTTTATCGAATAAATCAAATTTCTATGTGATCGATAGTAACTCGATAACAGTCCATGCCTTTGTTAGGCGTATATTACAATCACTTTCAGGAGATGACACACTGCTACCGAGGTAGGTGAACTTGTCTACTAATTTCTAGAGGACCGCCACTTTAAAAAATGTGTAGTCCGTTTTGTTTGCGTTCACGTAAGGGCCAATGCTTCCTGCTGCCTGCTCCAGGCAACGCAAAAAGAGATTCAGCTTGGGTAGGTGTATTTGCAAGAAGCGCTATATTATCTGCATGGTCGCAAACTACTTGATAGAAGTATTTGAAACTGCATAACCATGTGAAATTTGATGTATTAAGAATAGTCTCTTGTTAAAAAAATATAACCATTATTTACTTGAAACTACATATCTACTAGTAAAAAAAAACTGACAACGGTATTAAATACCCACAGGATTAACATGCAGTGAAAGCGGCCAAACAGTAATCTCTCTATCAGCCAGTCTATCTATCAACCTATGCCCTCTATCTATCGACCAAGGGGGTGTCCTTGTGGTGTTATGGTTAAAGCGATGGACTACGGAATCGTACTCCAGTCGCGCTATTACATTCACTTTCGGGCAAAATACCCTTGGGAAAGGTTATACCCCCTTATCCTCCCAGCTATGGATTAAATAGTAGCACTCCTATCCTTCTAGGAGAATGGCTTTGGCATTAAATAACCTACAAAGGTTGATATGCCATTAAACAAAGAAACCAAACCAAACCTATCGACCAATATATCTATATATCTAATCTGTCTGTATTTCATTCCGTTTCTCTGTCCCTCAATCTGTTCACCTCTCTCTCTCTCTCTCTCTCTCTCTCGCTCTCTCTCTCTCACACACACACACCGTTTGTTCTCGTATATCGATCGACAGATCTCAGATACTGAGAATCTTACTGCATGTGATCAAACGTCGCCAAGGCTTATGCGGTTTCTACGTTTATGGAGAAAGACGTATCTCAATTCAAGAATAGATACATTATAAGAAGATAGATAGATAGATAGATAGATAGATAGATAGATAGATAGATAGATATGAACAGAATGAGAAAGATACTTACAGAATGAGATAGATAGATAGATAGATAGATAGATAGATAGATAGATAGATCTAAGCCGATTTTCACAGACTTGCATACATAGGCTAATATGAACGAGTCTAAACAGTTATCAAAAAGGAATACAAAGAGTGCGACTGAAGTAATACGAATGAAATCAGAGATAAACATATCACGACACAGATTTATCTCGACTGTAATCCCCATCCACCTCCTTATCTCGCTTGTCTGGAATAATCTTCGAGGCAAACCAAACATCTAAATAATCTTATAATCGCCGGCTGGGGCGAATACGTGAAAGATTTTGTCCGGTCGAATTCATTTGTTAGGCCTCACCTCCACGTTGTTCGACATCTTTCCTTTCCCCACACCGTCCAGATCTATTTCATTTGGTGTCTCACACATTTGGACTGAGATGTTTGATGGAAGCCAAGAGTGGTGAACGGGTTAGTGAGCTAGGAAAGTGGTCACCAATCTAGAGTGACTATGGACCCAATGATTTCTAATTTCTTAAAAATTTTCTTCTTTAAGGTTTGTAAAAAAAAATGTGTCTGGGTTCATAAGAAAACTTTGACAGCTTGATCAAAATTGTCAGGTGGGAGTCTCCGCGGTGTCGTGGCTAACGTGCCAAACCGCGTCATTGAGCTAAGCGAGTTGTAACTTCCGTCCAACGATTGCGTTGACTTTCGGACTAATACCCTTGGGAAAGGTATAGAACCCCTTTATTCACCCCTCCTATGAACTAAATTGTACCACTTATAGTCCTTTTACGAGTACAGCTTTGGCATTAAATAATCCAAGCAGGTTACATATATATATATATATATATATATAGTCATCCACAGACTTTTTCGTTGTATCTCAACTCTTCAGTGTGGCTATACACACAAAATACTCAAAGCTAGGATCGAAACCCGGCTGACTCATACACCAGCCGTAGATTGTACCGCACGGCCATGAGGAAACTAGCGTAAGCGAAAAGATTTTAAAAGCATATATATCACTTTTTGTTTTGTTTTTATATCCGCTTAACGGCTACCGAGAGCTCAATTCCTTCGAAGAGCCTTGCCTTACCGTTAATTCCCTCGCTAGAGAGCTCAACCTCACGGGGTGGGGGAGCATATATTGTCATCCACAGACATATTTATATATATATATATGTGTGTGTGTGTGTGTGTGTGTGTGTATCGTCTGTATATATATATATATATATATGTGTGTGTGTGTGTGTGTAATACTATTTTTAGTGGGGTGAGGTGAGGGGCTTTGTTTTTTTGAATAGGCCTATTATATGAATAATAAACTGCAATCATCCAAGAAGTTTTTACTGACACAAAGATTTTTATTTACTAGATGATCCGTGAATCCATGGGGTTCCTCTTGTAACATCGACCTATTATAATACTAATGAAATTAATAGAAACACTGAAACTATATAACTGTATGCAAATTATTTGTATTTAGAATAGAGATTTGAAGCTTCAACTGCAAATAAATGGTTTTATGCTTTTTCAATATATACTAACATATTTACCCAGCGTTTTTTGGGAATCAAATATGTGGAATATGATTAATGACTTGATTTATTTATGATTTATACCAGGAACATTGTCAGTTCGGGGATTTTTGTAATATGAGGCAAAGTAAATAATATGTCTTTATTCAATAAATACCCCAGTAATACGTTTTTGTTTATTCACACGTTACTAATGTGTGATAAGTGGACCGTAATAATGCCAAATGAACTCGAAGATAAATTTTAATGACAACATATGTTTCCTTGTAAATTATTGCCCTTACTGATACATCTGGAGACGTCCTAACTGTTACCATATTGATTACTAAAGAGAATAAACAAATAAACGTACTTTTATTTTCCAAGAAAGTACCACGAATATCATTTAATATCATTTAACATGTCATTTTAAGTTCCATCAAAAAGTTGAAATCATGAGATACTATTTGAAATTAATAAAAATACTGGTTGTTTTTAACGGGTTTTTAAATCCTAAAAAATCACGAATTAAAAAAAAATGCTTTGTCCAAGAAACTGACTCAAAAATATTTCATATCATTTTGAGTTTCGTTAATTCAAATTTTAAGATTGCAACAAATGTTATTAATTCCTGTCATCTTGACGGTTTGGTTTGGTTTCTTTGTTTGATGGCATATCAACCTTTGTAGGTTATTTAATGCTAAAGCCATTCTCCTAGAAGAACAGTAGTGGTACTATTTAACCCATAGCTGGGAGGATAAGGGGGTTCATACCTTTCCCAAGGGTATTTGCCCGAAAAGGTTTGGTTTGGTTTCTTTTTTTAATGGCATATCAACCTTTGTAGGTTATTTAATGCCAAAGCCATTCACCAAGAAGAACAGTAGTGGTACTATTTAACCCATAGCTGGGAGGATAAGGGGGTTCATACCTTTCCCAAGGTATGAACCTTTTCCGAAAGTGAACGTAATAGCGCGACTGGAGTACGAACTCGCGTACTACGATTTCGCAGTCCATCGCTTTAACTATTACGCCACGAGGACACCCCCTGTCATCTTGAGTTTCATTAAAATATTGAAATATCACATTCCCAATATTTTAATTTAATGGAAATTCTATCATCTTAGCATGTGATTTGCAATTAAATAATAAATCCTTTCTGAATCACAAATATTTTTTTAAAATTTAGATTGCCACAATTCTATATTCTTACAACTTGCGTTTCATTTGTTATGGACGGGGAAAAAGAAAAAGAAAATTAAAATAAAATTGAAATATAATCAAAAATAAAAATTTAAAAATGCAGGAACTCCCCGAAGCCCCTGACAAGAAAAAGGGTTACGCATGCACAAAAAAGGAACCATCTCGGCCAAAGAAAGAAACTCTTTCTTTTTTCAGCAGGGACTGGCAAAGTGACAACACTAAAATCTTTTTTATTGCTGGTGGAAGGCTCCACGGGTCCGTCTTTCGGCGGCACGCAGGTCAACCTTTCCACTAGTAACAGGCGTCTTTTTTACCAACGACTCACGACTAAAAACACCAAATAATGGACTCTTCAAAATCACAACTAAGACACCATATAATGGACTTAACAACACGAACTAAAAACAACGAATTTAGACATATCTTTCCAAAAGCGTCTAACACGTGTTTAACGCCTTAAACACCACATTTTGGACATATATAGCCGGAAACGACTAACACATTTTAACACCTTGTCTAGGAGACGCAATCATTTTATTTAGATTCAAGAATTATTTCCTCTCCCGCAGAATGATTGTTGAACCCAGAAATAAAGTCAAAAATATAAAAGATATCTTGGACTCCTATCTTCTTTTCCTGTCTTCTTTCCATATAATTCCTTTACAGCCTTCGTCGACCAAGAATTCTCTCCAGTAAAATAACATGGGATAAAATAGAGAAACCAAAATCACAGAGTCAGATAGCAAACATCAACTAAATTACCTGAAATCCCACCCATATATTAAAATCGCACAATAACATTATGACAATTTTAACGGGTTGCTTTGATGTGGTCTTGATATTTAATGACATATCAACCCACTTGGGTTATTTGATACCTAAATTTTCCTTGTAAAACGAGAGTATTGTTACTATTTATCCCATATATGGCGGGATAAGACAGTTCATACGTTTTTTAAGGGTTTTAGTCCGAAAGTGAACAAAATAGCGTGACTGGAGTTCGAACTCGCTTACTTACGATATAGTAGTTCAACATGTTTGCCATTACAAAACTAGACCCCTTCTCTTTAACAAAATGATTCTACGTTCTTTCTGCATTGCCAAATTCAAAATTTAAGATTGTCACTAATTCATTTAATTTCATACAGAAGTTTATCAAAACGCTGAAATTTCACAATCACAATATTTCAATGGAAACACTACAATTTTAAAAGAAATTCTAAGATCAAATATGTCCTTTCTACATCGAAAATTAAAATTTTATCACAATGATGAAATTTCACAGTCACATTATTCAATGAAAAGATTGTTATTTTAACTGGCGTTTGCAATTAAATAATTAGTTTTCTCTCTAATAATAATTTAAAAATTCAAGATTGCCACAAATGAATTTAATTTCATCTTCATTTTCATTAAAGTGTTGTAATTTCTCAAATCCAATATTTTACTTCAATGAAATCTCTAATTTTAACGGGGGTTGGGTGAATTGAATTTTAAGTCTTTTCTGCCCTGCCAATGTCAAAATTCAACATTATTATTATCTTCTTATCTTGAGTTTCATGAAAATGCCGAAATTTGACAATCCCTATATTTAGATTCAATTGAAAATCCATTTTATTTTGGAGACCTGACCGATAAAATGAAACGCAGTTTCTTCCAGGCAGCAGTCGTATCGATACTGCTATATGGATGCACTACACGGACGCTAACTAAACGGCTGGAGAAGAAGCTAGACGGCAATTACACAAGAATTTTGCGAGCAATATTGAACAAGTCCTGGCGGCACCACCCCACTAGATACCAACTATACGGCCACCTGCCTCCCATCAGGAAAACTATCCAAGTTAGACGAAACAGACATGTAGGACACTGCTGGAGAAGCGGGGACGAGCTCATAAGTGATGTACTCCTATGGACCCCGGCATATAGCCAAGCAAAAGCCGGACGACCAGCTCGAACATACATACAGCTGCTATGTGAGGATACGGGATGTAGCCCTGAGGACCTGCCAGAGGCGATGAATGATAGGGAGTAGTGGCTAGAGAGAGTCAGATAAATCTTTGCTAGCGGTACGACATGATGATGATGAGGATAAGTAAATAAGTCCATCCCGCATTGCCAATTTCAACATTCAAGATTGCAACAAATGTATTTCCTGTCATGTTAAGTTGCATTTAAATGTTGAATTCTTTCAGTCACAATTTCAAACATAAGTCCTTTCTGGATCAAAAATTAAAACAATGTATAATCCAAGATATTGTCATAAATCCATTTGCTGTTATTTTGTATTTCATTAAAAATGTTGGGATTTTACAATCAGAATAGTAGTAAAGTAAAGTTGGTGACCATTATCGAAGATGACCCGAAGGCTCCTTTTCCGATAGCTACTACACCAAGGTGTAGGGGAGGGCGCTACTCCTTCCCTGGATTGCTTCAATTTACCATTGATCCGTACCTTATAATGCTGAGTGTTAAGCAAGGAGGCATCAAGTACCATTTTTTGAGTCTTTGGTATGATTCGACCTAGGATTGAACCCAGGACTCCTGGGCCATTGGCGAACACTCTAACCGCTAGGCCAATGTCCAGTACTCATACAATCAGAATAATTTATACAAATGCTGTAATTTAAGCAGTGATTTTACGATTAACTCGTAAGTCCTTTTTGCATTACCAAATTTGAAATAGAATTACTGTTATTTTAACATCGATTTTCTATTTATATAATAACCTTTTACAATATTTCATAGAAACATTGTTATATTAACATTGATTTTTAGAGTAAGTGATAATTCTTTTTTGTGTTGCATTGTTCAAAATGGAATCACTTATTTTGATATGAGTGTTCAAATCAAATAAGTCAATTTTGCTTTGCTTAGTTCAAAAAATGATTGTCCATATAAATACCACAAAACTATTTCAAGTCATCATCAGTTCTATCACAATGTTGAAATTTCAATATTACAATATCTGAATTTAATGAAAAAAATTCAGAGAATTTATATGGGATTTTCACATTGAATGTTTTGTCAGCCCTTCTTTTCCAACGTCAAATGTATCGTTAAGGAAACTGCCATAGATGTCTTCTATTGACTAGATTATCATTAAGATGTTGAAATTTCAATGTTACAATATTTGAATCTAATAAAAATATTCAGCGATTTTCTTAAGGATTTTCAAATTGAATGTTTTGTTAGTCCTTCTTTACCAACGTCAAATGTATCGTTAAGGGAACTGACATAAATGTCTTCTGTTTACTAGATTATCATTCAGCAGCTGAAATTCCACAATCAAAATATTTAATGAAAACATTGTTATTTTAAAAGTGATTTTACAATTAAGTAGTAAGTCCTTTCTGCATCTTTACATTCAAAATTGAATTATTGTTATTTTTACATAAGTTTTCAAATCTGATAAATCATATTTGCATTGTTGATTTCAAAAATATATATTGTAAAATACTTTTGTGACAGTTCCATGACACAACCACAAATTTTTTTGTTATCATTGGTTTCATAAAAACGAAAAAAATTCACAGCCAGAATATTTGATTGGTTGGTTGGTTGGTTTGTTGGTGTTTTTCTTTTTTTTTTTGCATATCAACCTTTGTAGGTTATTTAACGCCAAATCCATTTTTATGTAAATAATCAATTCTGTTTAAAACAATTCAGTTTAGCTTGAGTACACAGTTTAATTGTCAAAATTATTTCTATTTGAAGCTATTCAGTTTATTCAAACAGTTCTAATTCAACTAATTCACTTTAGTAAAAGTACAGATTTTGTGTACATACAGTTAAATGTCAAAACAGTTCTATATTAAACAATTCAGTTTAGTCTAAGTAAAGTTTCAATGTAAAAATTCAGTTCAATTTCAAATAATTCAGTTTAGCATAAGCACGCCGTTTAAATGTAAGTACGGTTTAATCGTGGAAAACATTTCTATCTAAAGCTATTCAGTTTAGTCAAACAATTCAGTTTAGCATAAGAATGCCGTTAGTTCTATTTAACCCATAGATAGAGCCCTCTCAGGTGCTACCACGCCGGGCCAGAGTGGACCTGAGAGTAATGGCAATAAAGGGGTGCTCCGTATTCCCCAAAGCCCCATTAATACTGGAACCTCACCATCGGATTGTTTAGTGTCATATTCAGGACACTCATTGAGGGGTCTTGCAGTCAGTGCATTCTACAGCCCCAGCCGACTGGGCAACCAGAATATTTGAATTTTAAACAAGAATATGATTCAATCAGGTATTTCTAACGGGTGGGGTCCACATGGTGTAATGGTTAAAGTGCTGGACAGTGGAATCTTAGTAAGCGAGTTCAAACCCCAATCGTGCTATTACGTTCACTTTCGGACAAATCCCCCTGGGAAAGGCATGAACCCCCTTATCCCCCAGCTATTGGTTAAATAGCATCATTGCTGTTCTTTTTCAATGATGGTTTGGGTATTAAATAACCCACGAAGTTTGATATGTCATTAAACAAGTTGCCCTAACCCATGGATTTTCAAATTATATGAGATGCCATTCCTACGTTAGCAATTTCAAACTTGTCATAGAAGCGCCGCACATCAGAAAAGTTCAAACTCTGCTGATGTTAACAAGTCTCAAAATTAGAAAAAAAAAAGTCACCAATTTAAAGATTACAAAAAATGAAATATAAAGGGTCGTATAATTTCTGTATATATTTTTTACATGTAAAACAATTATAACAGAAACTGAAGACCAGCTTGAACTTACATACAGCAGCTATATGAGGATACGGGATGTAGCCCTGAAGACCTGCCAGAGGCGATGAACGATAGGGAGAAGTGGAGAGAGAGGATCAGGCATATCCGTGCTAGTGGTACGACATCATGATGATGATTATCTTAGTTCTTCTGTGTAAATCTTATACTTCGTTTTGGGGGGGTTTGTTTAGAAAGTGTATAAATAGAATGTTAAATAAAGGAAACCCTAGAGTAACATATATATAAATGTTTATAAGAAAAACAGTCATCTTCTAAACGCAATATAAGTATAGACTGTTTTTGAAGATCAGGCTTATTAACATAGAAAAGTTAATGAAGAAGAATATTGAAATAAAGCAAAAATATTGGAATAAAACAGAATATTGGAATGAAGAAGAATAATGGAATGAAGAAAAAATATTGGAATAAAACAGAATATTGGAATGAAAAAGAATAATGGAATGAAGAAGAATATTGGGATAAAATAGAATATTGGAATGAAAAAGAATAATGGAATGAAGAAAAATATTGGAATAAAACAGAATATTGGAATGAAAAAGAATAATGGAATGAAGAAAAAATATTGGAATGAAGAAGAATATTGGAATAAAACAGAATATTGGAATGAAAAAGAATAATGGAATGAAGAAAAATATTGGAATAAAACAGAATATTGGAATGAAGAAGAATATTGGAATGAAGAAAAATATTGGAATAAAACAGAATATTGGGATGAAGAAGAATATTGGAATGAAGAAAAATATTGGAATAAAACAGAATATTGAAATGAAGAAGAATAATGGAATGAAGAAAAAATATTGGAATGAAGAAGAATATTGGAATAAGATAGAATATTGGAATGAAGAAGGATAATGGAATGAAGAAAAATATTGGAATAAAACAGAATATTGGAATGAAGAAGAATATTGGAATGAAGAAAGAATATTGGAATAAAACAGAATATTGGAATGAAGAAGAATATTGGAATGAAGAAAGAATATTGGAATAAAACGGAATGTTGGAATGGAGAAGAATAATTGAATGAAGAAAAAATATTGGAATAAAAAGAATATTGGAATGAAGAAGAATATTGGAATAAAGAAAAAATATAGGAATAAAACAGAATATTGGAATGAAGGATATTGGAATGAAGAAGAATATTTGAATGAAGAAAAAATTTTGAAATAAACAATATTAGAATGAAGAAGAAAATTTGGAATAAAAAAGAATATTGGAATAAATAAAAACTGTTTGAATAAAAAAGAATATTCGAATGAAGAAGAATATATGAATGAAGAAAAAATATTGAAATAAACAATATTCGAATGAAGAAGAAAATTTGGAATAAAAAAGAATATTGGAATGTAGAATAATTTTGAAATGAAGAAAAAAAATGCTATTAAAAAGAATATTGGAATGAAGAAGAATATCGGAATAAAACAGAATATTTGAATGAAGAAGGATATTGGAATGAAGAAAAAATATTGGAATAAAAAATATTATTGGAATGAAGAAGAATATTTGAATTAAAAAAAAATAATTAGGTAAGTTTTATAAATGATTCAGCTATTTTTTTGTTAGATTAATTTAAAAAAGATTTTTTAAATTTCCTATCCACGTGAATGCAGATAAGTAGTAGTAGTAGTAGTAGTAGTAGTAGTAGTAGTAGTAGTAGTAGTAACAAAATACTTTTTCCATAGACTATTTTAATTAAGAATTTAAAATTATTTAATTACAAATATAATGAATTTGTGAATTAGTGATTTTTTAAATCTTATAATTCAGAATTTATTGCGAAGAATGTTTTTGTGATTGAATAAAAATAATCATGTCTCCCAACCATATATATATATATATATATATATATATATATATATATATATATATATATATATATATAAAGAAAAAAAACGATTTGCGAGCATTTTTGTATGAAGGGACACCAACATCTTAGGATAGATGTTTGTCCCAGAAAAAGAGTGTGAGCAAATAAATCGAATAAAAATATTTTCTTTAAGGGTTAAACTAATATGAAACTTTTTATTTATTTAGAAAAATTATTTTGAATCTTTAATTCCTAAAAAATACTATTATGTGAAATTCAACTTCAAATTTCAGGAACGAAACGAAAATTCAGTTTTTGTATAGTTCAATATATAGTCCGATAAATTAATTTTACAAACATCAGATGAATTCGAATGTAAATATTAGTAAAATCTTTAATTCCCTCGTACACATGTATACTAGTTGGTACTGATAGAGCTGGTCTCTCTACAACTAAATTCGTTTATATACCCAACAAACAAACGATCTCTTTTATAGGATCAGATTTAGTACATTGCTGATGTCACTGAGTACTTAATTTTCGTCGGAACTACCTTTCAACTGATAAAGAATTAGTACTAAGGTTTTGTTCATATTCGTTATTTGTTTCTTTTTCTATCACGACTCTGTTTCCATAGAATACAGATAAGGTCAGAAATGTTTCGCGTAACCTCTTGCATTTGAAAATATGTCCAAATGTCAAATTTATCCAATCCCTATAACTGTGGAATACAAGAATTTATTCTTTGTTTCAGGGTTTTTATTCAGACGTATTTTCACTTTCTTGCTATGACTTACACCAAACTACTTTAATGTAGACGGTAAATCTCGCGCACGAATACATACATGTACATTAAAACAGACACAGACTCAGACACACACGAATATATATATATATATATATATATATATATATATATATATATATATATATATATATGTAGAGAGAGAGAGAGAGAGAGAGAGAGAGAGAGAGAAAGAAAGATTGTTGGTTCATAGGAAGTAAAGTAAATATTTTAAAATAAATAGGTACGCAAATGATTTCAAATTTGATATTTAGGTTATATATATATATATATATATATATATATATATATATATATATATACTATCTTAATCATCCGACGGCGCGGATTCCTTTGCATTTCTCTTGCCATCCATCCCTATCAGTTTTGGTCTATATTATTTCTTTTATGTTTCACGTGAGAGATGGATGGTATGTATTGCAAATTTTTTTGTACTTTTACGTGTGTCATAAGTCAAAGAAATATTAGATTCTTCCTAACATAGAGCTATTTAGAAGTCATAAATGGATTTCCGGTGGAATTCTAGCTCATTGACATGTGCCCATTGTATGGTTTATCATATTTTAGACATATTTCCATTGTTCAATTCAATTTATCCCACTGAGGGAAGGTTGTAGAGACCATTAGGTCAAAAGCCTCAATAATGTTTAGATTACCGAACTTCAACGCGTGTTTCATTTCATTCAATGCCCCATAAAGCCTAGATATATAAAGCTAAGCACGGCACAAGGCCATGTCACTGATGCAGCTTACACGTATCGAACTTGTAAGCCTGTTCAGCTAACCTGCTAAGGATTTTCTCACGCAAGTGCAATTTATTCGTTTAGTGATAACAACATTCTGATATGTTCAAATCTGACAGTGCTTGTATTTGCTTTAAGGATTCTTGTTGATCAAGCAGCAATGGATATGGGGAGGTTAGTTTGCTAAGCCAGGTGGCTAGAATTATGAATTCACCCAAGCGTTCAAGCAGAAGATTCGGGCCTCAAAACCGTCTTAAAAGTCAGTAGACCATTATATTATACTAAGTTCATTTCTGTTTCTTTTGCAGTTAGGCAAACTTAAACTGTGTTAATCTATTAGCCAGACGAGCGAGTTTTTGCATTTTAAATCATAGTAAATTATGTTTGTGAAAGAATTGATATTTTCTCTCATTATGTTAAGTGTTTGCTTTGTTTATTATATTGGCTTATACATTTCTTTTTCTTTTAATGCCATTTAAATTCCATGCAAAATATTTTGGGGTTTATATCATATGATGGTAATTCAACAGATATCATTCAGGGTCATTCAATAAATATCGTATGAGATTATTCCATAGATATCATACGAGGGACATTCAATAGATATCGTATGAGGGTTATTCAATAGATATTATATGAGGTTTGGTTTGGTTTGCTTGTTTTTATGGCATATAAACCTTCGTAGGTTATTTCATGCCAAATCCATTTTTATGCAAATTGTCAGTTCTATTTCAAAAAACTCTGTTTAGCATGAGTAGACAACTTAATTGTCAAAAACATTTCTATTTCAAGCTATTCAGTTTATTCAAACAGTTTTACTTCAGCTATTTCAGTTTAATATAAGTATTGATTTTCTTTATACACAGTTAAATGTCAAAACAGTTCTATATTTAACAATTCGGTCTAGTTTAAGTAGAGTTTTAATGTCAAAAACAGTTCCATTTAAAATAATTCAGTTTCGCATAAGTACGAGGTTTAAATCTAAATACACAGTTTACTTATCGAAAACATTTTTATTTCAAGCGATTCAGCCTAGCCAAACAGTTCTAATCCAAACAATTCAGTTTAGCATAAGTACGCAGTTTAGTTCTATTTAACACATAGGGCCCTGTCATGTGCTACCACTCTGGGCCAGAGTGGACCCGGGGGCAATGGCAATGAAGGGATGCTCTGCATTCCCCAAAGCTCCAGCATCACTGGAACCTCACCATCAGATTGTTTAGTGTCATATCCAAGGCACTCATTGGGGGTCTTAGCCCTCTGCAGAGGTGCAGTCAGTGTATTCTACAGCCCCGGCTGGGCAATATCATATGAGGGTCACTCAATAAATATCATATGAGGGTTATTCAATAGATATTATTTGAGGGACATTTAATAAATATCATCTGTGGGTTATTCAATAATTATGAATTGAGTGTTATTCAATCGATATCATATGAGAGTTATACATTAGATACCATATGAGTATTGTTCAATATCATATGAAGGTTATTCAATTATCGCCATATGAGGTTTATTTGAATAATATCGTATTAGGTTTATTCAATAAATATCATATAAGGCTCATTCAATAAATATATCTTGAGGTTTTTTTCAATAAATATCATTTGAGGGTAATTCAATTATCTTTATATGAGTGTTATACAATAGATATCTTATGAGGGGCATTCAGTAAATATCATATGATGGTTGGTTAGTTGGTCGGTTGGTTGGTTGGTTGGGTTTTCTGATATATGAACATTTGTAGGTTATTTAACGTCAAATCTATTTTTATGCAAATATTCAGTTCTATTCCAAACAATTCCGTTTATCAAGATTACACAGTTTAATTGTCAAAAAACATTTCTTTTTCAAGCTATTCAGTTTATTTAAACAGTTCTAATTCTGCCAATTCAATTCAGTAAAAGTATAGATTTTGTCTTCTCACAGATTTCAAAAAGTTTTATATTAAACACTTCAGTTTAGCGTAAGTAGGATTTCAATATCAAAAACAGTTCCATTTAAAACAATTCAGTTTAGCATAAGTACCCGGTTTAAATCTAAATACACATTTTAATTATCAAAAGCATTTCTATTTTAAGCTATTTAGTTTAGTCAAACAGTTCTAATTCAAACAATTCGGTTTAGCAAAAGTGTGCATTTTAGTTCTATTTCACCCACAGATAGGGCCCTATTAGGTGCTACCATTCTGGGGCAGAGTGGACCTGGGAGCAATGGTAATGAAGAAGTGCCCCGCAGTCACCAAATCCCCATCACTGGAACCTCAGCATCAGATTGTTTAGTGTCATATAAGGACATTTATTGGGTGGAAGTCTCACCCCTCTGCAGAGGTGCATCGTCGTCATCATGTAGCGCTGCCAGCGCGGATCTCCCTGACCCTTTCACGCCACCCTTCGCTATCGTCCACCGCTTCCGGTAGGTCTTCAAGGCTACATCCCGAATCGGCACAGAGCTGTTGTTTATAGGTTCCAGCTGGACGTCTTGCCTTTAGTCGTCCATGTGAAGGGGTCCATATGAGTATGTCGCTTATGAATTCGTCCCTACTTCTCCAGCAGTGTTCCGCATGTCTGGCTCGTCTAACTTTGATAGTTTTCGTGATGGGTGGTAGGTGGCCATACAGCAGCTGCTTTGTAGGGTGTTGCCTCCAGGACTTGTTCAATATTGCTTGCAGCATTCTTTTGTAGTCGCTGTCAAGCTTTTTTCTCCATCCGTTTAGTTAGCGTCCATGTAATGCATCCATATAGCAGTATCGACACGACCGCTGCTTGAAAAAAAAACTGCGTTTTTTTACGGTCATGCCTAACTTCCATATGGCCGATAAGCTATCGATAGAGGTTCATGCCTTTGCTAGTCGCGTGTTGATGTCTATCTCGTTTGATGAGACTGCTTCCGAGGTAAGGGAAATTGTTCACTAGTTTCAGAGAACTGCCCTTTAGTGTGGAGATGACACCTCTTTGATAAAAGCCCATGTATTCTGTCTTATGTGCGTTGACATGGAGGCCTATGGCAGCAGCAGCTCGTTCCAGACTATGTAGCAGGATTTCAGCTTGGCCAGGTATATTTTCCGGAAGCCTTATGTCATCCGCGTAGTCCGCGTCCGTAATTGTTTGTGCGGTGTATCTTCTGCTTCTTTCCTTTGTCAGCTTGAAACTGTTGTCTTTCATTTTATCAGTAGACGTTCTAAGCACGTAGTCTATGCAGATGATAAAGAGATATGGGGCTAATGTGTCTCCTTGCAGAACGCCTGCTACAAAGTCGAAGTAGTCTGTGTCTCCATCCGGGGAGCAGACTTTTACTTGCGTGTTTTTATGTGCTTTAATCAAGCTGGCGACATTTCCACTCTAAAAGGAACCTCCCGAAACTGGTAGACAAATTCACCTACCTAGGAATCAGTGTCTCATCAACCGAAAAAGACATCGACACGCGGCTAACGAAGGCATGGACAGCTATCGATAAGCTATCAATCATATAGAAATTAAACCTGACCGATAAAATGAAACGCAGTTTCTTCCAGGCAGCAGTCGTGTCGATACTGCTGTATGGATGCACCACTTGGACGCTAACAAAACGGCTGGAGAAGAAGCGAGACGGCAATTACTCAAGAATGTTGCTAGCAATATTGAACAAGTCATGGTGGCAACACCCCACAAGGTACCAACTATACGGCCACCTGCCTACCATCACGAAAACTATCCAAGTTAGACGAACCAGACACGCAGGACACTGCTGGAGAAGCAGAGACGAGCTCATAAGGGATGTACTGCTATGGACCCCCACATATGGCCAAGCAAAAGCAGGACGACCAGCTCGAACATACATACAGCAACTATGTGAGGATACGGGATGTAGCCCTGAGAACCTGCCAGAGGCGATGAACGATAGGGAAAAGTGGTAAAGGAGGGTCAGGGATATCCGTACTAGTGGCACGAAATGATGATGATGATTATGGCAGCGACGATTTCTTTGGGCAGGCCGTAGGCGAGTAGTATTTGCTCCATCTTTTCTCTGTGTATGAAGTCAAGAGCCTTGAAGAAGTTAACTAATAATATTGTTGCCTTTAAGTTTGTTTGTTTTTTTTTGTTTTTTTTCGCGTACACCTAGAATTCGACGGATTGTCAAAGTTCGTGATGTCGCAGATCGATTTCTCCGAAAGCCATTTTGGTTCTTCCTAAGTATCTTCTCAATTTTGGATTCTATGCAGTTGCGTAGAAGAGCATTGTAGATAGTGGTCGCTATAACGGTCAGATATATATAGTCATTTAAAAATGCATGAATGATTTTTTTTTGTAAAATCACTGCTGTATATTATCTGTGCTTTGAATGCAAAAAGAAAAATATTGTAATTCCAAGTGAGAGTTGAACCTGATCAAGAGAAGCTAATTCTATTGGACTTTACAAGAAAACCAAAGTTAGAGTAAGGTTAGAATAATTCGGGGAATTTCGTGTTAATGACGAAATATTTAGAGAAAAAGAGGAAAAAAGGAAACGGAATACCAAAATGACGCTCCCCACAAGCGCTAGAAAACACATGTATATCTGTATAAAAGAAGAAATATTCAGAAGCCTAAGGTTTGGTTTCTTTGTTTTTAATGGCATATCAACCTATACAGGTTATTTAATGCCAAATCTATTCTCCTAGAAGAACAGTAGTGGTACTATTTAACCCATAGCTGGGTCAGAAGCCTAGGTGACATTTGCAATACACAGACTGTGTTAAATATACAACCAAAATACTTGGCAAATCCACTCCACCTTTAGCAGAGTTCAAGTAACAATCAGATATATATTGTCTTTTACTATATAGTCATTTTAAAATGCAGAGGTGCAGTTGGTGTATTCTATAGCCCCATCTGACTGGGCAACATCACATGAGGGTCATTCAATAAATATCATATGAGGAGCATTCAATCATTATCATATGACGGTTATTCCATAAATCTCAATTGAGGTTTATTATTATTATCATCATTATAAATTTCATAATAATTTCAATGAATAGAAAACTTTTGAAAAAAAGTAATTTTTTTTCAGAAACTTTTTCCATTTATATGAACGCTGCATTGTTTTGAATTGATTAATAATAAACATTATTTCAATCTCGTAAAAATATTTGTTTTAAGACTATTCAAAATGTTGTCAAATCAAACACTGTACGCCGTGCATGAACAGAGGTATGTCATCAAATTCTTGGCGGCTGATAAATGCAAATCATGTGACCTTTACTGACTTGTACGAAAAACCACGTTTTAGTCAAATGCTTACACATGGGCTAAACATGGGTCTACCACGACGAGTCTGAGTCAAAAAGACTATGAAGTTAAAATACACTGACACTCTGATAAAGAAAACGTTCTGAATGTCGTGGTCAGTAGATAAGGTCATGCTGACAGTTTTCTGTGACATAAAGGTACCCATCATTCTTTAATTCTGTGAAAAAGACGCAACTATAAACAGCAGTTCCTATTGCTAATTCCTTTGGCCAAATATTCGTTCTTTGTTGAATGACACTCGTATTATTAAAAAAAACGATTTTAATCAATTTATTAAGTTTATAGTTTTGAAAAAAAAATAGACAATATTTGCACAAATCTAATATCTACAAAACTAAACTTTATTTATCTTAAGATCAAAATTAAGGATAGCGAAAGAGGATCGAGTCTACAACTCAGTAGTGCGAGAAAATATTTTATTTAAGGGTTGGTTTTCTTTCTTTCACTATTTAAGTATGTCTTCGTATAAAAGAGTTTTTTATACCCAAACTCTCGTCATTGAAATTAATTAACACAATGGATTGGACTGAGATTACTTTGATCGTATTTCCTGAAGAGGTGTGAAATAAAAAAAAGCGTTATCCTGGGATACTAAACTGCCTCGACGGTGATGCTCCAGTTCAGGATATATTGGAAGTGTAGAATACTGCTGTATAGCCATGATGAGGAAGAATGATGAACGATGGACTATAATGAAAATGAAGGAATAAGCTTGACATTTCTTTATACAAATATACGTCTCTTTATTCTTTCTTGGAGTCAAAGCTTCTGTGGTGTTAGAAAAAGAGAGAGAGAGAGAGAGGGAGAGAGAGATGGAAGGAGGGAAGAAGACAAATACAGACTGGCATACTGACAACATAACTTCTTAACCGTGCATATGTTATCTTCAGAGCTTTATGCCTTCTCTCCCCGCCGAGACGCACTCAACTGGTCTTCGTCAGGGGGGTGACTTGCCCCCCTCCCACATACACGGTTGCCACTTTGGGACTCCTAGACTCACAGATTGCTGACTGACGACTGACCTTTGCAAATCTGACCGTATCTCACGTGGACATCAGCATATATCATTTCATAACGCCTACACATTTCCCCTCAACCACGTGACTGCTTCTGCTTATTTTCTGGTTGTTAATACCGGTGCGTCTTGCAATCACTTTGTTTACACTGCTGGCACATCCGGCTGTTAGGAATCAATCTGCAACAGTGTTACATAGCCATACATGAATATGTGAAATGTACATAGAATGTTCATAACCCATATATAGATAACATAGGAATCCCGAAACACAAAAAACACTTACGACTTCTTAGTTCAGGTACGAAACTTTTTATTACCTTTGAGTTAAAAGGTTTTTCGACATAAGCAGAGAGATGTACAACCTTTCTATGCTGACTTTTCCACATGCCCCAAACCACGTGCATCACCCGCCGCAAAGCCTCGGCGAACTCCGAAAGTTAACTTTCTTCTTCAGAGGCAAAAACTCGACTGACTTTTCTCAAATCTCAGCCCACGCTTCCAGTGCGTCACGTTACCCATCAACTGGTACAATTCCTATCTGGGATTTTTATTTTGACATCTCTGAATGACACATCCTCCCCTCGCGCGCGTCAACACCTGCGCTCATGTTGCACCTAACTAACCCATGCGCTAAGCGAAAGGTTCTCAGCCTAACTAAACCGAAAGGCAAGATATATAAAACGAAATTCCTCGGCCATTATATTACAACAGTAACCTTTTATTCCCATATCTCCCAGGTCCACTCAGACCGGGAGTGGCAATACCTGTTAAGGTCCAATCTATGGGTCAAATAGATTTGTTTAAGAATTATTCACATTTAGTTAGACCCTGCGTAAAAAATACCATCATGAGAAATAGCTACATAAAAGAATGTAAATATGAAACATTCGTTAACGTCAAGACATAAAATTGCACAAAGGGGGATTAACACGACGTTAAAATAACTCAATTAATCATTAAAATTATTTTTTTCAAAAATACTTTTAAAAAGATTTTTTTTAATCAGTTTACAAAATATTTTGTTTTTTTTTTTTCATTTAAAATGTTAGGGTTTTTTTAATGAATTTTTTTAAAAAGTGCAACAAAACCCAAATGTTTCATGATATTTAGGACCGAGCCACGTCGGTTGCCCTTGCTAGTAATGAAAGTGTGCGATTAGGGAAGCGAAGAAGAATTAACGGGTGACGTAGCATACACATTTGTTGAATAAAACTCATTTTTATATATACATACCCGCACGCAGACACGTGTTTCACATACATACATCTGCATATTTATACGTGATTTAGGCATCAAATATATACATTATCTATCTATCTATTTATCTATCTATCTATCTATCTATATATATATATATATATATATATACGAATATATATATATATATATATATATAGTACAATTTGATGGAGACTCAAACTCGATTAAGTCGTCATTATAAATTTATTTCGGCGGAGAATATTACTATACTCTCCGTCTCGTCAGATGACTATTCACACACACACACACACACACACACACACATATATATATATATATATATATATATATATATATATATATATATATATTATAAAACACACATATGTCATTCACACATGCACATAGATATATACATGTGTGCATAATATGTATATACATATATGTCTGCAACACACGCATATGCACACATATATATGTAACACATACACTCACATATACGCACACACACACATATATGTGACACAATGCATACACACACGCACACACATATATGTATATGTAATACACACACTTATACATACACACACACACACACACATATATATATATATATATATATGTATGTATAGAGTATTGCACATAATTGTGAACTATATTTTTACATCTTTTCAATAAATAAATAAATAAAAAGGGTGGTAAGATTAACTGTGAATAAATAACGCCACACGACCTCCAACGTTTCAGACGTCCGATTCAAAGAACTTAGCATGCGTGGTTTTGGGCTGGGGCTGGAAGAAGTGGATAATGTGTGAGAATAAATGAGAATTGCTACGCTCAGCAAAGGTAGGCTCTTAAGATAGTAAACGATAATGGGTTGATATTGTCACTGCATTTGTCTTCGTTTGGCGGCATTTATGAGGGAAGGAGAGTCATAAAACGAAGTTCGGGAGACGAATGAGTCAGTCGCCCAAGGCTGACAATTTGAGATATCTGCCAAAGGTCTTTTTGGCGCGAAAGATAGATCATCGGAACGAAATAGTTTTAAAAATAGGCAGACAAAAAAATTGTAAAGTGGAGAAACTCTTCTCAAATTGACCAATGAGCACGTCGTCTACGTTCTTATACTGAAATATAATTCTTTAGGCGAAGGGTGATTGCTTTTCAACTTCAGGGCTGTAATATTCAATATCGGAGAGAAAGTGTGAGAATGACTTGAGTTATTGGGTTGACTTTGATCAAGTGAACAATATCTGGATCATGAGAAATAACATATATCACCTATTCTATTCGATACATCTATTTTATCGATAATAGTGATCGAGTAGAGTTTGTTTGGATAGACAAAAAGGCGACATAGTATATATAGTGCATATTAGCGACATCAATTTTTTTCAAACAAATTGCCTAATCAGATCAAAAACAGCAATAGTTTGGTTTTTTTTTTTAAATAAGATTGAATTACCGTATTTGAAGGGATATTAGACGCATGGGTGTATAAAAGAGGCACCCCAATTTCACCAGGGCAAATAAAAAGAACAAAAAACAAAGTATATGATGAAATTAAAATAATGAATGTTAACAATGCTAACACTTTTAATCTACATAATAAACCTTTTAAATAAATATAATAGGTATATGAAAGTTTCTCTAAAGTCTAAGCTAACAGGAGTTGCCGGGTAGTTAATTTCAGCCGACTCCACACAAAATTATAGGTCTCTGAAACTTGTGGACAAATCTACCTACCCCGGAAGCAGCGTCTCATTTATCGAAAATGAAATCAGTACGCGACTAGCAAAGCCATGAACATCTATCGATCTGTTATCGGTCATATGGAACTCAGACCTATCCGATAAAATAAAACACAGTTTTTTTCCATGCAGCAATCGTATCAATACTACTAAACGGATGCACTACATGGACGCTGACCCAAGTGTATGGAGAAAAAGATTGACGACCATTGCAAAAGAATGCTGCGAGCTGTTATGAACAAATCCTGGAGGCAACTTCCACAAACCAGCTGCTGTACGACCACTTACCACCCATCTCGAAAACCATCCAAGTTAGACGAACCAGAGATGCGAGACACTGCTGGAGAAGTGAAGACGAACCCATAAGCAATGTACTCCTGTGGACCCCTTCACATGAATGAGCAAAGGTTAGGTGACCAGCTAGAGCCTATCTGAAACAGCTCTGTACTGATACAGGATGTAGCTTGGAAGACCTGCCGGGAGCGATGGACGATAGAAACGAGTAAAGAGAGAGAGAGGGGGGGTCAGGGAAATCCGTGCTAGCGGCATGACATGAGGATAGCATATAAGACACAGGGGAAATTTAAAAGATATTTTTAGTAAAAATAAAAGTGGGCCTTAAATGCCGTCAAATACAGTAGATGATTTCTGAAATAAGGGTAAGGAAAAAATTTAAGAGTTCATTTTGGGAAAACTTACTTAACAGATATTTTTTAATATTACATTTCTCTGGAAGGTATTTTTAAGGTTAACGTGAGAAGATAGTAAAAGCATGGATATCCAAGGAGGGCAAATAAATAAATGAATAAATAAGAGTCTGTTTATATCAGAAGTGGACCATCGCCACAGGATGCAGTTTAATGTGATACTTAGACACCACATTTTGGCGAGGTCTTACTTCCCTATAACATAAGCTCCGTTAACGAATCAATTACATTTACTGTAAGTTCAAACTATTTGATTCCCACTCACCGAATTTTACATAGGTTGGTTGTTTTGATGGTCGGTTGGTTTGTTGATGCTTTATGACCCTTGTGGGCTATTCAAAACCAAATCATATACCATCATCATCATAATCATCATGTCGTGCCGCAAGCACGGATATCCCTGACCCTCTCTCGCCACTTCTCCTTATCGTTTATCACCTCTGGCAGGTCTTCAGGGCGACATCCTGTATGTATGTTAGAGCTGGTCGTCCTGCTATTGCCCGGCCATATATGGGGTTCCATAGGAATACATCACTTATGAGCTCGTCCCTGCTTCTCCAGCAGTGTCCTCCGTGTCTCGTTCGTCTGGCTTAGATAGTTTACGTGATGGGAGGCCGGTGGCCGTATAGTTGGTACCTTTTAGGGTGTTGCCGCCATGACTTGTTCAATATTGCTCGCAGCATTCTTGTGTAATTGCCGTCTAGCTTCTTCTCCAGCCGTTTAGTTAGCGTCCATCTAGTGCATCCGTATAGCAGTATCGATATGACCGCTGCCTGGAAGAAACTGCGTTTCATTTTATCGGTCAGGTCTGATTTCCATATGACCGATAGCCTATCGATAGCTGTCCATGACTTTGTTAGCCGTATGCCAATGTCTTTTTCGGTTGATGAGACACTGCTTCCTAGGTAGGTGAATTTGTCTACCAGTTTCAGAGAGGTTCCGTCTAGTGTGGAGATGTCGCCTATTTGATTATAGCACATATATTCCGTTTTGTGAGCATTGACATGGAGGCCAGTGCCTACGGTGGCTCGTTCCAAACTATGCAGTAGTGTTTCGGCTTGGTTGAGTGTATTTGCCAGTATCGCTATGTCATCGGCGTAAAAGAAAAATTAAATTATATATATATATATAATTGGTAAGTAAGTAGTTTTTAGGTAACGAGTTGTTAGAGCATATTTGTTTGTACAGAGATAAATGGTTTCAAGTATTCCTATCTAACAATAATTCTATTTCGTGTTATTTATTTGTTTGCACAGAGTTAAAAGGTTTCAAGTATTCCTATCAAACATTAACAATTCTACTCATCAAATATTACTATATAAGATAAATAATTTGCAAGCAACTCAAAGTTTTCAAATGAATGATTATGATAATCCTTAGTAAATAATTGAACAGTCCTATTTGACCCATAGCTGGGGCCCTAACAGGTACTGTCAATCTGGGTCACAGTCGACCAGAGAGTAATGCAAGTAAAGGGGTACTTCATATTCATCAAATCTCTAAGACTAAAGCCTCATCATCAGAATACTCGTTGTGCGGGGATGTCTTAACCCGCTGCAGAATAACGGTCGGTGTATTCTACAGCTCTCCAACCAACAGAGTCCGAATTTTACAGTTCTTCCTATATATGTTTGTTTCTTATACTTAGTGATCTTCGGACCTGTCTTCTCTCCCCCATACCATCTATGGGTAAACAGGAAGACAGACTAAATCAGTTCTCCATACGAGAAAAAAAATGCCCACCTCTCGGGAAATGAAGGAAAAAAAAAGAGGTCTCAAATTATTGAACAATAACCAACAAAAGGTATGCTACCGTCAGACGTAAGTAATGATTGATGGATCGATCTATTGATTTTAATGGCATGTCGATCTGTCTAGGGTTATTTTATGCCTAACGGTTAGAAAATCGGGTTCATTGTATGTTTATGTTTTTGCACACAGTTATATGGTATAAAGTATTCTTTTCCAATAGAAATAATTTGCAAACCAGCCCAGTCAGCTGGGGCTGTAGAATACACCGACTGCATCTTTGCAGAGAACATCGATTGAAAAAATCAGAGAGAACGGCTGCGAGCTGACAAAGAAAAGAAGCAGAAGGTACCCCGCAAAAACAATTACCGACGCCGACTACGCCGATGACATAGCGATACTGGCAAATACACCCGACCAGGCCGAAACACTACTGCATAGTTTGGAACGAGCAGCCGCAGGCATAGGCCTCTATGTCAATGCACACAAAACGGAATATATGTGCTATAATCAAACGGGGGACATCTCCACTCTAGACGGAACCCCTCTTAAACTAGTAGACAAATTCACTTACCTAGGAAGCAGCGTCGCATCAACCGAAAAGGACAGCTATCAATAGGCTATCGATTATATGGAAGTCAGACCTGACCGATAAAATGAAACGCAGTTTCTTCCAGGCAGCGGTCGCATCGATACTGCTATATGGGTGCACTACATGGACTCTAACAAAACGGCTGGAGAAGAAGCTAGACGGCAATTACACAAGAATGCTTCGAGCAATCTTGAACAAGTTCTGGTGGCAACACCCCACAAGACACCAACTGTACGGCCACCTGCCTCCTATAACGAAAACTATTCAAGTTAGATGAACCAGACATGCAGGACACTACTGGAGAAGCAGGGACGAACTCATAAGTGATGTACTCTTGTGGACCCCCTCACATGGCCGGGCAAAAGCAGGATGGCCAGCACGAACATACATTCAGCAACTATGTGAGGATACGGGATGTTGTCCGGAAGACCTGCCTGAGGCGATGAACGATAGGGAAAAGTGGCGAGATATCCGTGCTACCAACACGACATGATGATGAAGACCCCCTCCAAACGAAAGTCCTGATATGACATAAAACTCGCGTCTTAAACCTCTAGCGAATGTGGAGTACCTTTTCATTGCCCATTACTCCCAGGTCCACCCTTACCCGGAGCGGTAGCACTTGATAAAATACTATCTATGGGTCAAATAGAACTGTTTGACATTCAAACTGTGAGCAAATAAATGATTTGTTAGTAATACAGAGCAATACTTAGAACCTTTTAACTGTGTGCAAACAAATATGTAAGGTTGAATAGAATCGTTACAGTTAAAGAGCAGATCTAAAAACTTTTTTAGTAGTGTGCCTAAATTGAATTATGTGTATTACGTAGTAATACTTAGAACCATTGGACTCTGCGCAAATCAATAAATAATGTTCGATTGAATAATTAGTGTCGAATAGCAATTCATGTAACTACTTCACTGTGTGCAAACAAATGATTAATATTGAAAAGAATTATAAGTATTATATAATCATAGTGAAGGGGTACTCCGCATTCCCCAAAGCTCCAGCATCATTGGAACCTCTACATCAGATTGTTTAGTGTCATATTCAGGATACTCGTTGGGGGAGTCTTACCCTTGTGCAGAGATGCAGTCAGTGTATTCGCCAGCCCCAGCCGACCGAGTGTTTAAAAATGTTATCAACAAAATGTTTGCAAATCACATATATTTGATATATAGGAATAAACAAGATATAATATTAAATAACCTACAATGGTTAATATGCCATAAAACCCAACACAACCAAATCATATCTATTTAATATATATGTATATAGAGGATTTGGCATTAAATAACCTACAATGATTGATATGCCATAAAACCCAACCAAACCAAACCTAATTTGCAAACATATATATTCGACCCGTAGATATGATCCTAACATGTACTACTACTTCGGGTCAGAGTTGACTTGGGAGTAATGGCAATGTGTTGTATTATATCGTATCGATTTGGTGATGTCAATAATAATAGTAACCATACAGATACAGATATATATATACAGGCGGACTCTTTCGTTTCGGATACGAACGGGTTTATTAATTTCTGCCTTCGGTCAATAGCGACACGAGGAGGGAGACACAATTCTTAAAAGCCAATCCTAACCATACTATGCTGACCCCACCCCAACGCGCGGTGCATCTTGTGATGTTTAAGATCTCAATTTATCTCTTCCGATTAAGATCCGAAAAACTCAACCACACGCCTCAACGATAGAAAACTCAATTGCACACCTCCACGGTCGAATCTCAACTACTGTCTTTTCAAAACCCTCAAAATCTCAGGGCCATCTCAGCCGGGCATGACGTCATCCACACTCCAGTCCAATTTCCTGTCTGGGGGTTTATTATAACAAATGGTGATTGTCATATCCTTTTCGCGCGGGCGTAAGACTGCACTAAATGACTTTGCACCTGGACTAAGAGCCCCGAGTAGTTCAAAGCCACACCAAACTGAATAATAAAATACAATTAACGAAAAATTATCAATATAAAAAATCATTCCTTAACTATATAACAAATGGATGTGTACTCCACACTCCTGAGATCTCCAGAACTGAAGCCTTATCCACAATTTAGTGTCGTACCCAGAAAACCTTTTTTGAGCAGGTCTGATCTCTCTGTATATCAACATATTCTAGGCATCAATGAAAATACATTTGTATTTGGTTGTGTTATAAGTTATCTAATGCGAAATCCTGTTTGTACATATATACATAAGTTAGGTATTTTTAAAGCTTGAGTTTGTCGACAACATTTTTAAACGAACCAGAGATAATGTGTTTACACACAGTTGAATGATTTCAAGTAATCCTAGTCAACAGGAATAATTCTATTTTGTATTAATCATTTGCTTGCACACAGTTAAATAGTTTCAAGTATTGCTATGTAACACTAACATTTTAATTTAATATTTGCTTCTATTAATCATTTGTTTGCGATGGGTTCAAGTATTGCTCTCTATCATCAATTGTTTTATTTGCACACAGTTAAATATTTTCAAGCATCGCTATATAACACTGAGAATTAAACTTAACATCAGTTATTTGTTTTCACACAGTTAAATGTTCAAACAGTTCTATTTCATCCATTGATGGGACTCTAACAGGTATTCACCACTCCAGGTCAGAGTGGACCTGGGATTAATGGCAATGAGGGTGTCCTCCACATTCCCCAGAGCTCCAAAACTGGTTCTTCACCACCAGATTATTTTAGTGTCATTTCGTTGGAGGTGGGGGTCTTGCCCCTCAACAGAGATACAGTCGATGTATTCTACAGCCCCCTCACCATCAGCCGACTGGGCTAAATAAATTTTGGGAGAAGAGTTTTTGTCAGTATCCCATAGAGTCAAAGCCTTTTACTGGGTAGATTTTATCTAGAGAAAATCCAACTTTTGTAAGTGTGTGTGTGTGTGTGTGTGTTACATATACGTATATGTGTGTGCGTGTGTGTATGCATTGTGTCACATATATGTGTGTGTGTGTGCGTATATGTGAGTGTATGTTTTACATATATATGTGTGCATATGCGTGTGTTGCAGACATATATGTGTGTGCACCGTGAAATCCGAATTTCTTTGGAGCTGACATATCGCAATGGTCTAACAAAAGAACCCGCCAGTCGGAGTGCACCTCTCAACACATTGAATAGCACTTAGATATCTCAAAAACGTTTCTACTGTCATTTTATGTAAATAGGTTTGGTATTTGTTTATTGGTGCTTGTTTTTCTTTATATCACCTTGGCCAGAGCAATTTATTGTGACTCTATGCATAAAAAGGTACTGACGTGTTTCCAGAATATCTTACGTTCAGCCATTTCATCGTTTCCAAAGTGCATTCCTTTCTAACTGAGGACGAAAGACCAACAATATATTGATATATTTTCTTTCTTTGTTTTTTTATTGTTTTTTTTTTTTGTTTTAGTTTTTTTTTTCTTTTCTTTTCTTTCCCATTATCTCTTATACTGCCGAAAGCCATCTCTCGACAGGAACTTTGGACCGAAGTAATCATCCGAGAAATTATAATATTATCTATCTTGTTCTTATACTGCAGGTCGACAGAAAAAGAACAGACATGCTGCTTTTTTCCATTAGTTAAAAAACATAAAATAAATAGACAATAGTCTCCGACTATCCGCGGGCGATAGGCACCAATATCATGATCTAATGACTGAAATAGCGGATAGTACCAAAAGGTATACACATTGTCTTTTTCCGTTAAATAATCAACATTATCAAGGCGTGATGACAGCATGGATTCCTCTCTCTCTCTTTCTCTCTCTCTCTCTATCTCTCTCTCTATCTATCTATCTCTATCTATCTATCTCTATCACTCTCTGTCCCTTGCAAAATCCTCTTGACGGCACCCAGTGTCCATACAAAACTGATTTATACAAGTCTTTGCTAGTCGGCCAAAACTGGTGTGCCACTGGGTGGTAATCCATTCGAGAATGTCGTTTATAAGATCATCACTTCACCGGCAGTAGCCAGCATGTCTTGCTCGTCTTTCTTGAATAATTTTTGAGATGGGAGGTAAGTGGCCGTACAACTGGTGTCTTATAGACGTTGTTCAAAATAGCATGCAGGATCTTTATGTAGTTCCCATCAAGCATTTTTCCAAGTGTTTCTCAAGAATCAAAGAACTGCTATCCTACAGAAGCACCAACACGTCCATAGCGTATGCTGACATCGCCTTCAATTGAGATATATAACTCTGTCTATAACTTTCAGTAATTTAATGAAAAGAATATAAAAAAATAAAAGTAAATAGTTATATATTTTCATTATCATTCAGTTGTGCTTATGGCACAGAATCTATCTCTCTCTCTCTCTCTCTCTCTCTCACACACACACCATCTGTCCCTCTCATCCATCGCTCCTAGATTACTTCCAGTGTCTGCAGAGAGCTCATGTATGTAAGAATTTGGTCAGCCAATACTGATGTGTCCATTGATGGTAGTCCACTAGAGAACCTCGCTTACAAGTTCGTTCTTACTCCACTAGCTATGCTCAACCTGTTTTGTCCGTCTTATTTGGACAGTTTGTGAGATGGGAGTTAAATGATCACACAACCGTTGGGTTGTGAAGTGCTGCTTCCAGATTTTGTCCAAAACAGCATGTAACATTCTTATATAGTTCCTATCCAGCCTTTTATCAAATCATTTAGTTAGAGTACAAGTGGTACAACTATACAATAGTACGAACACGGCCACAGCTTGGACGAAATCCGGTTTTATTTTATCAGCGGGGTAAGATTTCCAGATGATCGCTAATTTATCAACAACTGTCTAAATCTTCCCAAGCGCGTATACAGACATCATTTTCAGTCGATGAGATATTGCTACTGAGATATGTGAACAGGTCTACTAACTTCAGAGGCTTACTACTTCAAGTGAAAATAGTTCCGTATTGTTTAAAAGGTATTAAGACTCTTTTTATTTGCATTGACGTAGAGGCTAATCATATTTACCAACCCCTCCACTCGGGAAGGATATGACACAAGGTCGATTTTTAAGCGGAGTTTAATAGGTTTGAATTCAGAATTTTCCTTCTCCTAGACTAGTTGCCTCACCAAGGCTGAAGAACACAGTCTGTCCTACTATTTACCCATAGCTGGAAGGAGAATAATTGGATTCATACCTTTCCCAAGGGTATTAGTGCTATGTGAAATGCATTCAGTTTCGTCCAGGATTTGAATTCGTGTCGCCGTGTCCAATTCCTATGACGATAACCATTACACCACGGGCACCTCCTTCATCATATTTACCAACCCATCCGCTCGGGAAGGATATGACACAAGGTCAATTTTTAGGCGGAGTTTAACAGGTTTGAATTCAGTGTTTTCCTTCTCCTAGACTAGTTGCCTCACCAAGGCTGAAGAACCTAGTCTGCCCTACTATTTACCCATAGTTGGGGGGAAAATATTTGGATTCATACCTTTCCCAAGGATATTAGTGCTATGTGAAATGCAATCAGTCAGGTCCAGGATTTGGACTCGTGTCGCCGTGTCCACATCCTGCGACGATAACCATTACACCACGGGCACCTCCTTCATCATATTTACCAACCCATCCGCTCGGGAAGGATATGACACAAGGTTAATTTTTAAGCGGAGTTTAACAGGTTTGAATTCAGAGTTTTCCTTCTCCTAGACTAGTTGCCTCACCAAGGCTGAAGAACCTACTCTGCCCTACTATTTACCCATAGTTGGAGGGAAAATATTTGGATTCATACCTTTCCCAAGGATATTAGTGCTATGTGAAATGCAATCAGTCAGGTCCAGGATTTGAACTCGTGTCGCCGTGTCCACATCCTGCGACGATAACCATTACACCACGGGCACCTCCAAACGTAGAGGCTAATGTCTCTCGCTGCTTGCTCCCGACTATGCAGTTGGGATTCGGTTTGGGTGGGTGTATTTGTGAGAAGCACAAAATCTAATGTATAGTCTACGCCTGTTATAGTTTCAACAGGATGTCATCTACTTTTTGTCTCTTTTAAATGTGAAACTAACTTATTTTATTAAATCTATTGACGTTCGTAGAACGTAATCTAAGCAGATCTGGTGCTAATGCATTTCATTGCAAATCTCCAACGACAATATCAAAAAAATTGGTATCACTATCGTGCAAGCGAACCATTGCTTTCATGTTTTTGTGAAGCATAATCATAGAGGTAATATTTTCTTTTGGGAGACTATATGCTAGTATTTTTGGCTCCGTCTTTCTTCTGTATATGGAATCAACTACCTTGGAGAAATCCTCGAAGAATAGTAGTGCCTCAAGATTTTTTGCACGTGATCGTTTGAGAACCTACCAAATGGAATTTCCTATGATCATTTATGTATAGGGTGTCTCAATATACATGGTTATATAGGGTATCTCAGTATAATTGTATATATATATATGTGTGTGTGTGTGTGTGTGTATATATATATATATATATATATAAAAGCAACATCCAATTTCTCTCTCTCGTTCTCTCTCTCTCTATATATATATATGTACACATTATATATACATATATATATATATATATATATATATATATATATATATATGTCTGTCTGTGTGTGTGTGTGTGTGTGTGTGTGTGTATATATATATATATATAAAAGCAACATCCAATTTCTCTCTCTCACTCTTTCTCTCTCTATATATATATGTACACATTATATATACATATATATATATATATATATGTCTCTATGTGTGTGTGTGTGTGTGTATATATATATATATATATATAAAAGCAACATCCAATTTCTCTCTCTCGCTCTCTCTCTCTCTATATATATATATATATGCACACATTATATATACATATATATATATGTCTGTCTGTGTGTGTGTGTGTGTGTGTGTGTGTGTGTGTGTGTGTGTGTGTGTGTGTGTGTGTGTGTGTCATTTAATAAATAATGGAAAAAAGGCAAAATAAATTCTTTTTCAGGTTTTTTTCCAGAAATATATTCTCTGCATAGTTTGGAATTGGTTTATTGCAAAAATTCTTTTGATATCACAAAAATATTTTTGAGGCGATTCAAAATGTTGCCAAGTTAAACAGAGTGCTCTAATCTTCAGCAGAAGTCTGTTGGCGAAGAAGATCAAATCATGTTAAATTTATAGAAAAATGTGGGATGTCTAAAGAGAAGCATAAATCTTTACAAATAAGCTAAGCATAAGCTTACCACTGCGAGCCGAAGACACTCCATGGATTGGAAACACAATAACTTACAAGTAAAGAAAAAGTTCCGGCCACAACTTTCAGTAGAGAACATTATGCTGACATTCTTCTGGTATATGTAATGACCCATTACTATAAATTTCCTTGAAAAACGTTCAACTTTAAACAGTGCTTCCTATTGCCAACTCCTGAGACAAAATGCACCTCTTTTATTGAATGACATTCGTATATATAAGGCTTGGCTTGGTTTCTTTGTTTAATGGCATATCAACCTTTGAAGGTTATCCAATGCCAAAGTCATCCTTCTAGAAAAACAGCAGTCGTACTAATTAACCCATAAATGGGAAGATAAGGGGATCCAGGCTTTTCTCAAGGGTATTTGTCATAAAGTGAAGATAATAGAACGACTGGAGTTTGAACTGGCTAACAACGATTCCGCAGTCCATCGCTTTGATCATTACACCTCAAGGACACCCCATATCCATAAGTTGATTGATATGACGAGCAGCAGTCGCGGCTATGACACCCTGGACTGACCCATTCCTCGACCTTTAGGAGGCCTTCCCTCAAGTTAGTGGGGCAAGGTTTATCGCCTGACGCCTGAGCTACCCCTTCAGACGAATGCCGACCGGGACCGAAGTATTTTTGCGCTCGCCAGGTGTTTATGGGTAACGGTCCTACGCCTGGACCTACTTAAAAATCGGCTTTGTGCCAAACACGCCCGTTAAATAACTAAAAGTTGTTAAGTAAGTTGGCTGACTGTAGTTGAGGGCGAACGAAAGGCTCCCTTTTCAATAGCTGCTACATCAAGGTGTGGAGGAAGGCGCTACTCTTTTCCCTGGATTTCTCCACTTTGATCTGTACTTTATAATTCTGAGTGTTAAACAAAGAGGCATCAAAGATTGCTTTTTGATTTATTGGTATGACTCGACCTGGGATTGAACCCTGGTCTCCCAGACCATTGGGGAATACTAGTGTGTGTGTGTGTGCGTGTGTGTGTGTGTGTGTGTGTGTGTCACATTATGCTTTTTTCTGGCATACACAAAGACGAATGTATAGCGTCGATTTTATCAATGAGATGCCAGATTTATTTGTCTGCCTCCCATCAAAATGACTTGACACAAGGTCTTTTTTATAATGGAGGCTTAGAGAGGAGGAGGTTGTATGATGGTCATCGACTCACTTAGGGTAATGTGAGCTAGATGAACCAATGCTGGACATGGATTCACTTGATATATAACATGAGCTCTGCACAGATGCCTGTTTATTGCTTCAACTAGACTCGAGAGTCTAGTGCTATACAATGCTTGTCAATGACGTCATCGCCCACTTGCTGGTGGCCCAGCCGAAGCTGGGGGTCATTCGGCCTCGAATCTGCCCTTGACCTTGAAGAACGGTTGAACAACAGATCCCAGTTTTTAAAATATTTATTATCTGTGATAACACCCCTGGCGGCCGACCCCCGACTATCTCGGCTTTCTTAAACCACTAATGCCCATTAGATCAGATCGTCTAGTGGTTTCTCTTACCTCCGACCAGGAGCATTACACATTTCTTTACAAATACGCAAAACACAACCGAGAGGGTGGAGGAAAAGAACAAACGAACAAACACGAACTTGGGTCAGCTCCAAGCGCAAGATGAGGGAGTTTGTGACACTTTGCATTCAGTTATCTAACATGAGTGTGTACTCGAACGAAATTCTCTCAAGCCACTAGCAATACTGACTTCTCGCGTGGGTTAACCCGGCCTCTGTAGGTCAACTGGTCTTACCAGTCGTCTTTATGACATCTGTTGACTCTCTTCTCTGTCCTGCTTCCATCTTCTCACTACCTCCTTCTACTGACTGTGTCCCTCTCTGGACTGCTATCTCAAGCCGACTGTTCTCTTCTGTCTTCCTTTGTCAACTGACTCTCTCTGTCTTCTCTGGAACCTCCACTTCCCGTCTCGCGGGAGATCTCGCCCTCAGGCCCTTTGTGTGGGTTTCGCGCCAAAACAGACAAAGAGATCTCTGACCGGCGCCAACACAAACGGAAATGAATGCTACCTATTGTGTCACAATCTTCCATGTTTGTCCTCATATAATTGATATACATAAGATTTAATAGAATTTTAAATATAAGTGGTTCGGGGCGTAAATGATCGGACTGCATAGAGAAACAAAGTATTTTCATTTGATTAACCACTTCTCCAAAACTAATTTTTCACAAGTGAAATAATTACCTTAAATTCTTCTGTTACTTTCAAGAAATTTATTTTCGCCAGACAACAGTGTAGCTGCAGAGACTACTTTTTAGATTCAAAACCATTAAACTTCAATATAAATTAAGCAACAGGGAAATCAAAAAATGAGGAATGTGATTTAGAGGTTTACTTTGATACATTTAAAGCTGACAATTATATTTTGTTGATTGTATCGAGAGTGAATGGAATGATTGTCTAAAGAGTTAGAAATTTATTTGAAAGGAGGCAAAAGTTATTTTAAAGATACATGGAACCTTAATATGACCTCATATAGAATTTTGTACTCCAGCCTGTGTTCCAGCGTCGAGACATGGAAATTGGAGAGCCATATTGAGACTGGAAAATGTACACAGAAGAGTGACAAAAATAAGTAGAAAAATAAAAAGATGATCGATTATCTAATTGAAACTTTGAAAATAATTGATGGAATTTCTAATTATGGTTGACATTTTTCGATATTTCTCGTCGAATTGGAAAGATACTGTCAAGGGAGATTTCAAAAAATAAGTCTATTTACCAAGTGGATTTTTTCTCATAGAATAGTATGTATTTTTGGAACAAATTGTCTGAACAGTTAAAAAAAATAGTAATAGCGTAAAAATTTTAACCTCAAATTGGATGACTTCAGAAAAAATAAGAAATTAAGAAGGTATTTTAGTGAACTATCAGATAAATTACTTACCAGAATTTGATCTGTGTATAAATATTGTATAAATATGGTATAATGTGTGCAAAGATTCTTTTTTTTTATGTTTATGTATAGTGGATATTCTCGTCAAAGCGAAAAGGGGGCCCAGTACTTGGACCTTGCAGAAGAACGAAGAAAGCAATGGAAGATGAAGTTGATAGGGATACCAGTTGTATACTGGTGCCCTTGGAACTGTCACCAAAAGTTAGGAAAAGGGAGTGGAAGAATTTGGAATCGGAGAATGAATCAAGACTATCCAAATAACAGCATTAAGATCGGCTAGTAGAGTCCTGGAGACCTGAGAACATTTGCTGTCACTCAGACTCCAGTGAAAGATTATCAGCTAAGGCTATTGTGAAAAACTTGCTAGGAGTATTATAATAATAATAATAATAATAATAATAATAAAGGCATTACATCCCAGAGACGACGTTGACAGACTATATGTATCTAGAAAAGAAGGAGGAAGAGGACTTGCCAGTATCGAAGACAGCGTTGACGCATCGATACAACAGCTCGAAGACTACGAACGAGGACTAATTACAGCCATCAGAAACGATACCGACAATACGATTGACGATAGAATGAAAACAACTAGGAAACAAAAATGGGAGAAAAAACAACTGTATGGCCCCTTTAAATGACTAATAAACAACATCTCACACCAGAAAACCTAGACCTAGCTAAGAAAAGGAAACCTTACGAGAGAAACAGAATCCCTCCTAATAGCAGCACAAAACAACGCTGTAAGAACCAATCATATCAAAGCGAGAATAGATAAAACGCAACAAGACAGGAAATGTAGGCTATGCGGTAACAGAGACGAAACGATCAATCACATAATAAGCTAAAGCAGCAAATTAGCACAGAAGGAGAATAAGGCGAGACACGACTGGGTCGGCAAGATGATCCACTGGAAAATGTGCAAGAAATTTAAATTTAACAAATGGTATATGCACAACCCAGCACCTGTCCAAGAAAATGACACGCATAAACTCCTATGGGACTTTAACATACAAACGGATTACCTAGTCCCGGTCAAAAGACCAGACCTTAAAAAAAAAAAGAGAATTTGCAAAACTGTCGACTTTGCTGTCCCGGCGGACCGCAGAATAAATATGAAGGAATGAGAAAAGAAGGATAAGTACCTCAACCTTGCTAGAGAATTGAAAAAGCTGTGGAACATGAAAGTGACGATTGTGCCAATCGTGATTGGTGCTTTTGGCACAATAACAAAAGGATTATTAAAAGGCCTGGAGGAATTGAAAGATGGCGGACGGGTAGAGACTATCCAAATGACAGCATTGCTAAGAACGGCCAGAATCCTGAGACGAGTCCTGGAGACTTGAGGAGACTTGCTGTCACTCAAACTCCAGTGATAAACCATCAGTTAACACTGAGGTGAAAAACTCTAAAGGAGTAAATAATTATAATAAAGCAAAAGAATAGAACGTGCCGAATAGTGGACTACCGGTTGACCACTGCGTAAAACAGAAAGAATGCGAAAAGAGAGATAAGTACTAGACCTTAATAGAAAACTGAAAAGCTATGGAACATTAAAGTGACAGTGATACGAATTGTTATTGGCGCACTTGGTACAGTCTCCAAAGGGATTGCTCGACGGACTGGAGGACTTGGAAACAAGAGGACGAGTGAAGACCATCCAAACTACAGCATTGCTGAGATCGGACAGAATACTAAGAAGAGTCCTTGAGACTTGCTGTCACTCAAACTCCAGTGGAACACTATCAGCTATTACTATTCTCAAAGGAGAATAATAATAATAATAATAATAATAATAATAGGAGGTGCCCGTGGTGTAATGGTTATCGTCACAGGAAATGGACACGGCGACACGAGTTCAAATCCTGGACTAGGCTGATTGCATTTCACATAGCACTAATACCCTTGCGAAAGGTATGAATCCAATTATTCTCCCTCCAGCTATGGGCAAATAGTAGGACAGACTGGGTTCTTCAGCCTTGGTGAGGTATCTAGTCTAGGAGAAGGAAAACCCTGAATTCAAACCTGTTAAACTCCGCTTAAAAAATTGACCTTGTGTCATTATCCTGTCCGAACGGAGGGTTTGGTAAATAGGATTAACTGGTAAAATGCCTGGTCATCCATCTGTTATATAGCATATGCTATGGATTTTCGGTTCGTTCAAAGTGATCCCATGTGCTTGGCAAGCTGTCACATTTTGATTAGTGAACAGGATAGCACGATCAGGGCACACAGGTCGAACAGGTGTGTAACCGAAAGGAGATCACGTGATGAGAACCACACGGTAAGATTTAGACAGAGTGCAGAAAATCGCAGTCGAGGGCGGGACATGCAGCCGACTAGAGGCGTCTCTGACGAGCTTGCAAGGAGGTGCAAGCGTTTGCACCCCCTGGCTCCTCGGAGAAGATATAGGAAGAAGTCCTCTTTCTGAGAATAAGGTCTCTCCACCTATCTCTTACACACCACAGAAACATCAACCCTTTCGAGAATAAAGTGTGAGAGATATATTTTTATAAAGAAGTGTGTTCGTTCGTTCATTGAAGTTCGTAAATTATGTTTGATTATGTTTCTGCTTATATTTATAATGTTTATATATATATATATATATATATATATATATGTATGTATGTATGTGACTATACAACACATTGAAGCAGAGTAATCGTTGTTTAATTTACTATTTACCAAACTGTGTCTAGCACACTGACTTCACGTTGCTTGCAATCAAATGAAAATCGAAACAAAAAATCAACAGAAATACCGTCCCGTCGGTTGAGATGTAAAATATGCCGACTGCGCCTCAGCATTTGAGTAAAACCCCACCACTACAACGAGCATCCTGGATGCCCTGACACAAAACCGTCTGATAGGGAGGCTCCAGTTCTTGATCTTTGATTATGTAATAGATTACCGAGAGTAATATGAAACTGATCCAAGTATTCACTTTCAAAGCATCACTCCAACTTCGTATTGAGCTGACTCACGGACCTCAAATACCGGAACCAACCTGCCACCCCGAACCTTATATTCTTGTCCAAGCAAGCTCAAAATTTACATATCAATATCGGTCCAGCGGGACTTTTTGAGACCGCTATCTTTCGTTACAGTTTTCTGTTTTTGGTTACACGTTTCCTTCGCACGAACTTTGTCGTTTTTCTTTATTTTTCCAGTTTGCTTTGTTATATTTTATGGTATATCAACCTTTGATGGTTGCATAATGCCAAATCCTCTTTATACATATATATATTAGATTTATATGATTTGTAAACATAATTCAACAAAGTTAAATGGTTACAAGTATTGGTATATATCTCTAACAATTCAATTAAACATCAGTCATTTGTTGACGTACAGTTAAATGATAAAACAGTTCTCTTTCTAACAGTTCAATTTAGCTTAAGGCATTTATTTACACTCAGTTTAAATGTCAAATAATTCTATTTGACTCATAGATAGGACCCTTTCAGGTGCTACAATTCCAGGCCAAAGTGGACATGGAAGTGATAGCAATGAAGGAGTATTTCTCATTCCCAAAAGCTCCAGCATTACCGGAACGTCACCATCAGACTGTTTAGAGTCATATCCACGATACTCATGGGGGGGTCTTGCACCTCAGCAGTGGTGCAGTCAGTGTATTATACAGTCCCAGCCGACTAGGATATCTGGAGCTTTGATGAATATATAGTGCCTTTTCATTGCTATTACACCTACTTTTAATCTGAGTGTTTTTATTGATCAGTATCTCATCTATGGGTCAAATAGAAATATTTAACCATTTACTGTACTTGAAATCATTTACAGTACTTTAAGCCATTTACTGTACTTTAAACCATTTAACTGTACTTTAAACAATTTAACTGTGAGCAAATACTTGATTTGTATTTAATAAAATTATTTCAGTGGTGCAGTCAGTGTATTATACAGTCCAAGCCGACTAGGATATCTGGAGCTTTAAAGAATATAAAGTGCCTTTTCATTGCTATTACTCCTCCTTTTAATCTGAGTGTTTTTATTGATCAGTATCTCATCTATGGGTCAAATAGAAATATTTAACAATTTACTGTACTTGAAATCATTCAACTGTACTTGAAACCATTTAACTGTACTTTAAACCATTTAACAGTGAGCAAATACTTGATTTGTGTTTAATAGAATTATTTCAGTAAGATAGCAATACTATGGGTCAAATAGAAATATTTAACTATTTACTGTACTTGAAACCATTTACAGTACTTTAAACCATTTACTGTACTTTAAACCATTTAACTGTACTTTAAACCATTTAACTGTACTTAAAACCATTTAAACAAATAATTATAAAATTATTAGAGTTAGATTACAATTCTTGCTTGGTTGCTTGGTTGCTTGGATTGTTGGTTGCTTGGTTTGTTTGTTGGTTGGTTTTACGGCATATCAACCCTTTCCGAGTCATTTAACGCCGAATTAAATTTCAAACAATTCAGTTTTGTATAAGTATAATTTTTGTTCACAAACAAATAATTGGCAAAACAGTTCTATTTGAAGCAATTCAGTTTAGCGTCAGTATGCAGTTTAAATTTCATAACAGTTCTATTTTAAGTAATTCCGTTTAATATAAGGACACAGTTTAGTGCTATTCGACCCATAGATAAGACCCTGTCATGTGCTACCACTCCGGGCCAGAGTGGGTCGGGGAGCGATGTCAGTGAAGAGGTATTCTGCATTCCCCAAAGCTCCAGCATTACTGGAACCTCACCATCAAATTGTTTAGTGCCAATACCAGGACACTTGTTGCGGAAGGGTCTTACACTTCAGCAGAGAAGCAGTTGGAGTATTCTACAGCTACCCCACCCCATCAGCCGACTGGGTAATAGCGATTCTTGACAACATTTAAATGTGTGCAAATAAATTTTTCCTATTAAATAGAATTTTTACAAATGGAACTTAGTTTTTAGTAATCTTCAAACGTGAAAGATTTAGAAATAAATACGTGGTTCATTCAATAAATAAATGAATTTTTTAGAAAAATTCTTCTTTTTTATGAATGTAAACTCTGCATTGATTGTTGGAAAAATTATTTTAATCTCGCAAAAATATTTGTTTAATAGTGGCGAATAGAACAGAATGCACCAGGCTTGAACGGAAGTTTATCGTTAGATTTTTGGTAGCTAAGAAGAAGAGACCATGTGAAATTTACATAAGAACGTGTAATACGTACTGAGTTTTTGTCAAAAGAATCTTTGGTTTGGTTTGGTTTCTTTGCTTAATGGCATATCAACTTTTGTAGGTTATTTAATGCCAAAGCTATTCTCCTAGAAGAACAGTAGTGGTACAATTTAACCCATAGCTGGGAGGATTAGGGGGTTCATACCTTTGCCCGAAAGTGAACGTAAAAGCGCGACTGGAGTACGAACTCGCTTACTACGATTCCGCGGTCTATCGATTTAACCATTACACCCCCACCAAAAGAATATTTACAAACTAACTATACATGTGTTTGCTACTACGATCCTGAGTTGCAGAGACATTACATGGAATGGAAACACGCTGACTCTCCGGTAAATAAAATGTCCCGGGTGCAGCTCTCAGTAAAAGAGATGATCCTGAAAGTTTTCTGGATACAGGAAAAGACCCACAACTATTGAGCTCCTTTGAAAATCTGCAACTATAAACAGTGCTTGCTATTTCAACTCTTTGGACAAATTTCGCCATATTTATTGAATGACCTTCGTACGGTAAGGAATGAATGACTGTTGGAGGGAGTTAGACAACTATTCAATTATTCAGTTGTATGTCATCGTTTTCATTAACATCCATAACAAAAAAATCGTCGTTTTCGGTTCTGTTAATAATAATTAATGATCTTATGAAATATGCAACTGAAATTCCAGTTGAAAATAATGACATTTTCCGATGCTTCGTTTTAGTTTTGTTCCGTCCAATCAAACATTTCAAAAGATGAAACATGCCGTATGCACATTTACAGATGAACAAAATGAACATTCTAGATAAAAGAGAGCGCGGAATTTAAATTAACTGCAAATTCCTTCAATTCTCTCAAGACTAATGATTTGAATTTGGTTAAAATTTCAACAAGTGTGTCTCGACATTTGTCACGTTTCCATCTTTACGCTTTGGATGCTTTTCAAAAAGATGATGAAGAACAATTCTTAAGTCAATTAATATTGAATGTAACTATATATATATATATATATATATATATATATAGAGAGAGAGAGAGAGAGAAAGGAAGAAAAGGAAAGATACATACATACATACAGGAAAGTGAGAGATATCAGGAGAATTACAATTATGAAGGAAAGAACTCTCTCTCACTCTCTCACACACACACACACACACACACGAACAAACAAACGATTTCTTTGTTTTTCACCTTCTTCTTTACATTCACCCATCTGTGAACGACGAATGAATCTTTCCTATCCATTCCACTTGTGAAAATCAGGTTCATTCCTTTTTTTTTCTCGCATCACTCCACACCTTCAAATGTGTCTTCTTCTTCTTCTTCTTCTTCTTCTTCTTCTTCTTCTTCTTCTTCTTCTTCTTCTTCTTGCTGTGATTGTTTATGATCTTCTTCTTCTTCATCTTCTTCTTCTTCTTCTTGCTGTGATTGTTTATGATCTTCTTCTTCATCTTCTTCTTCATCTTCTTCTTCTTCTTCTTCTTCTTCTTCTTCTTCTTCTTCTTCTTCTTGCTGTGATTGTTTATGATCTTCTTCTTCATCATCTTCTTCTTCTTCTTCTTCTTCTTGCTGTGATTGTTTATGATCTTCTTCTTCATCTTCTTCTTCTTCTTCTTCTTGCTGTGATTGTTTATGATCTTCTTCATCTTCTTCTTCTTCTTCTTCTTCTTCTTGCTGTGATTGTTTATGATCTTCTTCTTCATCTTCTTCTTCTTCTTCTTCTTCTTCTTCTTCTTCTTCTTCTTCTTCTTCTTCTTCTTGCTGTGATTGTTTATGATCTTCTTCATCTTCTTCTTCTTCTTCATCTTGCTGTGATTGTTTATGATCTTCTTCTTCATCTTCTTCTTCTTCTTCTTCTTCTTGCTGTGATTGTTTATGATCTTCTTCTTCATCTTCTTCTTCTTCTTCTTCTTGCTATGATTGTTTATGATTTTCTTCTTCATCTTCTTCTTCTTCTTCTTGCTGTGATTGTTTATGATCTTCTTCTTCATCTTCTTCTTCTTCTTCTTCTTCTTCTTCTTCTTCTTGCTGTGATTGTTTATGATCTTCTTCTTCATCTTCTTCTTCTTCTTCTTCTTCTTCTTGCTGTGATTGTTTATGATCTTCTTCTTCTTCTTCTTCTTCTTCTTCTTGCTGTGATTGTTTATGATCTTCTTCTTCTTCATCTTCTTCTTCTTCTTCTTCTTCTTGCTGTGATTGTTTATGATCTTCTTCTTCATCTTCTTCTTCTTCTTCTTCTTCTTCTTCTTGCTGTGATTGTTTATGATCTTCTTCTTCTTCATCTTCTTCTTCTTCTTCTTCTTCTTGCTGTGATTGTTTATGATCTTCTTCTTCATCTTCTTCTTCTTCTTCTTCTTCTTCTTCTTCTTCTTCTTGCTGTGATTGTTTATGATCTTCTTCTTCATCTTTTCCTTCTTCATCTTCTTCTTTTTGTATTTTAAAATTTGATATCTTCTTCGCAATTCATCTTCAATTTTGACAGAAATTGTCATATTGGGAAAAAATGTGATCAGATTTTATATTTTAAGGTTTCTTTTATTCTCGGAGATTGATAAATGAAGCTCAAACAAACACACACACACACACACACACACACACACACACACATATATATATATATATATATATATATATATATATATTATTATTATTATTATTATTATTATTATTATATATAAAAGGAATGAACCTGATTTTGACAAGTGGGATGGATAGGAAAATGTGTGTGTGTGTGTGTGTGTGTGTGAATACTAGCTTATTTACTCAGCGTTGTGCGAGTGTTAAGTATGTTCAACATGATTAATAACCTAATTTATTTACATATGCAAACGTAGCCAGTGCAGTGACTTTTGTAATATGAGAAAGGTAAATAATACGTCCTTATTCGATAAATACCATAGCATTTAGGTTTTGCTTATTTACATGTTAGTAATACGAAACTTAACAATATTTGATAAGTGGATCATCGCGGCACTAAATGAACTTAAAGGTCAATTTTGATGAGAGTATATGCTTCCTCATAGAATATTGGTTTAGATTTCAACAAGTGTGTCTCGACATTTGTCACGTGTCTATCTTTACGCTTTTCAACTGCTATCGTATTGATTACTCTAGATTATAAAGAAATTAACTTAATTTGATTGTCTTACAAACTAACGCAAATATAGTTGATGTCATCTTGAGTTTAATTATAAGGTTGGAAACATTCTATCACAATTAAATTAATGTATATGTGGGCATTTTCAAATTTAAAAAATACGTTTCAAAAATGAGTTGTCAAAAGGACAACCTCAAAAGTATTTGATGTCATTTTGAGTTCCATTAAATTTTGAATTACCACAATCACAATATTTTAATTTAACAGTTTAGTTTGGTTGGGGTTTATGGCATACAACCATTGTAGGGTAGTTATGAATCCAGTTATTCTCCCTCCAGCTATGAGTAAATAGTAGGGCAGACTAGGTTCTTCAGCCTTGGTGAGGCAACTAGTCTAGGAGAAGGAAAACTCTGAATTCAAACCTGTTAAACTCCGCTTAAAAAACTGACCTTGTGTCATATCCTGTCCGAGCGGAGGGGTTGGTAAATATGATAAACAAATTTTGGAGATAAGATTCTTAAACGAACCTGAACTTTTTTTGCAGGTTTCAAGTATTGCTATATAACAGTTACAATTTAACATCAGTCATTTGTTTGCACAGTTTGTTCTATTTGACCCATAGATAGGACTCTATCAGGTGCAACCACTCCGGGTCACAGTGAACATGGGAGTAATGGCAATGAAGGCGTACTACACACTCCCCAAATCTTTAAGGCTTGATCCTCACCATCAAATTGTTATATCCAGGACACTCGTTGTGGAGGTCTTAAACCACTGCAGAGATGCAATCGGTGCATTCTACAACCCCAACTGTCTGGACTGTTTAATTTGATGAAAACACTGTTATTTTAGTACGTGGTTTGCAATTAAATAATAAGTCCTTTCTTCACCGTTAATTTTAAAAATCAAGATTCCCACAACTGTTATCTTGAGTTTCATTAAAGTGTTGAAATTTCACAATCACAATATTTCACTTAAATAGTATCACTGTCAATTTAACAGGGATTTTACTATGAAACGATAAGTCCATTCTGCATTGCTAATTTCAAAATTCACGATTGCCACAAATTTACTTAATTTCAAATCGAAATTCAACAAAATGCTAAAATGGAGTCGCTGTCACCACAAGCAAGAAAGATTTAGATGTTGTCACTCCACTGGTCACTGCTGAAAGTGAACGAGATTCTTTCTTTTGTCGGGACGAAAGTATCGCCCCTCTTCCTGTCTGGGGCTTCTGTGAGTTTCTGCATATTTTAAATAATCATTTTTTAATTTAGTTTGTTTTTTTTCTATTCCCTACACATGTTATTTTAATCTGAGTTCATCAGAGTGTTGAAATTTCACAATCGTAACGTTGAATGATAAGATTTTTAATTTAAAAGGGGTTTACAATTAAATAATAAGTCCTTTCTTTAACGGCAATTTATAAAGTCAAGATCACCACAAATACATTTTATGTTTTTTTTACATTTTATGAGAATGTTTAAATTTCTCAATCACAATATTTCAGTTTAATGGAAACAATTCTAAAAGAGATTTTACTATGAAACGATAAATCCATTCAGCATTGCTAGTTTCAAAATTCACGATTGCCACAAATTTATTTAATTTCAAATTTCAACAAAATGCTAAAATGGAGTCACTGCTATTTTAAAAGTGATTTGACAATAAAATTGTAAGTTATTCTTCATCTCCAATTTCAGAATGTATGATAGGCACAATTTTATTTAATTTCATATTGGGATTCTCCAAAATGTTGAAATATCCCAATTACAATATTTTAGTTTAATGGAAACACTTATTTTAAAAGAAATTTTAAAATTAAAACAATTTCCTTTCTACGTCGCAAATTACAATAATGGATAGTCTAAGAAACTGCCAAAAATGATAATTCATGTCAACCTGAGTTCATGAAAGTGTTGAAATTTCACAATCGCAACGTTTAATGGTAAGATTTTTATTTTAATAGGGGTTTACAATTAAATAATAAGTCCTTTCTTTAATGGAAGTTTATAAAGTCAAGATCATCACAAATACATTTTATGTTATTTTGAATTTTATGAGAATGTTTAAATTTCTCAATCACAATATTTAAGTTTAATGGAAATTGTTATTTTCACAGAGATTTTACAAGTCTTTCCTGCAGCGCAAATGACAACAATATGTGGTTCAAGAAATTACTACAAATTTTCCTGTTACTTAGGTGTCAGCAAAATGTTCAAACTTGACAATCTGAATATTTAATGAAAACACTGTTATTTTCACAATGATTTTACGATCAAGTGGTTAGTCCTTTCTGCATCGACGAATTCAAAATTGAATCACTGTTATTTTAATACGGGTTTTAATATCAAATAAGTCATTTTTGCATTGCTAATTTCAAAAAGGGATGATTATAAAATACTATTATGACAGTTTCGTAAAACAACCATCAAAGTATTTTATAACATCATCAGTTTCATCAAAATGCTCAAATTTCACAACCACAATATTTGAATTAAAAACAAGCAATATTATTCTCTCTGGCATTTTCAAATCAAATGTTATGTTATTCCTTCCTCATTGCCAACTTCAAATTTATTGACCAAGAAACTGTCTCAAAAGCACCACACTTCTTGAACATTGAAACTTTGCTGTAGTTAACGATTCTCAGAATAAGAAAAAATTTGCCAAGTTAGAAATGGCAAAAACCAAGATTGAAGAGATCGTATAATTTGTGTATTTTTTATTATAGATAAAACAACAAAAGAGAGAATGAAAGCAATTGTAGTATATTATCTCAGTACCATATTCTTTGCGTTTTCTACAATCTGTGTTTCTCCTTAAGGTGTATGAAACAGAATATTGGCCGTGGTGTATTGGTTATCGTCGTAGGAAATGGACACGGCGACACGAGTTCAAATCCTGGACGAGACTGATTGCATTTCACATAGCACTAATACTCTTGGGGAAGGTATGAATCCAATTATTTTCCCTCCAGCTATGGGTAAATAGTAGGGCAGACTGTGTTCTTCAGTCTTGGTAAGGCAACTTGTCAAGGAGAAGGAAAACTCTGAATTCAAACCTGTCAAAATCCGCTTAAGAGTTGACCTTGTGTCATATCCTGCCCGAGCAGAGGGGTTGGTAAATATGATAAAACAGAATATTGTTGAGACTACCATCTCCAGAGCAACCTACACATAATCGTCATATTCTTCTAAACACAATCCCATTACAGACTGGCCCAAGACGGCAGGGGCTGTAAAATATACCGACTGCATCTCTGCAGAGGGCTAAGACCCCGCCCACAACGAGTGTCTTGTGGCCCAGTTGGCAGGGGGACAGTAAAATATACCGACTGCTTCCCTACAGAGGGTTTAACCCTCCCCCAACGTGTGTCCTAGATATGACACTAATCAATCTGATGGTGAGGCTCCTGTAAAACTAGAGCTTTGGGGAATGCGGAGTACCCCTTCATTGCCATCGCTCCCAGGTCCACTCACGCCCGGAGTGGTAGCACCTGATAGGCTACTATCTATGGTTCAAATAGAACTGTTTGACATTTAAACTATGTACTGGTACTAAACTAAGGCGCCTTTGGTGGTGTAATGGTTAGCAAGCTCGACTACCAAACCTATACGAGTGAGTTCGAGTCTCACTGGGTGCCCCTTTCATATGGCCTTGTGCCACATCTAAGCGAAAAGCTTAGTAAATTACTACTGGTACTAAACTGAATTCTTAGAAATAGAACTGTTTATTATTTAACTGCGTGTAAACAAAAAACTGTAACTATGTCAAATTGAATTGTTTGAATTAGAACTGTTTGATCATTTCACTGTGTATAAACAAATGACTGATGTTTAATTGAATTAAAAGTGTTACATAACAATACTTGATAGCATTAAAACTGTGAGGCAAACAAATGTTAGATTATAAATTGAATTATTCATATTTAAAAGGAATAAGGGAAATCATTTAACTGGGTGAAAAAAAATTAACTCGTTTAAAAGTGTTATCTACAAAATGTGATAAGAAATCATAGATTTGATATATATATGTATAAAGAGGATTTGGCATTAAATGACCAACAATGGTTGATATGCCACCAAACCCAACCCAACCAATTCATATATATTTAATATATATGTATAAAGAGGATTTGGCATTAAATGACCTACAATGGTTGATATGCCATAAAACCCAACCAATAAATCATCTATTTTTAATATATATGTATAAAGAGGATTTGGCATTAAATGACCTACAATGGTTGATATGCCATATAAAATCCAACCCAACCAAATCATATATATTTAATATTTATGTATAAAGAGGATTTGGCATTAAATGACCAACAATGGTTGATAAGCCATAAAACACAACCAAACCAAATCCTATATATTTAATATATATGTATAAAGAGGATTTTGAATTAAATAACCTACAATGGTTGATATGCCATAAAGCCCAACCAATAAATCATCTATTTTTAATATATATGTATAAAGAGGATTTGGCATTAAATATCCTAGTATGGTTGATATGCCATAAAACAAACGCAAACCAAATCATATATATTTGATATATACGTATAAAGAGGATTTAGCATGAGATAACCTACAATGGTTGATATGCCATAAAACCCAACCAAAACAAATCATATATATTCAATATATATGTATAAAGAGGATTCGGCATGAAATATCCAACAATGGTTGATATGCCCTAAAACCAACGCAAACCAAATCATATATATATATATATATATATATATATATATATATATATATATATATATAAAGAGGATTTGGCAATTAATAGCCACCAATTGCTGATGTGCCATAAAACCCAGCCCAAACAAATCATATATATTAAATCTATATGTATAGAATGGATTTGCTATTAAATAACTTTTAATGGTTGATATGCCATAAAGCCTTGCTAAATGCAAACTCATTACAGATAGTGTTTGACCGTGTGACTTATTGATAGATATAGCAAAATTAAGTTGAATCGGAAACGACCAAAAACTATTTGTATGTGTAAAAAAATGCCCATATTTGGTAAACGCAGCGGCTTTGGCTCGCTTAACATAACTTTTCTCGTTTCTAAATAATACATCCATCGGAAAAATTGGACCTAAAAGAGTACGACTTCAGGTTACACTTAGAGCACTTTTAAACTAGACTATAAGGATAAGAATCAATTAAATACATAAATCGAAAAATAATCAACGCTATTCATTAATTATTTCAAATAAAAAGAATTAATTGAATTTTCTAGAGGACTAAATTATTTTTTCAATTAAATAAATTTTTAAAGAATTAAAGAAATCTTGTTACCACATGACGCAAACAAATCAGTTTAAAAAATACGATGGACCGCTATCATTTTTTACGAAGGAAAATAAATATTTGTCTTTCAAAAATACTTCAATAAATAAATTGAATAAAAAGTTTTCCTTTTGATTAGATTAATATTAATCTTTTATCAATGAAAAAATAGTTTGAAGGTTTTATTCCTAAAAATTCATGTCATGTAATATTTAGCTTCGAATTTCTGGAACGAAACAAACATTTAGTTTTTTCATGGTTCTCATAAAAACTCTAACAAATTTATTTTACAGACTCCAAATTAACTCAAATGTAAATATTAATAAGATCATTAATTTTCTCGTGAAAATTCATCCCTGTTGATGCTGAAAGAAATGAACAATCGGCTAATATATTAATTTCTATACCGGACAAAAACACTCCTCCTCTTTTATTGTGATAGATAGATAGATAGATATGAATAGGATAGATAGATAGATAGATAGATAACACAAGTTGCAATTCATTTTTAAACATGATACATTCTTATGTAATGTCTTAAGTAACGACTATCAACTTTAACTCCCCCAACCGGCCGTGTAACATCGTCCAAACAAAACTTTTCAAACCACTTTTAACACGTTCGTTTAATCACAGAACCTTCTCCTGAAAGAAGAAGAAGAAGAAGAAGAAGAAGAAGAAGGGGGAGGATGGGGAGGAGGAGGAGGAGGAGGCCACGACAACTACGATGAAAAAAAATTGAAGAAAGAAGAAAACAAGAACTCTTAAATACCCTTCCAAAACGCTTTAGAAATGATTGCCCACAAGACAAAGAATAAAATGAACGTGTTTAAAGAAACAGGTATTTTTATTTTTGATTAAATTTTCATCAACCACTAAAATGATCATGCGAATGTTGTTTGTTTTTTTCTTTGTTTGTTTGTCTTTGATTTTTTTTTTCCCCACTTTTCATGGCCGCCACTGTAACCGGCTACACAGCTGATGATAAGTGCTCCCTACACAACGAGATAGCTGTTAACCGTCCCCTCGGCTATTCAATCAAAAAAGAATTATTCATATTCTCTGAATCAAAGAACTAACCTGTTCAGTTCAGGTTTGGTGAATATTTCTTTCCATTTTTTTTTTATTTTGTTTTTGTGGGAAAGGACTTAACACAAACAAATGACCAAAATGTTATTAGTTAAAATGAAAATGGAGAATCTCATTTGAAATTTTTTACTAAGAACTGACGAATGAATTATATTACATTTACACAATTTTAACTTCTTTGGAGCTCTGAAAATAATAGTTGCTGACAAACCAATCTACGAAGATAGATTTCGGAGAGATTTTCTGAGTAAGCCAAGCAGTAAGAAATAATCTATATAAAAAGGATGTTACTTTATATATATATGCCAGTGTGTGTATATATATATATATATATATATATATATATATATATATATATAATGTGTGACTGTGTGTGTGTGAGTGACTTAAAATATTTAGGCAAATGAGAAAAGTGAGCGAGAACTATTCGAGGCTACTACAGCAGAGCCAGTACAACCAAGAAAAATATCAAATAATGAACATTAGAATTCCGTTTGTTTGTTTTTAAGTTTTATCATATTTACCAACCCCTCTCCTCGGACAGGATATGAAACAAGGTCAATTTTTAAGCGGAGTTTAACTAGTTTGAATTCAGAGTTTTCTTTCTCCTAGACTAGTTGCCTCACCAAGACTGAAGAACCTAGTCTGTCCTACTATTTACCCATAGCTGGAGGGAGAATAATTGGATTCATACCTTTCCCAAGTGCTATGTGAAATGCAATCAGTCTCCTACTGGATTTGAACTCGTGTCACCGTGTCCATTTCCTACGAGGATAACCATTACACCACGGGCACCTCCGTTAAGTTTTATAAGGCGAGCACAATCATAAGATGGGAAAGTGAGGAATGCAGCAAATCAAGTGTGATTAAATTGTAGAAAAAAAGTCATTTGTTAAGATTGTTTGTTTGTTTGTTTGTTTGGTTTTATGGCATATCAACCTTTGTAGGTTATTTAACACCAAATCCATTTTTATGTAAATAATCTGTTCTATTGAAAACAGTTCAGTTTAGCATAAGTACAGTTTAATTGTCAAAAACATTTCCATTTCAAACTATTCTAGCAGTTATATGTAATAATTCAGTTAAGTGTAAATACAGTTTTAATGTCGAAAAACAGTTCTATTTGAAATAATTCAGTTAAGCATAAGCACGCAGTTTAAGTGTAAGTACGGTTTAATTGTCAAAAACGTTTCTATTTCAAGCTATTCAGTTTACTCAATTCATTTTAGCATAAGTATGCTGTTAGTTCTATTTAACCCATAGATAGGGCCCTATCAGGTGCTACCACTCCGGGCCAGAGTGGACCTGGGAGCGATGGCAATGAAGGGGTACTCCGCATTCCCCAAAGCTCCAGCACTGCTGGAACCTCACCATCAGATTGTTTAGTGTCACATACAGGACACTCGTTGGGGGGGGTCTTACCCCTCTGCAGAGGTGCAGTCAATGTATTCTACAGCCCCAGCCGACTGGGCAATGTTAAGATTGAGTGGACTGAGTAAATGATAGTATTGTTCCATTTGACCTATAGATAGGACTCATACAGGTACTATCGCTCCAGGTCAGAGATGGCATCGGATTAATGGCAATGAAGAGGTATTCAACATTTCCCAATGGACACGGACCTTGCTCTCAGATGGTTTAGCGCTATATACAGGACACTCGTTGGGTGGTCTCACTCCTCTGCATTGGTGTATTCAACTGCTTCAGACGAAAGAGCGAAAACTTGTAAACTCCACTTTAAAATTGACCTTATGTCATATCCTGCTGTTAGTGGAGGCTTATAGATAGAGACTGTTATGAAGAGGTTAGAAAACGCTTGTTTATTTTCAGGTTTGATCCTGCTCACCTCAACTTCTGTTCCTCTGTTGCGCTGTCATGATTTTTTTTTATATTATCATTTTTCGTTGGTTATATCTTATCACTCGGTTTTGTTAGGCTTTGAACTATTCGGTTCTTAGTGCAGGTGTTCACGCTCGTGCGCGGAGGATGTGACAATCACAAATGTCACAACATTTTACATATCAATATTTTGGATATGCTACAAATAGTTATTAGTTTTTCTTCAGCCATGTTACTCACCTGTTTCATCTGATAACTGTATTTTTGTGTAAAAAAACACGTGAAACTTAGAGTTATTAGAAACTGTCATAAGGAAACAACAACATAATTTATACATCTTTAGTTTTACCTGCTCTACTTCCCAGTAGTTGAGCACTTTTTTTGAGAATTAACATAATATATATGTATATATAAATCTGGCGAAGGAATTTACGGCTGCTGCTCGCATAATGCAAAGCTCTTCGAACGAATTGAGCACTCTGGTATCCGGTAGGGTATAAAATGTAAGCAAACGAACGCTGCTACTTAATACCTTATAATTCCCTAGCTTACGCGGTAAGCTTGTTGGCCGAACGGTCTGATATTAAGTCTAACGTAAAGTTGGGCGGGTTTTGATCCCAGCTTCAAGTGTCCAACGTGTCTAGCCACACTGAAGAGTTGCGATACAACGAAACAGTCTGTCTGGGGATGACAATATATATATATACATATATATATATATATATATATATATTAATCGGACATTGGCATAATGGTTAGAGTGTTCGCCAATGGCCCAAGAGACCTGGGTTTAATCCCATGTCGTGTCATACCAAAGACTAAAAAAATGGTACTTGATGCCTCCTTGCTTAACACTCAGCATTATAAGGTACGGATCAAGGGTAAAGTGGGTCAATCCTGGAAAAGAGGTAGTACCCCCCTACACCTTGGGGTAGTAGCTATCGAAAAGGGAGCATTCGGGTCACCCTTAACTACGGTCGCCAATTATTATGTGCCTATTTCCACAACTCAGGTGACATTAAAAAACCGAGGATGCAATTTGTAAATAAATAAATATTTCACAAACTGAAATCTGAGAAAAAAATTCAATAAAACAAAAGAAAAGACTAAAAACATTTGTACTGTTTGAAAATAATCAACCAACACCGCAATGTCAAGCCAAAAGAATAAACACCGACAGAAACTTAGGTAGGTAGTTTCTGGCTCTTTTAAGTTTATTCATGAGAGTCACGTTAATCTTTCGACGGCTGTATTTTTACCTTATAAATAGACGACGCCCTTATAAATGAATAGCAGTAATTTCCTGAATGAAAAATTTGATCCTTGCCTTTGACCTTGGAGGTTCTTTCGCCAAGCATCAGGTAAAGAGCATAGTTGACCCGACATTGGTTTCATCGTCCTTACTTCACATCCACCATGCTGCTTCCCATGGTTTCTGAAGTTTGACTTGTTGATATAAAATAAATTCTCTAGTATATTCCTTACGTTGAACTTAGTTAAAGTCCAACAATTTAATTATTATTTTCATCTTCCCTAATTCCTAAGTATAATCTTTAGTTCTCCGGTTACAAATGCAATTTCTTAAATTTATTCCAAAGTTGGTCACATGATTTTATAGAGGATTTGAGATAAGTGTCTGGTAAACAACTGTTTATCTTTCAAGCAGCGGCCGTGTCCATACTACTATATGGATGCACCACATGGACACTAACTAAGCGCACAGAAAAAAAGCTAGACGGGAATTACACAAGAATGCTATGAGTTATATTGAACAAATCCAGGTAGCAACATCCCCCAAAACAGCGGCTGTACGGCCACCTACCTCCCATTTCTGAAATTATCCAAATAAAATGAACAAGACATGCAGGTCACTACTGAAGAAGTAAAAACGAACTCATAATTGACGTTCTCCTGTTGATGACTTCACATGGACGTACAAGTGTTGGCCAACCAACAAGAAATTATCAACAATAGCTTAGTACAGATACAAGTTGTAGTCTAGAGGACCTGCCGAAAGCGATGGAAGATAGAAACAAATGCTGTGAGAAAATATGGAAAATCCGTGCTCGCAGCGCGATATGATGATATATATATATATATATATATGCTCTCCTACCCCGATGGGTTTGAGCTCTCTAGCCAAGGAAGTAATGGTTGCCACTAGCGTAAAGCAAGTCTCTTCCAATGAATTGAGCTCTCGGTAGCCGTTAAGTGGATATATGTAAACAAAAACAAATGTGATACATAAGCGTTTAAATTTCCTTCGCTTGCGCTGGTTTCCTCCTGGCTAAGTGTTAGAATCTTGGACCGGCGTTACAGTCAGCCAGGTTTCAATCCCAGCTTGGGGAATCTAGCCTGTCTAGCCACACTGTTGAGTTCTGTCCACAGTCTGTTTGTGGATGACAATATATATATATATATATATATATATATATATACTTTATTTACTACTTTGAAACGTAGCCAATCAATGAGACTTAAGGTTTTTCATCATAATTGTTTATACCGTATCCTTCGTATTTGCTGCCAACAATTTATCTCGAATTCTTCAGTCCGTGTGTAATACAAAATCTCCTCCCACCTGCAGGCTCTTCTCCCGACAGTTGATTTCTGTTTCAACGGACGGGTGACTTCATTCGAGAATCCATCGATCCACCCAGGTCAGAAGGAAGCGTTGTGGTAACTAACTGAAAACAGGATTCAGGTCAGTAAAGCAAAACGCTTAATTGATCTTTGGTCTGTACCTGTGGCTGGCACTCATCTCGTCGATAGCCTCAAACTGTCTTGGTTGATCGGTTTTTCTTTCGGGACCCGCTGAATTCGTTGCACGGAGCCGGCTCAGTGAACCCTAGATGAATGCCATAACGCACACACACGTAAATTCGGTCACATATACATCATACACATAGCAGAAAAATAACTATATGTGAGTTCATACATTTATCAACCCTTCTGTGTGAGCAGAAAGTCAATTTTTGAGCGGAGTTTAACAGGTTTGAATTCAGGGTTTTCCTTCTCCTAGGATGGTTGCCATACTAGATTCATACCTTTCCTAAAAGTATAAACGCAATTCAAAATACAGACTCATCGACGATTTGAATTCGGGTCACCATGTCCATTTTCTTTGATGATATTTATTTTACAATGCGCGCCACCTATATTAGAGTGTATGCATAGACACAGAGTCAACGGCCCTGGGTGACTGTCAGTATCTGACCTATACGATAACTGGACGAAAAGCTAAATTTGGTAATCGAATACACTGTAAATCCCCATATGTATCGTCTGTATCTGAATGACCTCTTGTTCTGATAACCATATTAACGAGAAACTGACAGTCACCAAGCGCCATTGACTTTGTACCTAAGATATCCTAACTTAGTAACATATGCTCTATCACAGATATTGAGCACATTTTGTTTATAGATATACCAAACTACAATATATATATATATAAAATAATTTGAGTTTTAGCCAAGGATATAATACTTGTAAGAACTGTTTACCATTGCTGCTTTTTCTAGGAAATCAACTGTGATAATACCTTTCAGATAAAAGATAATGTCAGTATAACCTATATTGACCGCTAATAATGTCAGTATAACCTATATTGACCGCTGCACCAGGAACTTTTTTTTTACTTGAGAGTTTGTTTTTCCCCTTCATGAACTGACTTTTCGATACAAACCTGTTGGTTGGGGCAATTTTATTTTTGACAATTTGTAAAGATTATTTTGATTAAAATACGCTTCCCTATAAACAAAACACATTTTTCAGTTAATTTCACATGGTTTGCACTTCTCAGACACCAAAATTTGATGACAGACCTCTGTTCAAACTCTGACTTCTTTGTTTTATTTGCTGACATTTTAAGTAGCCTCAAATCAAACACTTTTTTTTCCAAAATTAAGATAATTTTTCTATAAACAATGCAGAGATAACGAAAAAAATTCTTAAGAATAAATTTAATGGACTATTTTAAAAAATTATCATTTATTGAATGATTCTCAAACATATATATATATATATATATATATATATGACAGAAGTATATATATATATATATATATATATATATAACAGAAGTATTTATATATATATATATATATGACAGAAGTACATATATATATATACATATATATATATATATTTATATATATATGACAGAAGTCCATATATATATATATATATATATATATATATATGTATGTGACAGAAGTATATATATATATATATATATATATGACAGAAGTACATATATATATATATATATATATATGTGACAGAAATACACAGTCCCACCACAAAGTACATTTTACTTCCTACTTTAAAAAAACATCATTTATTTAAGGATTCTCGTACATATATATATATATATATATATACATATCTTTAAGAAAAACAAAAATCGGTCACATTAGGATTATAAATTTATTTCCATCCTGTTATGGGTATAGATAAATATTAATAACACCAAAAAAAAAACAGGACTACTCCCGATCCAATGGTTAAATTAAATGACACACAGAATAGACACAAGGAGGGAAGAGTGGGAGGGGTAGAAAAAGGCAGAAGAGTTACCTCCCCGTTTACCCATTTCCAGTTTTTATTTTCTATTCTTTTATTTTTATTTTTTTATTACCGGTTGGAATCACAGTAAATTAAATTTTAGTTTTTTACTCAATTGATATTTCAACGTAAATTCCAGATAAAATAATAATTTGGGGAAGTACGACATTGCTTAATAACCTTACGTAAGTATCCAGTATTACTTATCTTCAATTTATTTCAAAATTTAAATATATATTCAAAATTTATATTCGAGCCTATCAATTCAGTCACCTTACCATAGAAAAATACGTGCACATCACATGGTACCTACTCATCTCTTTATTCTATTTTATTTTATTTATTCCACCCCAAAACAATCCTACGTTTTTGTTAATTAAACATTATCAACGATATTTGCCTATAGTTTAAATCTATTACTATGTCTACATCTAGCTATTAATTCACATCGCTGACTTAATAAATTTTCAGGGTCTGGATATATCATTATTTATATTTTTTCCTCTAGACACAGATAACATCTACTATCAAAGTATTTTGGAGTATTTGACTTTTTCAATATAGACCATTGAATCTATTTTTTTTTTTTTATTGCTCTGTGATGTTAGTTACATTGAGCTCTTTACCAGGAAGATTTTAAATGTTCATAGTGGAATGAATTTATCCAGACGGAATTATTCCCGACTCCTGTTTATCTGGACTGAATAATATATATATATATATTCCCGACTCCTGTTTATCTGAACTGAATAATATATATATATATATATGTGTGTGTGTGTGTGTGTGTGTGTGTGTGTGTGTGTGTGTGTGTGTGTGTGTGACTGAAGTACACAGTCACCACCACAAAGTACATTTTACTTCGTACTTCAAGCCGAAAATGAATATAAATTGCTTCAATTGTTGTTCATACCAATCTTGTGGGTAGAGTGTTCGCCAATGGTCCGGGAGACCTGGGTTCAATACCAAATACTTTAAAAATGATACTTGATACCTCCTTGCTTAACACTCAGCAATATAAGGTACGTATCAAGGGTAAAATGGACCAATCCTGGGGAAGGAGTAGCGCCCTCCCCTACACCTCGGTGTAGTAGCTATTGAAAAGGGAGCCTTCAGGTTGCCCTCGACTAAAGGGAGACAACTTTACTTTTTCTTATGATTACGGCATCGTACCGCAGACAAAAAGAGTGTTAAAAGTTTCCGAATTTAAGCAAGGGCGTATTATGGGTCAGTATGAAGGTGGACTTAGTCAACGCAAAATATCAGAAAACCTTTCAACCCCAATTTTTACTGTAAATAGAGTGATTGTAAAATTTGATAGAGAAAATAAGGAGTGCACAACATCTCGCTCAGCCCGTCCAGACCCCTCTGACAGAACCCTGCGTCTAGATAAGAGAAATGTCGAGAATAATCCTCGTTTCAAGGCCTTTGACAAAGTATAAAATGTTGATGTCAGTCCCAGAACAGCCGTCAGGTATTTGCACAAACGAGGCAACTTTGGCAGAACTGCCAGGAAAAACCTCTTTGACGTTCAACCAATATCAAGCCTGCCTAAAACGGTACTTGCAATTAAAAACGCAAAGGGTGTGTCAACTAAGAATTAGTAAATAAGTATCAGTACTTTATTGTAAAATTATGATTCTAAATAAACATCTAAGTTTACATAGGTGTCTATTTACTTATGTCATGTCAGTATATATATATATATATATATATATTGTGTTATGTTGTTTTCGTGAAAAAGGTACTGGAACGCAAACAAATGTCTTACGGCAGAATAGTCGAGTACTGTGCCAACAATATTGTGCTCAGCTATAAAAATACGTGGAGCCTTCAATACGTTTCCAGACTTTTTTTGCAGAGGCATTTAAAATTGTTGTAGACTCTTGAAAATTCAGTATCTTATTGCTATACATCTTATGAAATGAGTGACCAATTCTTATGATTTCACGTTCAAATGAACAGCTACAGCAGCAATTGGAATACACCCTACTAAAGCCTGATTGTCACAGCTGGTGAATTTCAAAAATGCAATCTGGACGTAAGGACACTTTAGAAGAACGATATGCAATAAAATTCTGTTTTAAACTTGGAAAAAATGCCAGAGAAACGTATGGAATGCTTCAGACTGCTTTTGGAGGATCTTGCATGAATTGAGCATCAGTTTTTGAGTGGCATAAGAGATTCAAGGAAGGCAGGGAGTCTGTGAGTGATGATGAGAGGTGTAGGAGGAGTAAGAAAGTCAATACACCACAGTTGATTGGCCAATGAGTTAGGGTTAGGCTTAGAGTTACTATGTTGAGGTTTTAAGGGAGTTCAGGAAGAGATTCCTAGGGAAGAGGATGGTACTCTTCAAATCGGCCCAATGGCATTTCCACTAGGACAATGCACCAGTCCACAAGTCCATCCTTGTCACAGACTATTTGACCAAGATGGGCATCAAGACAGTTCCTCAGCCTCCCATAGTCCAGACCTTGCTTCCTGTGACTTATGCTTATTCCCTAAGCTCACAGGCTCTCATTATGAGACAACTGAGGAGATGAAAGAGGCTGTGACGAAGGTCATTAACACGCTCACACAAGAGGACTTCCATGGGGCCTTGCAGAAGTTGTTGGAACGGTACAACAAGTGCATTTCAGCCGAAGGAGATTACTTGGAAGGGGACTAGAGTTTCATGTGTGTACTATCAATAAAAGTACCCATACGAAAAAAGTCTGGAAACTTATTTAATGATCCTCTTAGTTAAATTTTCTTTTCTTTTTTCTTTTTAAATTTTATATGAGTGTTCCTGTATCTATTTTGGCCCAGTCAGCTGGAGTTGCAGAATACACTGACTGCATCTCTGCAGAAGGGTAAAATTCCCCCAACGAGTGTCCTGTATATGACACTAAACGATCTAATGGTGAGGCTTCAGTAATGCTGGAGCTTTGGGAAATGTGGAGTATTCCATCGTTGCCATCGCTCCCAGTTCCAGTCAGGCCCAGAGTGGTAGCACCTGGTAGTGTCATATCTATGGGTCAAATAGAACAAAACTGTAATTACGCTCAAATAAATTGTTTGAAATTGACCGATTTTGCATTTAACTATGTTAAACACAAAAATAAACTTATACTAAACTGAATTGTTTTAAATGTTTTGACTTTGAAACTGTTCTTATGCTATACTGAATTGTTTGAAATAGAACTGTTTTGATATTAAACTGTATACTTATGTTAAAGTCAATTGTTTGAAATAGAACTGTTTTTGACATTAAACTGTATACTTATACTAAAGTGAATTATTTGAAATAGAACTGTTTTGACATTAAACTGTATACCTGTTAAACTGAATTGATTGAAATAGAAGTGTTTTTGACATTAAACTGTATACTTATACTAAACTGAATTGTTGAAATAGAACTGTTTTTGACATTAAACTGTATACTTATGCTAAACTTAATTGTTTGAAATAGAACTGTTTTGACTTTGAAACTGTACTTATGCTAAACTATATTGTTTGAAACTTTTATCAAAATAACTTTATTCAGCTTTAAATGACCCGAAAAGGGTTTATACACCGTAAAACAAAACCAACTAAACTGTATTCATTTGATGTTGATCGGAAACTTAAACAATTTGGCTCGCACTTGAGCAATTGATAAGCTGAAACGAGTCTATTCGCTCTATTCACTGTAATCAGGCGTACTAGTATCAAATGATATCGTTGTTGCTGTTGTTGTTGTTGTTCTTGTTTAGATATTGAAACAGAGAATGCATTTAAAGGATAGCTAAGAGAAAATAAATAGACAAAAAAAAAGGAACGGGAAGGTAACGTAGTGTTAACAAGATCAAAACAAACCAGACACGTCGATTAAATACAAATGCAACGAAAAAAAGCTATCAATCTCTTTGAATAAAGAGCGTTCGGCTCAGGTCACGTGACGAACCTCACGTTGGAAGGATTTCGAAAGTTTTTGTTTGTTTTTGTTTCTCTTAATTTTTCTTTTTGTTTTTTGTTTTTTTTTTTTTTCTTCATGTTCTTTGTCTTTTATTTTCTTTCTTTTTTTTGTGATAGATAAAAGAACTTTTGTCTATTATCCTGACGATTTTCCAAAAAAAGTCAGATTCGAAAAACGAAAAGAACTGAATTTGTTCTAATAATTGCTACAACTGATTACGATTCCTTCCGACTGACCAAAAGTGCATTTGGATTCAGTGCGTGAATGTTACCTGAGTGATTAAAAGTAAAAAGAAGGTTTAGTTTTGGAAGAAGAAGAAGAAGAAGAAGAAGAAGAAGAAGAAGAAGAAGAAGAAGAAGAAGAAGAAGAAGAAGAAGAAGATTGGTTAGGTTTTGTGGCACATCAACCATTATAGGATATTAATGCCAAATACATTTTATACATAAAAGTAAAAGTACAGTTGGCAACCGTAGTCGAGAGCGACCCAAAGGCTCCCTTTTCAACAGCTAAACCGGTTCATTGGCCTTGTGGGTAGAGTGTTCGCCAATGGTCCGGGAGACCTGGGTTTAATCCCAGCTCGCGTCATATCAAAGACTTTAAAAATGGTACTTGATACCTCCTTGCTTAACATTCAGCAATATGAGGTACGTATCAAGAGTAAAGTGGAGTAATCCAGGGAAAGGAGTAGCACCCCCTACACTTTGGTGTACTAGCTATTGAAAAGGGATCCTTCTGGTTGCCTTCGACTTCGGTCGTCAACTTACATACTACACCAGGGTGTAGGGGAGGGCGCTACTCCTTTCCTTGGATTGGTCCACTTTACCCTTGATATATACCTTATAATGATGAGTGTTAAGCAAGGAGGTATCAAGTACCATTTTTAAAGTCTTTGGTATGACTCGACTAGGGATTGAACCCAGGTCTCCCGGACCATTGGTGAAGCTTTCCTTCCTTGATGCTACAAATATTTTACTCGATTTTCGATTCAATCCTTTGTTTCGACATCGCACTTCAATCCTCTTACAAGGATTACAGCACTGCCATTGTAGCCGACATCAAAACGATTTTTTTTCGTTATTATAATCATTAATTCTGAATTCAGTTTGCTTTTTATCTTGTAGCCCAGGGTAAAACAGCTGGAATCAAAATCAATCCTTGAGATAAAAGAAGACGGGAGTTCGAATCTCACCGAGAGCTGATGCTGCATTGGTGTTTCCGATGCACATTGTTCCACGCTACCTTAAAGATAACGATCTGAGTAAGATACGATTAAAACGCAACCAAAATTAATATGGTAAAATGAACAATAAGATCTGATCTTCACCCGATTTTTTTTTCATACCACCATTAGAAACTAATATCAAATTCAATTTACACTTAGTGCCAAGAGAGAAGATATTAGGAAATCTAACATAGAAAATATAAATTAATACATAGTAGATCCCCAAAAATATTAAATGTGAATATCATATAAATAAGAGAAGGTAAAAAAGTGGATGAGGAATTCGATCTAGAGGTTGGCTTTAATAATTGATTGATTGATTGGGTTTTATGGCATATCAACCATTGTAGGTTATTTAATGTCAAGTCCTATATATATATATTCAATACAGGATTTTTAAACACATTTTATAGATAACATTTTTAAACGAAACTAAGCTCATTTTTTTTAGCACACAGTTAAATTGTTTCACCTATTTCTATCCAATACGAATAATTCTTTTTACAATTAATCATTTGTTTGCACACGGTTTGATGATAAACGGTTCTATTTCAAACAATTCAATTTAGCATCAAACAGAGTTAAATGCTTCCAATTATTGCTTTGTATCACTAAAAATTCAATTAAACGTCAGTCATTTGTTTAGACATAGTAATATGATTAAACAGTTCTATTTCAAGTATTTCAGTTTAGCATAAGTCGTTTATTGCACTCAGTTTAGATTTTAAACACTTCTATTTGACCCATTGATAGGACCCTATCAGGTGCTACCACTCTAGATCAGAGAGGACTTAGGAGTTTTGATTATACATTTAAAGCTGACCATTATATTTTGTCTATCGTATCGGAGGCAAATAGAAGGATTGAGTGTGTGGTTCAAATTTTCATTTCAAGAAGAGCAAGTGTTGTTTTAAAAACATATAAAACCCTAAGACCTCGTTTAGAATTTGGTACTCAGTGTAGAGTCTGCTGGGATCGGTGATATACGGTCTTGGGTCAAAGTCAGACTGAAGCGTTGATAACACCTACGAGATGACGTCTGGAAAGAAGATATTGATCGTCGTCAACTGATGTTCACTTTATAGTCACTTTGAATAGTCAGATTTGCATAGGCACATGCACGTGTATGCAAATATGCAGTTCCATCAGCCGGCGGTGTCATTTCGCTAAAATGCCCCCTTATAATATATTTCCGGTCACTACACACTCACACTCAGGCCTGAGCTCCCGTGTCGAGACATGGAAATTGTGGGTGGGTGGTAATATTGAGTTTGGGGGGTATGCGAATAAAGGTGACAAAAGTAAAAATTATAAAAGATTGCTTATAGAGAGACATTTGAGAAGTAAGAATTAACTAATATGGATGCACTACTTGGACGCTAACAAAACGGCTGGAGAAAAAGCTAGACGGCAATTACACAAGAATGCTGCGAGCAATATTGAACAAGTCCTGAAGGTAACACCCCACAAGGCACCAACTATACGGCCACCTACCTCCCATCACGAAAACTATCCAAGTTAGACGAACCAGACATGCAGGACACTACTGGAGAAGCAGGGACGAGCTCATAAGTGATGAACTCCTATGGACCCCCACATATGGCCGAGTAAAGCTGGATGACCAGCTAGAACATACATACAGCAGCTATGTGAGGATACGGGATGAAGTCCTGAAGACCTGCCGGAGGCGATAAACGATAGGGAGAAGTGGCGAGAGAGGGTCAGGGATATCCGTGCTAGCGACACGACATGATGATGATGACTTTACGAAAAAAAAAAAGAAAGGCAGGTGATCTTATTGAAACTCTCAAAATGATTGATGGAATTTCTAATTATGGTAGATATCTTTATTATAATTCTCTAAGAACTGGAAAATTACTGCCAGATTACCTAATCAGATCAAAACTAGCGATAGTGTAAAGAAATAAGGTTGAATTGGATGATTTCAGAAATAATGACAAGAAAAAGAATTTAAAAAGGTATTTTTAGGAACAATCGAATAAATTACTTAACAGAATTTGATCTGTGTACAGATATAGCATTAATAATGTTTATGTTCTCTGCAAAGATTCTTTTTTTCTTTTTTTTTTTAGGTTGATATGAGATACTAAAAACAGAAAATTCCCAAAGAAGTATAACAAGCCAATAAGGAAATACTTTTGGCCTTGTACCAAACTCGAATGATCTCAGCAAAGAAGTAAAGATCGAAATTGTTATTAAAATCCAGTAATTGATTTTTTGGTAGATTTTTAAAATTAGAGTGTTTTTTGCAAAAAACTTTCTATAATGTAAAATTTGACGACTACTTTTTTTTTTTTTTTGAATTGCACGTAAAAATATATTTTTATTTTGTCGATTTTTATAAATATCTCCAGTTCTATAGAATTTACTGAGAAACTTTTTATATCATAATCTTTTTTTTCCGTCTTTCTTCTTACCAATGGCATAAGACATTTGACGAGAAAATTAACTTTTATCCAATTTTGTGAGCTTTTTTTTTTTTTGTCCACATGTCTGTTTTCAAAAGAATTTTTATTCAACTCTGACGAAAAGAGCGCTGAAAGGCTTTCGGCCAAACTAGAATAGGAATGACTTAGAGCCATCAAAGATACATGCAATTTCTGGTTGGTTGGTTGTGTTTTATGGTATATCAATCTTCGTAGGTTATTTAATGCCAAATCTTGTTAATACATACGAGGATCATTAAATAAGTTTCCAGACTTTTTTCGTATGGGCACTTTTATTGATAGTACACACATGAAACTCTAGTCCCCTTCCAAGTAATCTTCTCCGGCTAAAATGCACTTGTTGTACCGTTCCAACAACTTCGGCAAGGCCCCATGGAAGTCCTCTTGTGTGAGCGTGTCAATAACCTTCGTCACAGCCTCTTTCATCTCCTCAATTGTCCCATAACGACAGTCTTGAACCTTGGGAATAAGCATAAGTCACGGGGAGCAAGGTCTGGACTATGGGAGGTTGAGGAACTGTCTTGATGCCCATCTTGGTCAAATAGTCTGACAAGGATGGAGTTGTGGACTGGTGCATTGTCCTGATGGAAATGCCACTGAGCCGATTTGAAGAGTGCTGGCCTCTTCCCTAGGAATCTCTTCCTGAACTCCCTTAAAACCTCAGCATAGTAACCCTAACCCTAACCCTTTGGCCAATCAACTCTGGTGCATTGACTTCCTTACTTCTCCCACACCTCTCATCATCCCTCATAGAATCCCTGCCTTCTTTGAATCTCTTATGCTACTCAAAAACTGATGCTCGATCCATGCAAGACGCTCCAAAAGCAGTCTGAAGCATTCCATATATTTCTCTGGCATTTTTTCTAAGTTAAAAACAAAATTTTATTGCATATCGTTCTTCTAAAGTCCAGATTGCATTTTTGAAATTCACCAGCTGTGACAATCAGGCTTTAGTAGGGTGTATTCCAACTGCTGCTGTAGCTGTTCATTTGAACCTGAAATCATAAACATGGGTCAGTCATCTCATAAGATGTATAGCAATCACATACGGAATTTTCAAGAGTCCACGACAATTTTAAATGCCTGTAAAAAAAAGTCTGGAAACTTATTGAAGGCACAACGTATATATCAAACGCATGTGATTTGTGAATGAATTGTTTGGTTTCCTTTGATTTGGTTTTATGGCATATTAACCATTGTTGGTTATTTAACGCCAGATACTGTTTTTACTTATATATTACATATATAATTTGTTAACACATTTAGATACACACAATAAATTCATCAAATAGTTCTATTTCAAACAATTCGATTTAGTATGAGTCAAAGTTAAATGGCTCCAAGTACTGTGATGTATAACTAACAATTGGATTAGACATCAGTCATTTCTCCACACACAGTTAAATGATCAGTTCTATTTCTTACAATTCAATTTAGCATAAGTCATTTGTTTGCACTCAGTTTAAATGCCAAACAGTTCTATTTGAGCCAAAGATAGAATCCTACCAGGTGCTACCACTCGGAGAATTGACCTGGGATTGATACATTTCAGGAGCCTCACCATCTGTTTGTTTTGTGTCATATCCAGGACACTCGTTGGGAAGGGAGTCTTACCCCTCTGCCGAGATGCTGTCGTTGTATTCTACAGCCCCAGCAAACAGGGCTTAATGAATAATTAATTGGTAACACTTTTTAAATGAGCCAGATCTCATTAGTTTGAATACATTTAAGTCGCTTAGTGTATTGCTATTCAAAACTAATTATTTTATTTGCACACAGTGAAATTGTTTCAAGTATACAGAATAATAAAACAGTTCTATTTGACGCATAGTTGATTGCCTAATTGCTACAAGAATTCCGGTTCTAAGTGGACCTGGGTATTATGGCTTTGAAGAGGCATTCTTTATTTCCTGAAACACCAGCACTGAAACCTTACTATCAGATATGCAATTCCACTGGTGGTGATTACCATTGTAGTAAATGGAAACGGTGACCCGATTGCAAATCATGAACGAGTTAAATTACTAATAATCTCTACATAGTGGAGACTACTATTCTTATAAGTTTCGGCAGCAGTACTCTCCATCCTTTTTCAGGTGACTTTTTTCGTACTCGAATTGTCCACAAACATACGAAGCTCGAGTCAAGCGAGTCTTGTCAGTTACGGGTAACCTTTACTGTCTGTATTTCAGCGACTAACAAAGGCATGGACAGCTAAAGATAGGCTATCGGTCATATGGAAGTCAGACCTGACCGATAAAATGAAACGCAGTTTCTTCCAAGCAGCGGTCGTGTCGATACTGCTATATGGATGCATAACAAGGACGTTAAATAAACGGATGGAGAAAAAGCTTGACAGCAACTACACAAGAATGCTGCGAGCAATATTGAACAAGTCCTGGAGGCAACACCCCACAAAGCAGCAGCTGTTCGGCACCCTACGAACCATCACAAAAAACTATCAAAGTTAGACGAACCAGACATGCAGGACACTGCTGGAGAAGCAGAAACGAGCTCATAACCGATGTTCTTCTATGGACCCCCTCACATGGCCGAGCAAAAGCAGGGTGACCAGCTCGAACCTACATACAGTGGAGACCCTTGACCGAGCCTTCAATCAAGAAACGCACCTGTGTAAATAAGCGGAAGAACATCGGATGCAGGTGGACGCTAGAAAATAATATAACCAGGTGCTCGGACGGTGTGAGTCAGTTGGAGACAGGATGCCGAAGTGAGAACCAGCTTGCAGACTGAGGGCTTTGGGCCCTTAGTGACCCCCGGTTGAGCAATCCAAGCCAAGATGCGAAAGAAGTGTCGCTATGGGCGAGGAAGAACTTGGGTCAATATAGCAGTCCGTACTTGTCTCCACTCATTTCTCACACACAACAAACATCACCCTTTCGAAAATAAAGTGTGAGAGATCTATATTTCTATAAAGAAGTGTATTCGTTCGTTATTGAAGTCGTCATTATCGGTTAATGATGTTTCTGCATGGACGTGTATGTTTGTAAATGTACGCGTGCAGTTGTATGTGGCTATACAACAACAGCAGCTCTATGAGGATACGGGGTGTAGCCCTGGGCACCAGCCAGAAGCAATGAACGATAGGGAGGAGTGGCTAGAGAGGGTCAGGGATATCCGTGCTGGTGGCATGACAAGATGATGATGATGATGAAACCGTACATCTCTTTGTGTTATTCATTTCTGGTCCTTCAAGACCACACCACTAAGCTAATACGTAAAAGTGCTCTATACACTAAGTAGAGCAAAACTAGAATAAATATATGGGGGGGGTGAGGATCATTCAAAAAAGAAGGAATTTCTTTTAAAAAACAAAATAATCTTTTTGTGATTTTTATCAATTATTTTTTTTCTTTTTGGAATTGGTAAACAATAAGAAATGATTTTAATCTTGCAAAATATATTTGTTTTGAGGCAACTCAAAATAGTGGTATATTAAGCAGAGTTCCAGGCTTGACCAGAAGTCATCTAATTTCTGGTGGCTGAGAAGTGAAAACCATGTGAAATTTACAGAAGAAAGCGTGATGTTTACGGAGAACCGGGTTTTGGCCAAAAAATGTTTACAAGTAAGCTAAACATAGGTTTTCAACAAGCTTTATTCGAAACGACAATCCATGAGATGAAAACACACTGACTCTCCGGTAAAAAAAACGTTCCAGGTCCATCGGTCATGGAAGAAAGTGATGCTCACTTCCTTCTATGACTTAAAAAGATCAATTACTATTGATTTCCCGAAAAAGTGCACCTGTAAACAATGCTTCCTACTGCGAAATTTTAGGCAATATCTAATATTATTTATCAAATGATCTTTATACACACACACACACACACTCACACACATATATATATATGTGTGTGTGTGTGTGTGTGTGTGCATATATATGTCGAAAGAGAGAGAGTTTGGTTTGGGTTGGTTTTATGGCATATCAACCATTGTAGGTTATTTAATACCAAATTCATTTTTATACAGATAAACAGTTCTAGTTCAAACAATTTACTTTAGCATAAGTAAAAAGTTTAACGGTCAAAAACATTTCTATTTCAGGCTATTCAGTTGAGTCAATAAAGTTGAATAGTTCCAAGTATTGCTATGCATCACTAACAATTCAATTAAACATCAGTCATTTATTTACACACAGTTTAATGTAAAACAGATCTATTGCAAACAATTCAATTAAGCATAAGCATAGAGTTGAGCTCTATTTGACCAATAGATAGGACGCTATCAGGTGCTACCACTCCGGACCAAAGTCCATCAGGGAGCGATGGCAGTAAAGGGGTACTCTGCCTTCTCCAAAGCTCCAGCATTAGTGGATCCTCACCATCAGATTGTTTTATGTTGGATATGTTTTATCAGGACACTCGTTGGGGAAGTCTGTCCCGTCTGCAGAGAGGCAGTCGGTGTATTCTGCAGTCCCAGCCAACGAGGCCAGAAAAAGAGAGAGTAAGAAAGAGAAATTTAATATTGCTTATAAAGATTTACTCTGAGCGTAATGGTTATTGTCGCACGAAATAGAATTGGTGACCAGAGTTCAAATCCTGGATGTGGCTGTTTGACTCTCACTTTGCTGTAATGCCCCTTAGAAAAAACATAAATCTGTTTCTAAACGATATGAAATTTTTTTCTCGAGATCGTTTAGGCGTTAGAAATACACGTCTATATATATATATATATATATATATATATATATATATATATATATATATATTGTATGATACGATAACATGTTATAAAAATTTTGCTACAAAATGACATTGTTGCCGTTCGAGGTCACAAAGATTAATAAATTGGCGACCTTAGTCGAGGGTGGCTCGTAAGTTCCCATTTTAATAGCTACTATACCGAGGTGTAGGGAAGGGCGCTACTTCATTCGATGGATTGCTCTCCTTTACCCTTGATCGTTACCTTATAATGCTAAGTGTTAAGCAAGGCGGTATCAAGTACCATTTTTGAACCTTTGGTATGACTCGACCTGGGATTGAATCCCGGTTTCCCAGACCTTCGGCGAACACTCTACTCATTAGGCCATCGAATAAAATGGACTCGATGAACGAGGTTCAAATCCTTTACGAGATAGTGTTTCGATTCGTGATAATACCCTTTCCAAAAGTGATAATGGTTAAATAGCAAGGTATGCTGGTATGGTTACATTGCAAGGCATGCAGGGCTCACTCTAAATCCAACTATACTCTTCTTTAATGTGCTACATCCTGTTCCGAGCAGAGGGATTGGGTCAATGATGAAGTGATGAAAAGAGGAAAAAACGTCTATGTTGCCTGTGAACGAGATTCTAAAACATTCTAAAACACCAAAAAAAAAAAAAGCCGGATGAGACACGGTCAAGCGATTATAAAAAATATGGTTTATTAAGGGTTTCTTCTTCCCGTTACGAAAACTATCCAAATTAGACGAACCAGACACGCAGGACACTGCTGGAGAAGCAAGGACGAACTCATCAGTGATGTACTTCTATGGACCCCCGCATATGGCCAAGCAAAAGCAGGACGACCAGCTCGAACATGCATACAGCAGGTATGTGAGGATACGGGATATAGCCCTGAAGACCTGCCGGAAGCAATGAATGATAGGGAGAAGTGGCGAGAGAGGATCAGGGATATCCGTGCTAGCGGCACAACATGATGATGAAGGGTTTCTTTGTTTAATGGCATACCAATCTTTTTATGTTGTTCAATGTCAACCTATCCTTGGAGAAGAACTGTAGAAAAACTTTTAGATCTACAAATTGAGGGATAAGGGGTTTTATGCCTTTATGTCTTAAAATAAACGAAAAATGAGACTAAAGATTTATTTTTTTAAATTAAAGAAAAATTAATCTGAACCAATGGCATAAAAAATTAATTGAATGGTATGAAAGGTACGTCAGCCCGTCTAGGGTTATTTTATGCTAAGGGGTTAGGGAATAGCATTCATTGTAGGTTCATGTTGATATTTTTTGTGTTGTTGAATTTTAAGAGTTTGTTTTTTTTTGCACACGAATAATTTTTCAACACATATTTGACCCATAGATGGGACACTAACAGGTACTACGAATCGGGTCGAGGTGGACCTGGGAGTAATGGCAATGACAAAATTAAAACGACTCGTTTAAAAAAACTGTCAAGTCGGCTAGGGCTGCAGAATACACTGACTGCTTCTCTGCAGAGGGTTAAGATTCCCCACCAACGAGTGACCTTGATATGACACTAAACAATCTATTTAAAACAATTCAGTTTAGCATGAGTACACAGTTTAATTGTCAAAAACATTTATATGTCAAACTTTTCAAGCAGTTATATATAATAATTTAGTTTAGTGTCAATACAGTTTCAATGTCAAAAACAGTTCAATTTCAAATAATTCAGTTTAGCATAAGCACGCAATTTAAATGTAGGTATAGTTTAATTGTGAAAAACATTTCTATTTTAAGCTATACAGTTTAATCAAACAGTTCAGTTTAGCATAAGTATGCCGTTAGTTCTATTTAACCCATAGATAGTTCTATTTAAACCATATCAGGTGCTACCACACCGGGCCGGAGTGGACCTGGGAGCAATGGCAATGAAGGGGTGCTCCGTATTCCCCAAGGCCCCAGTATTACTGGGACTTCACCATCAGACTATTTAGTGTCATATCAGGACACTCGTTGGGGGTGGTCTTACCCCTCTGCAGAGGTGCAGTCAGTGTATTCTACAGCCCCAGCCGACAGAGCAACCAGAAACTTGAAACACACCCAAGAATTCATAGCAGTTTTCATGTTTCCTCTACCCAATGTTAGTTTAGTCACCTATAGAGTGGAAGATTAATCGCTCAAGTTGATCCATTCTCAACTTGCTTAATTACAATTCATTCATATAAGCTGTGGCTCTCCCAATTTAAACTAACATTATATATTTTAGCAACCTTCCGATCCAATAAATGGATTTTAACGTTTGAGTAAAGGTGTCTAATAATTTTTCTCTCCTCTGCGTGAAGCCTTCACATTTTTGATGAAGTCATTAATTTCCTTATATATATATATATATATATATAATCTGACATTTTGATCATATTCCAACAATGTGGTTATATTGTAAGATATTGAAAATATGTGTCTGTATATGGACGTATATGAATGTATATGTGTATGTATGTGCATGCATGTACGTAATCGTGTGTAAATGCATGTTTGTGCAAGTTTGTATTTTCACGTGCGCGCGCGTGCGTGTGTGTGTGTGTGTGTGTGTGTGTGTGTTAGAAAAATTCTCAAAGAATATTATCTCTTCTCGAGAATGTAAATATTTGTTGAATGATTCGTCGATGTCACGTGTCTTATCTGTTCATTGAATTTTTTTTTTTTTTTTATAATGGAATGGGGAACCCAGCTTTCATAATATTTTTCCTTTTTGTTCTCAAATAAAGAATCGAACAAAATGCGATCGAAATTCTTGTTTCTCTTGTTTATTTTTTGTTTTGTTTTTGTTTTTTGTTTTTTTCTTACTTTTTTTTAAAAGGATTTTTCTATCTCTGCGCCTATAAAATTGAAACCCTGTCATTTTGACAGAGGATTTAAAATTCAGATTTTTACTTCGTAGATTTGGTTTTAATTTTTGTTTGTTTGTTTTTTTTGGGGGGGGGGTTATAATTTGCGACTAAATTCTTGTAATGATACGGGATTGACTCCTCGTGGCGTAGTGGCTAACGTACTGGACTGCCACATAATAATAACCAAGATTGAACCTCAGTCGCATTATAACATTCACTTTTCGCACTTATACCTTTGTGAAAGGTATGGCATCCCTTATCCTCAACAACTAAATAGTACCATCACTGTTCTTCTACAAAGCTGGCTTTAGCATAAAATAACCCGTGAAGGTTGATATGTCCTTAAAAAAAGGAACCGGTCTTGTAATACCTATGCTATCGACCACGTGTATATATTTACCTAACCTCTCTGTCAGGGCAGGATCAAACACAATTTCATTTTTAAACGGAGTAAAGCTGATTTTATTTCAGTTTTCCTTTTATTTGACTGCTTGCCTAACCAATGTTAAAGCACCCAATTATTTACCTTTAACTCGGGGGAGAATATCATCCTGTCTTTAGAGCTAAGAAAAAGTGAACTGTGCCTCCTGTAGAGTATCCCCCACAGAAAGAGGGTATCCTAGGCATGACACTTAAGTGCAACTGGAGGTATGGCTGGAGAGTGTGGAGTACCTCTTCATTACCACTATTCCCAGGTCCACTCTGACCCGGAGTGGTAATTCTTGTTGGAGTCCCATCTATGGTAAAACTAAATAGATCTGTTTGCAAATTATTCGTATTCGATAAGACCATGTGCTAAAAATACTTTTAAGAAACAGCTACATAAATATATTACTAAAAACATACAATGAATGCGATTCCTTGACCTCTAAGCATAAAATAACTCTAGACAGGTTGATATGCTTTTAAAATCAATTTAACAGCATATCAACCTGTCAATAGGATTTAAAAGGTTTGAATTTAAAGTTTTCTTCTCCTAGATCGGTTGCCATACCTAACTTAAAAAGTAAGTCTGACCTACTATTTATCCATAGATGGAGTTAGGATAGTTGGATGCTTACCTTTCCCATGGTTATTAGTGCTATGTAAAATGCAATCAGCCTCGTCCAGGAATTGAACTCGGGTCATCGTGTCCATTTCCTACGTTGATAACCATTACTCTACGAGCACCACCAAGTAATTAACTGAAGAGCGATGGAATGGTATTTGTCGAGCGCCCCAGAAACGCGTGAGTTTGGTACAAAGCCTTTTTATAGTGGCTACCAGGCGCAGGACCGTTGTCCACACATACCCTAAGGGTTCAAAAAGGCTTTGAGCCTCGTCGGCATTCCCCCTAAAAAAGGCACCTCATGCGCCAGGCAATAACCTAGTCTCTCCGGAGAGGGTGAGATAGCCCCCTGAGGCTCAAGGAGCGCCGGCCGGTCTTGGCGCGTATTTGGCCGAGATTAGGTCATCCGTTTATATCTTAAAATCCCCGAGGAGTTTGTGCGTCTCATTTTCCAGGACAGACACTGGGTTGTGCATATACCGTTTGTTCGTATTATCATTTTACTCATTTGAGAGTTTCACACCAGCGTTAGTTGGTGGTTTCAAACTGGTGTAACAGCAAATCTCCTCAAGTCATCAGGACTCTTCTAAGTATTCTTGCCCATTTTAATATTGCTATTGTTTGAAAGGTCTCAACTCGCCTTCTCATTTCCATGTCCTCCAGTCCCATTGTCTATCTTTTGGCAACTGTATCGAGCGTGCAGGTCACAATAGGTATCACCGTCACTTTCATGTCCCATAGTTTTTTTTCGGTTCCCAAGCAAGGTCTAGATATTTATTCTTCTTTTCGCTTTCTTTCAGCTTCACCACGTGGTTAGCTGGAACAGCAAAGTTCACTATATAGCTGGTTTATTATTATTATTATTATTATTATTGCTGATATTAATCTTGAAAGATTTAAGAATTATTTTTATTATTTTTAACTGATTTGACCCTAGTTTTTCATTCTAACGTAACAATCAGCAGATATATTTAATTTTAAATTTGGTATTTAATTTTGACTTTGTGAATTTGCGGGAAAATAAAATTTGAAACGGGAATTGCGCGCAAGAACATGTCAAAAGGTCGAATATCTTCAACGAAATTCCTCTTTGGGATCTCACAGTATTTTGGTCCGTTTTTCTTCCCCCCTCCTCTCTCTCTCTCTCTCTCTCTCTCTCTCTCTCTCTCTCTCTCTTAAATAAAAATAAAAATATTTGACGCTGTTTTATCTAAATTATAATGTCCACTTTTAAAGCTCTATTAAGAAAGAAAGAAAGAAATAAAGAAAGAAAGAATGGACAAATAAACAAAGAGAGATTTAGTAGAAAACCTAAGAAAGAAAGAAAGAAAGAAAGAAAGAAAGAGAGATTTAGTTGAAAACCTAAGAAAGAAAGAAAGAAAGAAAGAAAGAAAGAATGGACAAATAAACAAAGAGAGATTTAGTAGAAAACCTAAGAAAGAAAGAAAGAAAGAAAGAAAGAAAGAAAGAGAGATTTAGTTGAAAACCTAAGAAAGAAAGAAAGAAAGAAAGAAAGAAAGAAAGAAAGTGAGGCAAAAAGAGAGATTTAATAGAAAACCTAAGAAAGAAAGAAAGAAAGAAAGAAAGAAAGAAAGAAAATAATATGATGAAAAATTATGAATAAAGAAGGCAGATAAAAAATAAATAAATGAATAAAAGAAAGAAAGACAGAAAAAAAGAAAGTGCATATCAGGATTGGTTTTCTGATTATATTTCAAAATCAATCCAATATCAATTTCCTTTATTCATGTAATTTTACCTTTCGTTATTTGTGTTTTCATTTCTCCTGCCTTCATTTTCATTTTTTGTTTTATTTTATTTTATATTAAAAATAAGAGTAGCAATTTTATGAACCACTGGTTAAAATTTAATTTGCAAAGGACGAATACTTTTTTGGAGATGGTGGGGGTCAATGTCAATTATTTCAAGTCCGCAATAAATACGGAAGATTGTCCAATGGAACAGCTCAAGAGTAAAACAAAAGGACTGATGACCCTAATAATTGCTTCATCGTCATCAACACCTTAGCGTTCAGAGAGCACGAAGCTCTCTCTCCCTCTCTCTCCATCTCTCTCTCTCTCTCTCTCTCTCTCTCTCTTATCCATCTCACTTGTTAGATTCTTTAGACGGCACCCAGTATCCACACAGAGTTGATGAATATATGCATTTTCCCTACGCCTTCGCAGATGCGACACAAGGTCAATCAGGGTACTACTGAAGTGAATTCAGTTTTCCCTCTTCTAGACTGGTTGCCTTATCAAGACTTCAGTCTGCCCTACTACTTACCCATTCAATAGCATTATAGCGAAGAGAAATGAAATTGCTTCGCCCATGATTTGAACTCGGATCACCGATTCCATTTCCGGCAACGAGCTGATAAATTTAAGTTTCTGCTGATCGGCTAATATTTGTATGTCAATAAGTAGGAACTGCAAAAGGATGTGTGCTATCTTTTTAAAATCCTGGAAGCAGCACCCTAAACAACTGCAACTGTATGGCCATTTACCTCCCATCTCGCCAACTATCCAAGAAAGGAGAACATAATATGCTGATCACTGCTGCAGAAGTAACAAGGAACTCATAAGCGATGCTCTCTTATGGACTCCTCCACAAGGACACACCAGTGTAGGCCGAAGAGTAAAAATTTATATTCTTCCGGGAAGTCCCGGAAGCATAATGGCTAAAGTGCTGGATTGCAGCCACGAAATAAGCAAGTTCGAACTCCAGTTATGCCAATACTTTTACATTCAGACGAATACACTTGGGGAAAGGTATGAACCCCCTTATCCACACAGCTATGGATTAAATGCTACCAGAGCTGTTCTTCTACAATGACAGCTGTGGCAATAGATAACCAATCAAGGTTGGTATGTCATTAAACAAAGAAACCAAACTAAACGTAAAATCCATCGGTTCTGCACGGATATTGAGTGCAAATTGGAAGACGCGCCCACAGCTACAGCCGATTGGGACGGATGGTGATAGATAGTGCCAAGGGAACCTGTCATCCGGATACACCTTGATAACGATAATGATGACGTATAACCGTGCGAACAAATGGGAATAGTTGTTTGAAGCTCTATGTGTCTAATTTATTTGTATTAGATAAAAATACTTTGAACCTCAGTAATTAGGCTTTACTTATTTTGTTAGTTTGTTTGGGTTTTATGGCATATCAACCTTTGTAGGTTATTTAATGCCAAAGCTATTTTTATACAAATAATCAGTTCTATTTCAAACAATTCGGTTTAGCATAAGTACACAGTTTAATTGTCAAAAATATTTCTATTTCAATCTATTCATTTTAGTCAAACAGTTCTAATTCAAACAATTCAGTTTAGTGTAAGTATAGTTTTTTGTTTACACACAGTTAAATGTCAAAAGAGTTCTATTTCAAACAATTCAGTTTAGCGTAAGTTCTGTTTCAATGTCAAAAACAGTTCTATTTTAAAAATTCAGTTTAGAATAAGTACGCAGTTTCAATTTCAAAAACAGTTCTATTTTAAAAAATTCAGTTTAGAATAAGTACGCAGTTTCAATGTCAAAAACGCAAACAATACAGTTTAGCATAAGTACACAGTTTCAATGTAAAAAAAACAGTTCTTTTTCAAACAATTAAGTTTAGCATACTAAAACAGTTCTCTTTCAAACAATTCAGTTCAGCACAAGTACGGAGTCCAAATGTCAAAACAGTTTTATTTCAATCAATTCAATAAGTACACAGTTTAGTTCTATTTGATCCATTGATAGGACCCTATTAGGTGCTACCATTCCTGGCCAGAGTGGACCTAGGAGCGATGGCAATGAAGGGATACTCTGCCTTCCCCAAAGCTCCAGCATTAGTGGAACCTCATCATAAGATTGTTTAGTGTTATATCAAGGACACCCGTTGGGGGAGTCTTATCCCTTTGCAAAAAAGAATATTCCACAGCTTCAGCTGACTGGGTAAGAAACTGTATGATTGCGTAAATCATTTGTATTAGATAAAAATTCTTACTACCACAGTTATTTAGTAGGCTTTCTTTCGTTGTGGTAAAAAACAAAACGGAAATCCCTCCAACCTGTAGCTATGTCTATATCCCTATATAGCTGCGTCCCTTGGATCCTAACAAAATATTTGGTAGAAATACTAGATCCTATTTACCCAACCCCTCCGCTCGGGCAGGATATGACACAAAGTCAATTCTTAAGCGGAGTTTAGCAGGTTTGAATTCAGAGTTTTTCCTTCTCCTAGACTAGTTGCCTCACCAAGGCTGAAGAACCCAGTCTGTCCTACTATTTACCCATATCTGGAGGGAGAATAATTGGATTCATACCTTTCCCTTTGCTATGTGAAATGCAATCAGTCACGTCCAGGATTTGAACTCGTGTCGCCGTGTCCATTTCCTACGACGATAACCATTACACCACGGGCACCTCTCGTAGAAATACTAGATAGTTATTGCACAAAGATGCTGCGTGCTGTTTAGAATAAATGTAGTGTAAAACAGTCTAGAAAACAGCAGTTGTACGCCTATTTACTACCCATCTCGTTAAACAAGAATGGTGGGCATTGCTGAAAAAGTAAGGGCAAACTAATAAGCGATGCTCTAATATACATAGTTATTCCGTATTATAAGGGTTTGGCTCGTTAACGAAAAACACCCTTCGGAAAATTATAGATAAGAAAAAAAATTTTTTTTTGAGCAGCTGTAATTTTTTTTAAATAAAAAGATATAATGTCGTTCATATATAAGGAAAACCCTTTGTAGTTTATATAAAAAAAATTTTGAAAAAATACCAGGATTGTGTTACTTCTAAGATCGACCTGCTGCTTGGGCAACAGTCAGTTCCAAGCAACATTACAAAGGCATCTGCCGAGACTAAAAAGGTGTCACAATTATATCTTTGATATCACACACACACACACACACATATATATATATATGTATAGAGGCGCTCGAGATGTTAGGGTTATTGTCCTTGGAAATGATCCTGGCGAAATGAGTTCAAAGCCTGAACTAGACTGACAGCATTTAACATAGTGGAAAGGGTTGCATCCAACTATTCTCCCTCTTGGTATCAGTAAATAATAGGGCAGGCTGGGTTCTTTAACATAAGTGAGGGTGTCCTCGTGGTGTAATGGTTAAAGCGATGGACTGCACAATCGTAGTAAGTGTGTTCGTATTCCAGGCGCGCTATTACGTTCACTTTCGGGCCAGTACCCTTGGGAAAATGTATGAACCCCCTTATCCTCCCAGCTATGGGTTAAATAGTACCACTCCTGTTCTTCTAGGAGAATGGCTTTGGCATTAAATAACCCACGAAGGTTGATACGCCATTAAACAAAGAAACCAAACTAAACAGGATGGGGAAGAAAAGTATGGAAACATTTTGAAAACTTTTTAATCTGATTTGTACAGTTTTGTTTTTACATAATCGCGATAAATCTAAATTTTCATTATTAACTTTATTATTCAAAAGAAACGACAAAGAATTTGTGATTTGCTAAACACCGGAACCAAGCCAAAGTTTCTTTGTCTACAGTATACAAAGTAAAGGAAAAAAAATACGGAAAAAGATTTTTTTTTACGGAAAAGAGGTGTGGAGGAGTGGAGAAAAAAAACGAAAAAAAGTTGGGTTTTTTTAACTGGTCTCGCTACGGTGATTAAAAAAGACCCCACAACGTCAATAAGAAAGCAAACTGATCAACTGAAAGACAACAAGAAAACTGTGCGGATAGCAATTAAACAAGATTTAAGCCCACACCTTAACCCCCCCCACCCTTGATTACGCTATATGGGCCTTTTAGAAAACAAAACAAATGCAAGTTCCCATCCAAATATCGAGGAGGAACTGGATAAAATGTTTGAAGAATTTATTTTGAAAGCGGAAAAATCGTTTCGAAGGCTTGTGGATACAATAATTGAAAAAATGGTGGCCATATTGAGTAAATTTACTGTTTTGTATGTATCTTCTTATTTTGTTGATTATCTTTTAGAATTAAAACTTTTGTTTTATGATAGAATCTTTTATTACTATACTAGAATATTACTAATTTTGCTTGCACCCCCAATATATATATATAAGAAACGGTTACTGTAAACGTTTAATATCAACTGCCGAAAGTAAACGTGTTTTTTTTTTTTTTGTTTTTTAAACCACAAACTGCACACTAAAAATGAAGAATAACGTCCAATGTAGTCTCTGCTCTTAAATGATCTGGCGTATATATATATATATATATATATAATTCTCGTAATGCCCTGTCCGGGGGCAAAAGCTGCTTGGTAGCGCCAGGAGTGGCAGTACCGCCTAGAGCTACCGAAACTGTGTTATCACCCCTGGTTGCCGGCTGATAAGGACATGGTATCGCACGTGCTTTCACACGTTGTATGATGAAATATATATATATATATAATGAAACGAACTCCTTCAGTCGTACACAATGTATGAGTACCTTACAATTCAAAAAAATATATGAACCTCCTGACTGATTCGAGAAGAATTCTGAATGTGCTGAGCTACGACCACAAAGAAACCAAGTTCGAACTCAGGTCGTGCTCTTACGTAAACTTTCAGACTAATTCCCGTAACTGAGGCATGAACCCTTTTATCGCCCGAGTTATGTGATAGGTTACTTTCAGTTGCTTTGTTTAGTAGCATAAGAACCGGTTATTTAATGCCAAACCCATCCTTCTGGAAGAACAGAAGTGATAATATTTAACCCATAGCTGGGAAAGTAGTGGGGACAAAGGAATTTATACTTTTTCAAGAGTATTAATTCCAAAGTTAAGGTTATAGCGCGACAGTAGCTCGAACTCACTTTCTCGACGGTCCGTACTTAAAACATTACGCCACAGTGATCCTCCAAGCTATGACCCACGAAGATTGATATGTCATTAAACAAAGATACCAGACCAGACTGATTGCACAGTTGATTTATCTATAGTGAAGATTTAAGTAGACACATTTTTTTTATGTGTTGATAATAAAAGAATGGCGGACCACAATGCATCATATGTTCCGAATAAACATGCCTTAGATTTTAAAGTCAAAGTTTTTTCCTTCTCATCGATCGGTTTTCTTACCAACTAACGCTAAAGATCCCAGTTTGTTCTATTATTTACCCATAGTTGATAGAGAGAAGAGAATGATTCAAGTCTTTTCAAGGGCATTAGCGCGAAAGTAAATGCAAACAGTCCCGTCCAAGAGTTGAACTCGGTTCGTCGACTCCGTTTTCAAAGTACTATAACCGTTACGCTACATGCGGTTCTTTAATAGATATTTTTAAATAAAATATTTTTTTTAAATTCTTTTAAACTCTTGTTCAGAATAGCTCGAAGAAAGTGAAAAGCCAACTCACATTGTTTAAGTTCATATATATATATATATATATATATATATATAATTATTATTATTATTTACTCCTTTAGAGTTTTTTACATCAGTATTAGCTGATGGTTTTTCACAGGTGTTTGAGTAACAGTAAATCTCAAGCCTTCAGGACTCTTATTATTATTATTATTATTATTATTATTCTTAGAGAGTTTTTCACACCAGCATTTATTAATGCTCTTTTTTTCAAAATAAAACAAACTTCATGCGTTTTTAACGAGATGGATCCATCTCCACTTTAAGAAGCAAGCCTCTGAAAATTAATAGACCAGTCCATATACCTCTGCAGCAATATCTCATCTACTGAATTCGATGTCAACATACGTATGAAGAATGCATGGACTGCTATTGAGTGGTTGTCGATCAAATGGGAATCTGATCTGTCTGATAAAATAAAGCAAGATTCCTTCCAAGCTGTGACCGTGTTCGTACTACTGTAAGAATTGCACCGCCTGGATTCTAACAAAAAAAATTGAGAAAAATCTACATGGGAACTATACAAGAATGCTGTGAGGTGATGTTTTGAACAAATCCAGGGAGCAACAGCCCACACAAAAAAAAAGAGCTGTAAGGTCACTCACCTCCCATCACACAAACCATCCGAAATAGACGAACATAACATGCAGGACAGTACTGGACAATCAAGGACAAACCCATTTGCAAAGTTCTCTTGTGGGCTCTTTCACATGGACACGCAAGTACTTACATTCATAAGCTCTGTGCGGACGATAGGGACGGATGGCGAGAGGGAGTCAGGGAATCCCACGCTATCAGCATGAATTGATGGTGATAATGATTATGATAATGATGTATATATTAGGATGTAGGAAAAGTAATTACGTTTAACCCAAGTGGATATAATAATATAGATGTTAGTTTTATTGAAATGTAATTATTTAAAATCAAATGACTTTCATTTTCAACGACAGTAGCCTTAAAGTATGACTAATTCCTCTTCTATGTTCTACAAACACAGACACACACACACACATATATATATATATATATATATATATATATATATATATATATATATATATATATATATATATATATATATATATATATATATATATATATATATATATATATATATATATATATATATATATATATATATATATATATATATATTGACGGTACCAATAGACCTGTCGAATAGCAAACCGGTTCATTGGCCAAGTGGGTAGATTGTTTACCAATGGTCCGGGAAACCTGAGTTCAATCCCAGGTCGAGTCATACCAAAGACTATAAAATGGTATTTGATACTTCTTTGCTTAACACTCAGCAATATAAGGTATGTATCAAGGTTAAAGTGGAGAAATCCAGGGAAAGGAGTAGCGCCCTCTCCAACACCTTTGTGTAGTAGCTATTGAAAAGGGAGCCTTCTGGTCACCCTCGACTACAATCGCCAACTTTGCTTTACTCATATATACAATAATAATAATAATAATAATCCTTCAATACACACATACACTCACACTCACACATATATATATTTATATATATATATTGGCTAGTGAGTAGAGTGTTCAATCCCCGCTTGAGTCATACCAAAGACTCAAAAAAAGGTACTTGATACCTCCTTACTTAACACTCAGCTGGTACATATCAAGGTTCGAATGAACCAATCCAGGAAAGGAGTAGCACCCTCACCTACACCTTGCTGTAGTAGCTATTGAAAAGAGAGCCTTCGGATCGCCGTCGACTATGGTTGCCAACTTTATAATAACTAATAAAATAAAAGTAGAGGTAAAAACAAATATACATTTATATCTGTGTGTGCGAGTGTGTATGTCTACACTTAAATTTCAAGAAGTTGCGCAGAAAATCAGAATAATAGAAAAACGTTACTTACAATCCAAAGACCATCGACATTGAGTGATTCGTTGTGAATCATAAAGCGGATCCATCTTTCCAACCAAGCTTCAATTCTTTCATTGGTAAAATCAGGGTAGATTGATAATCCAGGCCACACCTAGATCGGAAAAAGCAGATATGTTTCATTAGAACAAGTCTCATATAAGAATTGACTGAATTAGAAACACACGAAGACGGACAGATAAACTGCGTGCAAACACTGACACCAAATGGATTTAACGTGGAGTTTAATGTTCCGCCCTAAAAATTATCACCAAAAGTATGTGACACATAAGCACCTGGGGAAGTCCCCGTGGTGTAATGGTTAAAGCGTTGGACTGCGGAATCGTAGTAAGCGAGTTCGATCTCCAGTCCTGCGATTACGTTCACTTTCGGACAAATAACCTTGGGAAAAGTATGAACCACCTTATACTTCCATGTATGGGTTAAATAGTACTACTGCTGTCTTTATGAAAAAAAAAAAGGGTGGATTTGGTATTAAATAACTCGGGAAGGTTAATATGCCATTAAATAACAAACAAACTTATGCGCCTGAGCAAGTAAGCCATCCAGGCAGTCACGCCAAATTTAAAACACACTCCTTCCATAACTTAACATACACCTCCAAAATGATTTTAAAAAATCTCTTTAGCCAGGTCCCTTCACTCGAGATATATAAAGGTCAGTTGAAGACACTTGAATACAAAGATATACGATACCTCAAGTGCTTTTTTTTTTCGTCGCTTTTCTTGTAGAATATTAACTTCTTTAGTTTTTGAAAAATGTTCTCAAATTTTTTTTTTTTAGATCTTGTTAAAAACCAAACCAAACCAAACCGTAGTACCCACACTTCAATGCAGCATTTCTTTTTTTCAAGATAGAGATTTCAAAAAGAAATTATTAAAAAAACAAAACATAAAAAACAACGCTAATTGATTTCAGACTTTTATTTACAAAACCCCATCCCCAGATAAAAACTGAGTGATATTATATTGTTTCTTTATTTTAGTGTCATATCAACTTCCATTGGTTATTTAATGCCAAAGCAGAAAAACAGCAATGATACTATTTAACCCATAGCTTGGAGGGATAAGGGTGTTCATGCCTTTCTTCGGGTTATTGGTTGGAAAGTGAACATAACAGAGAGACTGGAGTTCGAACTCACTTATTTCGAGACCACAACTCACTACTTTAACCATTACACCAGAGAGACTCGGGCGTGTCCTCGTGGTGTAATGGTTACAGCAATGGACTGCGGAATCGTAGTAAGCGAGTTCGAACACCAGGAGCGCTACTACGTTCACTTTCGGACAAATACCCTTCGGCAAACGTATGACCTTCCTTATCTTCCAAGCTGTAGGTTAAATAGTATCATTGTTGTTCTTCTACAAGGAGTGCTCTGGCATTAAATAACCTATAAAGGTTGATATGCCCTGAAACAAAGAACCCAAATTTACTGGGACTCATTACATGTGGCTGCTTGTTATTTTGTTTTGTTATTATCATCGTCCTAAAACTACTTGTTCTTAATTTTTTATTTATTTGCACGTACACGCAACTATGAAGGTGTTGTACTTTTCAAAGGAAATGAAAAAAACTTGAAACATAAAAAATGTTGCTTTTCTTATAAAAGCTGTATACAAATTTATTGTTAATACATATATGTGTGTATGTGTGTGTATATATACATACACATATATATATGTGTGTGTGTGTGTGTGTGCATGTATATATATATACATATGCGTGTGTGTGCGTGCGAGTATATGCGTGTCTATATATGTGTGTGTGTATATACATATATGTATTTGCGTCTGTATATATGTGTGTGTTTTCATGTGTGTTTTCGTGTGTGTGCGTGTATATGTATATATATATATGTGTGTGTGTGTGTGTGTGTGTGTATGTGCGTGCGAGTAAAAGCGTATATATATATGTGCATGTGTGTGTATATACATACATGTGTTTGCGTCTGTATATATGTGTGTGTTTTCGTGTGTGTGTGTGTATATATATATACATATATAAACGTGTGGGTGGGTGTGAATATGTATATGTGTGTGTTGATATATGTGTGAGTGTGCGTGTATGTATATATATATATATATATATATATATGTGTGTGTGTGTGTGTGTGTGTGTGTATAGATATATATATATACATATATATACATATATGAAAACATGACACTGAAATTAAAAATGGATAATAGGATAATTATTTATCAAAATCTGCTTTCTAAAATGATTATGCAAATTAGATATGATAGTGATGAACGCCATTTGTCAGTACATATAATACCCAATGCACACGTATTCATGATGTAGGACGTTTTGATGTGAGAATGAGTTCAGAAACACGCACAGAAGTTAGCATATATATATATATATAGTCATCCACAAACAGATCTGTTTCGTTCTATCAGAACTCATCAGTGTGGCTAGACAGTATCTTCCCGTAGCTAGGATCGAAACCCGGTTGACTCAAACGCCAAGCCAAAGCTTCTAACCATTTAGCCACGAGGAGATGTTACCTGCGAAGTAAATTTTAAACGGTTATGTATCACAATTACTATTGTTTACATACATCCGTTCAACGGCCGCCGATATATATATATATATATATATATATAGGAGTGTAGTCATATAAAGCTTTGTTTCTTTAAACCTCCTCTTGATTATGAACCAGATTTCATCTAAGTTGAAATTCAGTCGATAAATAATAGTGAATGGTTGGCCTAATGAAACTTTATTATTTACTTACATCATAACTTACGTCACAATCTAACTAGTATATTAACCGTTGAATATGCATCATAGTCAATAACAAAAACCTCCGACAATCTTGACATGAAGAACTTAACGTGACCCAAAACTGGAAAAGATATATGTTAACACCGATAAATAATGGATTTGAATGGTATATTAGATAAACTGATAAATGGCGTTTATCACTGTCATTGGATATCTAATTTATACAGAGACAAAGAGAGTTTTCTTCCATAAATTCGAAATCAGTTCAGATGTATTTCTGATTTCTTTAAAGCCGAAATTCCTTATATTGGAGTTAATTATAAAGTGTTGGTTCATAGTACAAAGGTTTATATATATATATATATACAAACTTTTGTATTTGCGAATTTCTGTGCGTGTTTCCGAACCCATGTTCACATCAAAACGGCTAACATCATGAATATTATATATATATATTCTCCGTCCCACCACCAGAGAAGTACGGCACAAGGCCTTTTTTAAAATGGGTCCTGACGCAGGGCCGCAGCCCACACGCGTCCAACAAAATCCAAAAATACCTTCGGCAGGAAATGGGAATTATATATATATATATGTGTGTGTGTGTGTGTGTGTGTGCGTGGTGAACACATGGGCTTATCATTTACCGACTGCTAAGCCTGATGGAATACGGTGTTAAGTACTTGGCATAAGTCCTATCTATGGGTCAAACAGAATTATTTCTCATTTAAACTGAATGGAAACAAATAATTTATGCTATATTGAATTGTTAGAAATAGAACAGTTTATCATTAAAGGTGTGTAAACAAATTACAGGTGTTTAATTGGATTGTTAGTGATACGCAACAATACTTGGAACCTTTTAACTTTGTTGATTTATGCTAAATTGAATTGTTAGAAATAGAACTGTTGGATCATTTAAGTGTGTATGTCTAAAAAAATGTGTTTAGAAATCATCATCATCATCATCATGTCGTGCCACTTGCACGGATATCCCTGACCCTCTCTCGCCACTTCTCCATATCGTTCATCGCCTCCGGCAGGTCTTTAGGACTACATACCATATCATCATATAGCTGCTTGTATGTTCAAGCTGGTCGTCCTGCTTTTGCTCGGCCATATGTTGGGGTCCATAGGAGTACATCACTTATGAGCTCGTCCTTGCTTCTCCAGCAGTGTCCTGCGTGTCTGGTTCGTCTAACTTGGATAGTTTTCGTTATGGGAGGCAGGTGGCCGTATAGTTGGTGCTTTGTTGGGTGTTGCTGCCAGGACTTGTTCAATATTGCTCGCAACATTCTTGTGTAATTGCCGTCTAGCTTCTTCCCAGCCTTTTTGTTAGCGTCCAAGTGGTGCATCCATATAGCAGTATCAAAGAAACTGCGTTTCATTTTATCGGTCAGGTCTGATTTCCATATGATCGATAGCTTATCGATAGCTGTCCATGCCTTCGATAGCCGCGTGTCGATGTCTTTTTCGGTTGATGAGACACTGCTTCCTAGGTAGGTGAATTTGTCAACCGGTTTCAGAGATGTTCCGTCTAGTGTGGAAATATCGCCTGCTTGATTAAAGCACATATATTCAGTTTTGTATGCATTGACATGGAGGCCAATGCCTGTGGCGGCTCGTTCCAAACTATGCAGTAGTGTTTCGGCTTGGTTGGGCGTATTTGCCAGTAATGCTATGTCATCGGCGTAGTCGGCGTCGGTAATTGTTTTTGCGGGGTACCTTCTGCGGGTGTCCTCGTGGTGTAATGGTTAAAGCGATGAACTGCGGAATCGTAGTACTCGAGTTCGTACTCCAGTCGCGCTATTATGTTCACTTTCGGGCAAATACCCTTGGGAAAGGTATGAACCCCCTTATTCTCCCTCCAGCTATGGGTAAATAGTAGGACGGACTAGGTTCTTCAGCCTTGTTGAGGCAACTAATCTAGGAGAAGGAAAAACTCTGAATTCAAACCTGTTAAACTCCGCTTAAAAATTGACCTTGTGTCATATCCTGCCCGAGCGGAGGGGTTGGTAAATAGTACCTTCTGCTTCTTTTCTTTGTCAGCTCGAAGCTGAAAAACAGGATTTGACATTAAATAACCAACAATTGTGGATATGCCATAAAATGGTTTGTTGGTTTGTTTGGTTTTATGATATATCAACCCTTTTTATGTAAATAATCTGTTCTATTGAAAACAGTTCAGTTTAGCATAAGTACACAACTTAATTGTCAAACACATTTCCATTTCAAACTATTTAAGCAGTTATATATAATAATTCAGTTTAGTGTAAATACAGTTTTAATGTCGAAAAACAGTTCTATTTGAAATAAATCAGTCAAGCATAAGCACGCACTTTAAGTGTAAGTATGGTTTAATTGTGAAAAACGTTTATATTTCAAGCTATTCAGTTTACTCAATTCATTTTAGCATAAGTATGCTGTTAGTTCTATTCAACCTATAGATAGGGCCCTATCAGGTGCTACCACTCCGGGCCAGAGTGGACCTGGGAGCGATGGCAATGAAGGGGTACACCGCATTCCCCAAATCTCCAGCACCGCTGGAACCTCACCATCAGATTGTTTAGTGTCATATATCCAGGACACTCGTTATGGGGGGGTCTTACCCCTCTGCAGAGGTGCAGTCAGTGTATTCTACAGCCCCAGCCGACGAGGCAATATGCCATAAAAACAAAAGCAAAACAAGGTCATTAGCTCAAAATGAAATGCAAACGGTTTCATCAAGGATTGAATACAAGTTGCCAAGTTTTTTCATACGACATTAACCGTCATATCAATGTCTATCTGTAACGTTACCCCCCGTCGGCCCCACACACGTTACATCCTCTTCTAACCATGTCACTTCTTGGCCGGTGATCAACTAGTGGTTCCGAGGGGGGCAACGCACATTTCTTGCCACTACAAAAATACGATCGAGGGTGCCGAAGAAAATAGAAAGACAAACGAACAAACACGAACAATGCTTGGGGTTAACTCAGAGCGGAAGGAGAGTATGCAACACTACATTTCCGATAGCATATATGGACTAACGCTAGCATGGATTACAAGCGAAAATTCCGCAAAGCTACTGGAATGCAGACATCTTGACTCGATCTTCTTCACCCTGGCTGGACCCTCTCTTCTCTGCTACTGGTCTCACCGCTCCGGTGTCCGGTGTCGACTGCCCCTGTCCGTGGTTCCACGCCAATTCTCTGCCAGCTCCTTTCTCCAACCAACTCTCTTCTCGCGTCTCCTTACCTCTTCCGGCCACGCTGAGATTTCAAGTCCAAAAACCCTTTGTCTGGTTTCGCGCCAAAACAGACAAAGGAATCGTCTGCTTGGCAGGCCACCTGTATAGTGTTACATCCCTTCCCCTCTTACCCTTGTCATTTATTCACAATAAATTACAACACAGAAATAAAACAAAATAAAGGTATAATACAAACATAATTTCACAATTCAAACGGAGCCCTCCTTGCTTCTTTCACAAAAACACACACAATAGAGGTTACTCCACAAAATTACCACAAACTGCAATGTGCTGGGATGGCATGCTCCTCCGCTCCCCCACTCTCAACCTATTGGTCGAAAAGGACTGCTAACCATTTCTCTTTACGGGTCACGGGCATTATGGTCTCTGTGGTTAGCAAAATGCTATGTCAGGACCTAAACACCCTCAGGGCCTAAACATATCCGACCCTCACAACCTTGCTGCTACATTTTATCTCAGAGGACTTTTAAACCTCTATCTTGCGTTCTACTCCAAACAATACTTCATACCCAGAGGGCTCCCTGCAATTGTGAGCATCATCAATCTCAGCAGTTGTTTATGTGTTGCATCGGGAAAAAACCTTCGTGGGGGGTTCACAGCCTATGTGGCCCCTGGCCTCGTAATTCCAACCGAGTAACAATTGAGCAAGGAACTTTTCACCAATCCAGCACCTTGCCAGCAATCTCCTTGGATTTTCAAAAGAAAAAAAACAAACAAAGCAATTGACACCATCTCCCAGATCGTCCAGCCATGACCAGCCAGAGGGGAGAGCAACCAGACACCGCCCCGCGCCCAGGCATCGTCCTCCCAACCCATCGTCAACCGTTTCCCCGGTACCATATCAATCAATTCGTGTCAATCAGGCCACTTGCTTTCCCAAATCATCAATTGTATAACTTACTACCCTTCGATACCTGTCCTCGAAACGGGGGCCCTGTGCAACCAACCCCCAGGAGGAACACGATCCGACGAAGTGAAGAAGTGCCAAGAGCAATTAAACTTACAAAAAAAACAGAAAATCCATGAAGGTAAAAAAAAACAAATAAATGAATAAATAAAATAAATAAATAAATAACAATAAACAACAAAGCAAATGACAAGGCAAGCTCAATCCCCCAAAATTACCAAAAAAACAAGGTAAGGTATAACAAAAAAAGATAACAAAAAAAATCCACACAAATTAAACAACAAAAAAAATTAATAATAAACAATTCACAGACAAATGAAAATAAAATAATTTCAATTGCCAAAAGAATCTCTGTCACGCATCCACCATTTCTCTTTGCGTCTTTCTTTCCTTCTCTCCTGTCCACTTAACTTCTTCCCTCTCCCAGGGTGGTGTGGGAGTTGATAGCGTTTGCTTCCAACCGTTTTTTTTTTAATCGACAAAAAAAACGAAAAACGAAAACTTTCTTTTCTTCTTAAAATCAAAAGTTTACTTATTCTTTTCCTCCTTTTTTATCTGAGACAGGCATGGATGCACAGACAAAACTTCCCTAGCAATCTCTCTTTCTTTCTCTTTTCGTTCTCTCTTTTTTTTTTTTTCATGACTTTATCTGTTCTTCCTTCTCTTTCCTTGTTCAAATTTTCCGCCATTTTTTCAATTTTACATTTTCTTTTTATCATTTCTTTATCTGTTCTTATCTCTCTTTCCTCGTTTAAATTTTCCATTTTTTTTTTTTAATTTTCCATATTTTTGTTTTTGTGGTAGAAGCTTTCCTCCCCCTTCTACCCTCTGCACTCGGAACGATCCTACTTTGACCAGTCGATTTTTACCTAGCTTAGCGATCTCACTCTCTCTCTTATTTTTCGTTTCATCTTCCCTTTCTCTGTGGTTTTAAAATACCACAATTTTTTTCTTTCAGTGAACCTTACAGCAAAAGAATTTTTTTTTTTTTAATCGGTGACCCATCACCATTTCAGCATAAAAAATACTATAAAACTTCCCAGAACGGACTTTCTTTTTTAAGCCACTGGTCCTAACACTTAAGTATAAAGATGCTATGAAAACTTCTAGGCAAAAACAAACAAACATTTTGAATACTAACGGTCAAGATAAGTGCGGAAAGGGGGTAAAGGAAGAAAACCTTCCCTTCCCTTCTACAAAGACACAACAAAAATTATCAGCAGTTAAGGGGTTAAACATACACACACACACAAAAACGAAATAGATTACTTGGGTTTTTTTTTTTACATCTTAAAATTTCCTTAATCTAAAAATCTTTTTTTTGTGTTCTTATATTCGAGTGCAGTGGGGGAGGGGGGAATTTGTATTCCTACCTTTGTAGATTTCTTTCTTTTCCATTTTTTTTTCTTTTGACTCTTTCGTTTTCTTTTTTTTTTTTTTATTTCTTTCCTTTTTTTTTTTAAGTCATTTCGTGTGTAGGATGAAATTGTTTGCTTTTGTTTTGTCTTTTTTTTTTCTTTCTTTTTCTTTCTTTCTTTTTCCTTTTCTGCTCACGTCTATCTCTTGTTCTTTCTTTTCCTTTTCTTTTTTTTTTCTGGTTGCGGGTCCTTATCGCATTTTTTTTCTTTCTTCTTCGCCGTTCGTCTGTCAGCTTCTAAATTCCCTCGTCCTTAGATCATTTCCAATTTTTTTTCATCAGGTTTTCTTTTCTCCTGGTCAACGGCACCATTGTAACGTTACCCCCCACGACCCCACACACACGTTCATCGCTCTTCTAACCATTCGCTTCTTGGCCGGTGATCAACTAGTGGTTCCGAGGGGGGGGTAACGCACATTTCTTGCCACTACAAGAATACGATCGAGGGTGCCGGAGAAAATAGAAGGACAAACGAACAAACACGGACAATGCTTGGGGTTAACTCAGAGCGGAAGGAGAGTATGCAACACTACATTTCCGATAGCATATATGGACTAACGCTAACATGGATTACTAGCGAAAATTCCGCAAAGCTACTGGAATGCAGACATCTTGACTCGATCTTCTTCACCCTGGCTGGACCCTCTCTTCTCTGCTACTGGTCTCACCGCTCCGGTGTCCGGTGTCAACTGCCCCTGTCTGTGGTTCAACGCCAACTCTCTGCCAGCTCCTTTCTCCAACCAACTCTCTTCTCGCGTCCCCTTACCTCTTCCAGCCACGCCGAGATTTCAATCCAAAAACCCTTTGTCTGGTTTCGCGCCAAAACAGACAAAGGAATCGTCTGCTTGGCGGGCCACCTGTATAGTGTTACATATCGCTTTCACTTTCTTTAAAGTTAGCGACCTTATTCGAGGGTGACCCGAAGGCTCCCTTTTCAATAGCTACTACACCGAGGTGTAAGGGAGGGCGCTACTCCATTCCCTGAATTGCTTTACTTTACCCTTGATCCCTATCTTATAATGCTAAGTGTTAATCAAGGCGGCATCAAGTACCATTTTTTTTAGTCTTTGCTATGACTCGACCTGAGATTGAACCCCGGTCTCCCGGACCATTGGCGAACACTCTACCCATTAGGCCAATGGCAATTTTTAAAAAATTTTTTTTTCCCGTACACATGGGAAGCAGCATGATGTACGTGTGAGTCTTGCGGCTTAACGCTCAGGACAGTCAGTTCGATCGGGGAACTACTGCTGCTCATCTATAAGAGTGGCTTCTATAGATGAGAATAAAAACAGCCATCGAAAGATAACCATGACTTGCACTCAAACCACATACATAAACCGCATCGCTCTTCGTGCGGGTAAAAAAGGGGCGCATCCTGCTGAGGTTGGAGCCCTGGTCTCAGTGTTCGAAAAATCAGCTACAGAGCTCAAACAAAAACTACTAAAATGCAAACAAACAATACAGATAGCGACATTTAACGTTAGAACCCTAAATAGAATAGGTCAACTATCAGAGCTAACTGCATCAGCCGTGGAACATAAGATAGACGTACATTGCATACAAGAACACTGATACACGCACACCGAAGATATCAAATATCACGAAACTGGCAATGGATGGATGCTGGTGACTGTATCGGCATGGAAAAACTCTGTCAATGCATCGGTAGGAGGGGGTGGGAATGCTTATAGGACCAAGAGCGCTAAAAACACTAAATAGCATTGAGAGAATACAACCTAGGATGATGGCTGCAACGTTTAATGGCAACCCCAAAGCAACAATTATCTCCTGCTACAGCCCTACCAATGTTAGCGAAGAAACCGAACTAGTCACCTTCTACGAAGGGCTATCCTCCCTAGTACGTAGCATTCCGAAACACAACCTGCTAGTCATTGGCGGAGATATGAATGCACAAATCGGGAAAAACAGAAACAACAAATACAGCCTACACAACACGTCAAACAGGAATGGACAACGTCTAATTGGTTTCATGATAGAAAATAGATTAACATGCCTCAATACAAACTTTCATAAAGGGAGGGAAAATTATGGGCCTACACATACGCGAATAATTGTAAAGCACAGATAGACTAAGTCTTTATAAACAGGAAATGGAAAAATAGTGCGATGAATTGCGAGGCATGCTCCTCTTTCGAGGGTGTGTCCTCCGATCATCGAATAGTTACGGCCAAAGTACGACAAAGCCTACGAAAAAACGCCACACGAAAAGCGACAACCAAGCACTATGACTGGGCCCTACTTAACAACAGGGATATTAGAGACAAATATGCATTAGAATTAAGAAACAGATTCGAAGTACTACAAGAGAAGACAGAAAAAGGTACCCCAAATGACGAATATGAAGATTTTGTAGAAGCACACCTTGAGGTGGCATCAAAGTGTATTCCAACAAAACCTAGAACTAAATATAGAGTCCCTTGGGAAACGCTAGCGGTTAGAGAAAACGTGCACTCGTGAAAACTGCCTCCAAAAGCTATCGGAAGAACCCAACAAACACAAATGCCCGAAAACTAGAAAAGGTACAATATCAATTAGCAGGAATATATCTAAAAGAACAGGCAGAATACATACAAACTCAGATAGATAAGATTAGAGACTCGGTGGAAGATAGAAAATCCAGGATAGCCTAGCAAACAATAAACGAAGTTAGTAGAAGGAAGAGCACAGCCAAAGCAAAATTGAAAGCTGCAAGCCAACAAGAAAGATTAAAACTGTGGGAACAGCATTTCAAAAATCTACTAGGAAACCCACCGAAAATAACGGATGAACCGATCACCAGAATTATCAGTAAGCAATTAGACATTAAACTAGGGCCTTTCACCAAAGAAGAACTCGACTCAGTTCTTAGAAGAATTAAAAATGGGAAAGCTGTAGGGCTAGACGAGATCCCCCCAGAAGTGTGGAAGACTAGACAATTCGACGATATACTGCTCCGGCAATGCAACGCAGTTTATAGTCAACATAGGATAGAAAGATGGATGAAGGGATGCATCCTTCCTTTCCCTAAAAAAGGCGACCTCGGACTAGCCAAGAACTACAGAGGAATAACACTTACATCCATAGCAGCCCAAATCTACAATGCCCTACTACGAAACCGCATAGAACCCAAAATAGACATCCTTAGGAAAAACCCAAATGGCTTCCGGAGAAATAGATCCACAACCTCACAAATACTGACCATCCGTAGAATCCTTGAAGGTGTCCGGGTAAAAAACCTTCAAGCGACATTACTATTTGTCGACTTTACCAAGGCCTTCAATTCCATCCACAGAGGGAAGATGGAACAAATCCTACTAGCATACGGCCTACCAAAAGAAACCGTAGCAGCGATAATGATTCTCTACAGAAACACAAAAGTGAAAGTACGTTCACCAGATGGAGACACGGAATACTTCGACATTGTCGCAGGAGTACTACAAGGAGACACGCTAGCTCCGTACCTCTTTATCATCTGTCAAGACTACGTGCTTAGAACTTCGATCGACAAAATCAGAGAAAATGGCTTCGAGCTGACTAAGAGAAAAAGCAAAAGATACCCCGCAAAACAATCACGGACGCCGACTACGCTGATGACTTGGCGTTACTGGCGAATACGCCTAATCAAGCAGAGACACTACTGCATAGTCTGGAACGAGCCGCAGCTGGCGTTGGCCTCCATGTCAATGCAAAACTGAATATATGTGTTACAACCAAACGGGCAACATTACCACACTAGACAGAGCCTCTCTGAAACTAGTAGACAAATTCACCTACCTAGGAAGTAGCGTCTCATCAACCGAAAAAGACATCGACACACGACTGACGAAGGCATGGACGGCTATCGATAGGCTCTCGATCATATGGAAATCAGACCTAACCGATAAAATGAAACGCAGTTTCTTCCAGGCAGCGGTTGTATCGATACTGCTATATGGATGCACTACATGGACGCTAACTAAACGGCTGGAGAAGAAACTAGACGGAAATTACACAAGAATGTTGAGAGCAGTATTGAACAAGTCCTGGCGACAACACCCCACGAGACACCAACTATACGGACACTTGCCACCCATCACGAAAACTATACAAGTAAGACGAACCAGACACGCGGGACACTGCTGGAGAAACAAGGACGAGCTCAAAAGTGATGTACTTCTATGGACCCCCACATATGGCCGTGCAAAAGCAGGACGACCAGCTCGAACTTACATACATCAACTATGTGAGGACACAGGATGTAACCCAGAAGACCTGCCGGGGGCGATGAATGATAGGGAGAAGAGGCGAGAGAGGGTCAGGGATATCCATACTAGCGGCACGACATGATGATGATGATGATATATATATATATATATATATATATATATAAAGTATTGTATTATTATCGCGGATCAATCCGATTGAATATAGAGATAATAAATGTCTCCCTTGGATTTTTGGAGGGTAGATGTTCTTTTGATACAGATTCCATCTCGGTTTCTTTTTGTCTCTGTTCGTTGAACAGTAGAAATTTTGTCTCCTCTCTTGATGATTGACCTTGTTTTTCGCCTCGTCAGTAAAACGTTAAGCCTAAATAGATATGACACACTAAAGCCAAAATGTTTTTATAGAATGCTGTACCTTCTTCATCAAGTAAGACTTTCTCCTGTTTTCCCTCACTTACATAAGAAGCTTGTCCTTAGAATAATATGTGCATATTCTACATAATAAGGACGCGTCAAAACTTCTTGTATGTATAATTTTGCATGTATCAAATTTGTCTATAGGTTTGGTTTGGTTTGGTTTCTTTGTTTAATGGCATGTCAACCTTTGTAGGTTATTTAATGCCAAAGCCATTATCCTCCGAGAAGAACAGTAGTGGTATTATCTAACCCATAGCTGGGAGGATAAGGGTGAGGGTCATACCATTCCCAAGGGTATTTGTCCGGAAGTGAAAGTAATAGGGCGACTAGGGTACGAACTTGCTTACTGCGATTCCGCGGTCCATCGCTTCAACCATTACTCCACGAGGACATCCCCTTATCTATAGGTGTAAATCAGCTTTTCTTCTGTTTATTCAGTATTTTTGGTATTCTCCCTAGCATCAATTTACCCCAATAGACTCTTTTATCTTGGTGGATGTATCGTTAGCTTTTTGTTTGTTTGTTTGTTTGAATAGCGTATCAACCTTCTATGGTTATTTAATGCCACATCCATCCTTCTAGAAGAACAGTAGTGGTACTTTTTAACCCATAGGTGAGAGGATAAGGAGGTTCATATGGAATATAATGGCCGAGGGATTTCGTTTTATATATGTTGCCTTTGGGTTTAGTTAGGCTGAGAACCTTTCGGCTCAGCACATGGGTTAGTTAGGTGTAAACTTGAGCACAGGTCTTGACGCACGCACGGGGAGGATGTGTCGTTCACAGATGTCAAAATAAAAATCCCAGATAGAAAGGTTGACCAGTGGATGTGAATGACGTCATGCACCGGAAGCGCGCGCAGAGGATTTTGGGGGATTTGAAAAAAGTCAGTTAGTTGAGTCTTGCGGTCCGAAGAAGGGTGGCTTTCACTAGCTCGCAGTGGCCTTGTGGCGGGTGCTGCATGTGGGGGGGATGAAAAAGTCATCATCGAAAGATTGTGCCTCTCTCTCCTTATGTCGAAAACCCCTTAAACTCAAAAGTAATAAAAAGTTTCGTACCTGAACTAAGAAGTCGTGAGTGTTTTTCGTGTTTTGGGATTCTTATGTTCTATGTATACATGTTACGAACATTCTATGTACGTTTCACGTATTCCTGTATGGCTATGGTACACATACCTTTCCCAAAGTATTTGCCCGAAAGTGAAAGTAATGGCAATACATGAGTTCGAACTTGCTTACTACGATTATGCAATCCAGTACTGTACCTATTACACCACGGTGACATTACCTCGCTAGCTGAATTCTGAAGGTTTGTCTGCAGAAACGTTTCGCCTTTGAACGGCAGGAATTTCAGCAAGAAAAGACTAGCCCATGATCTTGTGTCACGCTATCTGTATAAAAGTAGTTCATTCATTATCATCCTAGTTTTCAGATTTGTTCAGCGAAAACTTCGTTTATTATCAAGATAACCATTAGCGATTACGAAAATATCAAGACATGATGTCTTATGTAGCGAAGCATCGTAAAAGATTTCAACGGCTCAACGCAGTCTTTCGTGCAATGTTCTCTCTTGATCAGCCTGTGGGAAATCTCATCTACGTCTTTTGCTGTAATTACTTCAATAATGAGATCGCTCAGATAAGGTTTTGCCACTCAGGTGAACCAAAAGTTCGACGAAGGCAGCTCAGCTGTAATCTTAATGACCTGGTATCGAAGAAACAGTTACCTAACCGTCGTTGTATTTCCTTCCGGAGATCAGCTCTGAACTGGAAGCTACGGTCAAATCGGCAGAAAAGATCAACGAACTGAACCATCTGTGAGCGAGAGGAGAAAAGTAAGAACGTGGGTATGATCTACCAACCTGTTTTTAACACGCAAATCTTAAGATGTGGACAAGAAAGCGTAGATTTTTGTTTTTACTAATAAAAAAAATCCATGAATCTTTATATTTACTTTTGGCTTCTCTTTCTTTCTTTCTTTCTTTCTTTCTTTCTTTCTTTCTTTCTCTTCCTTATTTTTCTTTCTTTTTTCCCTGGTCTTACGTTTCTCTTTATTTATTTCTGTCTTTTTTATTTTTCGCTCTTATTCTACTTTTCTCCACGCAGTCGGCTTGAGCTCGATAATACGGTGACTGCATCTCTGCAGAGGGATAAGAGCCTCCCGCCTCTCTCCTACCCAATGAGTTTCCTGAATATGGCATTGAACAATCTGAGGATGAGGCTCTAATTCTGGAGCTTTGAAGAGTGTGGAGAACCTCTTCATTGTCATTAGTCCCAGGTCCACTTAGACTCGGAGTAGTAGTATCTGTTAGGGTCCCATCTGTGTGTCAAAGACTGCAGTTTAATTATTTACTATATTTGAAAGCATTTAACTGTGTACAAACAAATGATTTATAATAAATTGTACTATTGGTTTTAGATAACATGCTTGAAACAATTTAACTGTGTGCAAGCCAATGAATAATATTGACCAGAATTATTTGTGTTGAATAGCAGTACTTGAAACCATTCAACTATTTGCAAGCAATAAATAACATTACTTGAAACATTTAATTGTGCACAGACAAATGAGTTTTGGTTAGTTTAAAAATGTTACCTACAAACTATTCCTTTACATATTATACGAGGTGCATACGATAAGTTTCCACACTTTTTTCGTATGGGCATTTAAAATTGTCGTAGACAATTGAAAATTCGGTATCTTATTGCTATATATCTTATAAGAAGACTGGCCAATTTTTATGATTTCAGGTTTAAATAAACAGCGACAGCAGCAATTGGAATACACCTTACTAAAGCCTGATTATCACAGCTTGTGAATTTCAAAAATGCAATCTGACACTTTAGAAGAACGATATGCAATAAAATTCTGTTTTAAACTCGGAAAATGCCACAGAAACATATGCAATGCTTCAGACTGCTTTTGGAGCATGTTGCATGAATCGAGCATCAGTTTTTGAGTGGCATAAGAGATTCAAAGAAGGCAGGGATTCTATGAGGGATGATGAGAGTTGTGGGAGGAATAAGGAAGTCAATACATCAGAGTTGATTGGCCAAAGGGTTAGGGTTACTATGTTGAGGTTTTAAAGGAGTTCAGGAAGAGATTCCGTCGGAAGAGGCCAGCACTCTTCAAATCGGATCGGTGGCATTTCCACCAGGACAATACACCAGTGCATAACTCCATCCTTGTCACAGACTATTTGACCAAGATGGGAATCAAGACAGTTCCTCACCCACTCTATAGCCAGACCTTGCTTCCTGTGACTTTTGGTTATTCCCTAAGCTCAGAGGCTGTCGTTATGAGACAATTGAGGAGATGAAAGAGGCTGTGACGAAGGTCATTGACACGCTAACACAAAATAGCCTCCAAGGGGCCTTTGAGAAGTTGTTGGAACGGTACAAGAGCATTGCAGCCGGAGGAGGTTACTTGGAAGGTGACTAGAGTTCCATATGTGTACTATCAATGAAAGTGCCTATACGAAAACAATTCTGGAAACTTATCGTATGCCCCGCGTTCATGTATGAAAAGGATTTGACATTATACAACCCATAAAGTTTGAAGTGCCATAAAATACAAACAAATCAAACCATCCTTTCTTTTTTCGTGATTCCCTTTCTATATTTCTGCTTTTTTCTTTCTTTTTCGTTCTATTTTTGTGCTTGTTTTTTCTTTCATTATTAAACCTCTTTCTTTATTCCTTTCAAAGTTTTCTTGGGGTTTTTGTTGGGGTTTTTTTCTCACGCTTTCTTCCTAATCTTTATTTTCTCTATTATTTTCTTCTAAACTCGTCACAAATGGAAATATTCACATTGGAGACCTTTTATCATTATTAACTGGAGCAAACATATGCGCCCGGCGAAGGGCGCAAGTATCTTAGGTTTTAATTAAATAAAATATATCAAATTGGAAAGACTAATAAAACAGTTACAGTTGTTTGTTTATTTCAACGGCCTACATCTTTTTGTATGTCTTGGTTGGTTGGTTGGTTGGTTGGTTGGTGTGAGTTTGTTTTTTATGGCATATCAACCCTTGTTAGTTATTTAATGCTAAATCCTCTTTATACTTATACATTGAATATAAATGAGTGTTTTATGACATATAAACCATTGTCGGTTATTTAATGCCAAATTCTCTTTAAACATATATACTAAATATATATGATTAGGTTTGGTTGAGTTTCTTTACTTATATTTTGAATATATATGATTAGGTTTATTAGGGTTTTATTACATATTAACCATTTTAGGTCATTTAATGTCACATCCTCTTAAAACATATTTATTATATATATACATGATTTAGTTTGGTTGGGTTTTATGACATATAAACCATTGTAGGTTATTTAATGCCAAATCCACTTTATACATATATATTAAATATATATGATTTTGTTCGGTTGGGTTTTATGGCATATCAACCATTGTAGGTTATTTAATGCCAAACTCTCTTTATACATATATATTAAATATATATGATTAGGTTTGGTTGAATTTTATGGCATATCAACGACTGTAGGTTATTTCATGCCAAATACTGTTTATTCATATATATCAAATATATACGTTGCCCAGTCGGCTGGGGCTGTATAATACACCGTCTGCTTCTCTGCAGAGGGGTAAGACACCCCACCAACGAGTGTCCTGGATATGACACTAAACAATCTGATGGTGAGGATCCAGTGATACCGGAGTTTTGGGGAATGTGGAGCACCCCTTCATTGCCATTGCTCCCGGGTCCACTCTGGTCCGAAATGGTAGTACCTGATAGGGCCCTATCAATGAGTTAAATAGAACTAACTGCATACTTATGCTAAACTGAATTGTTTGAAATAGAACTGCTTGACTAAACTAAATAGCTTGAAATAGAAATGTTTTTAACAATTTGTTAGGACGATCTAACGGTCAAAGGGAGCTAAACCCTTTTCTGTTTCAGGCGGAGTTACCTCCTCCCTTTTGACCCCTACTGTTTTGAGTTCTCGTGTGGATACACGAGGACGGACGAGATTATGTGTGGAGCGCGAAACGAAGGAAGGCTTTAAATTCCTCGAAAACAAATATGGATTTAATTTACCTTAATTTACCTGTGACACACAGCTCAGCCCATATTAATATATGTATTGTGTACCATCCAATATGTGTTTGTCCTTGTAAATAAATGTTCTAGTCAAGTCAACTGTGAGTACTCTATTCATTTACCACTACTATGTCTGTCATCAATGTGTTATACACACACACACGCACCATATTTGTTTAAGGGAAAGATCTTCAGTAAGACACATCATTAGTTATCCTATTTACCAACCCCTCCGCTCAGGCAGGATATGAAACAAGGTCAATTTTTAAGCGGAGTTTAACAGGTTTTAATTCAGAGTTTTCCTTCTCCTAGACTAGTTGCCTTACCAAGGCTGAAGAACCTAGTCTGTCCTACTATTTACCCATAGTTGGAGGGAGAATACTTGGATGCATACATTTCCCAAGGGTATTAGTGCTATGTGAAATGCAATCAGTCTCGTCCAGGATTATTATTTATGGTTTTTCGACACCCGCAGATGCAACACAATTAAACTGTGTATTCATGCTAAACTGAATTCATTGTAATAGAACTGACTATTTGCATAAAAATGGATTTAGCGTTAAATAACAGGCAAAGGTTGATATGCCATAAAACTCAAACAACCAATTAAATGTATATGATTTGTAAACATTTTGTAGATAACATAGTTAAACGAGCCTGAGCTCAATTTTTTTCTTTTCACACAGTTTAATGGTTTCAAGTATTTCGATAGATCTTGAATAATTACATTTACTCTTAATCCTTTTTTGGACACAGTTAAACAGCTTAAAGTATGTAAGACAAACAATTTAACGCCAGTGATTTGTTTTCTCACAATTAAATTTACTATTAATCCTTTTTTGGACACAGTTAAACAGCTTAAAGTATGTAAGACAAACAATTTAACATCAGTCATTTGTTTGCTCACAATTAAATTTACTATTAATCCTTTTTTGGACACAGTTAAACAGCTTAAAGTATGTAAGACAAACAATTTAACATCAGTCATTTGTTTGCTCACAATTAAATTTACTATTAATCCTTTTTTGGACACAGTTAAACAGCTTAAAGTATGTAAGACAAACAATTTAACATCAGTCATTTGTTTGCTCACAATTAAATTTACTATTAATCCTTTTTTGGACACAGTTAAACAGCTTAAAGTATGTAAGACAAACAATTTAACATCAGTCATTTGTTTGCTCACAATTAAATTTACTATTAATCCTTTTTTGGACACAGTTAAACAGCTTAAAGTATGTAAGACAAACAATTTAACGCCAGTGATTTGTTTGCTCACAATTAAATTTACTATTAATCCTTTTTTGGACACAGTTAAACAGCTTAAAGTATGTAAGACAAACAATTTAACATCAGTCATTTGTTTGCTCACAATTAAATTTACTATTAATCCTTTTTTGGACACAGTTAAACAGCTTAAAGTATGTAAGACAAACAATTTAACATCAGTCATTTGTTTGCTCACAATTAAATTTACTATTAATCCTTTTTTGGACACAGTTAAACAGCTTAAAGTATGTAAGACAAACAATTTAACATCAGTCATTTGTTTTCTCACAATTAAATTTACTATTAATCCTTTTTTGGACACAGTTAAACAGCTTAAAGTATGTAAGACAAACAATTTAACATCAGTCATTTGTTTGCTCACAATTAAATTTACTATTAATCCTTTTTTGGACACAGTTAAACAGCTTAAAGTATGTAAGACAAACAATTTAACATCAGTCATTTGTTTGCTCACAATTAAATTTACTATTAATCCTTTTTTTGGACACAGTTAAACAGCTTAAAGTATGTAAGACAAACAATTTAACGCCAGTCATTTGTTTGCTCACAATTAAATGAATATAAATATATGATTTATAAGCGAATAGTTTGTAGGTAATTTCATCTTTAAATTTGTTACAACTAAATTTTTAGTTCACAAGTATTACAATTGTCCCTACTCCAGTAAATGGTTTCTATTATTGCTATGAAAGTAAGTTGGCGACCGTTGCGAGGGCGACCAGAAGGCTCCCTTTTCGATAACTGCTACACCGTGGTGTAGGGGAGAGCGCTACTTCTTTCCCTTGATTGCTTCACTTTACCCTTGATACGTTCTTCTAATGCTGAGTGTTAAGCAAAGAGGTATCAAGTACCATTTTTAAAGTCTTTTGTATGACATGACCTGGGATTGACCCCGGCAAACATTCTATCCACTAGGCTAATTGATATGTAGCACTAATAATTCTGAGAATTAATTTTTATTTATTGCGGACTCTTTGTCCTCGTCTTGGTAGTTTTTTGTGTTGTTTCTTCTTTCACTACGTTTCGGCCAAATTTCACCTCTAGCCTTCTTCTTCAGGTGATTTACCGCGACCTCAGATAGGAATGATGAGTCTTGTAACCGTATTCCTAGTAATTACTGCCTTCCATAGTTGTTGTCTATCGCATCACGTTTTTGACCAAGTAAACCTCTGGCCTACTTGGGTGGGATTTGAAACCGCTATCTTCTGACAATGCTCACCGCTGCGCCACGGACCGCGAAGGGCGATCAAGGATGAATTTTTTGGTCTTATAAATCCTTATCCAAAGTCGGGTTCGTACCGAATTTTTTTAATTGTCTTTAATTGGAATCATTTTGAGATGAGGCTTCTTAATCTGAGAATTTTGAGATGAGGCTTCTTAATCTGAGAATTAATTTTTATTTATTGCAGACTCTTTGTCCTCATCTTTGTCCGCAATAAATAAAAATTAATTCTCAGATTAAGAAGCCTCATCTCAAAATGATTCCAATTAAAGACAATTACTAATAATTCTATTCAAAATTAATCATTTGTTTGCAGACAGTGAATTGATCACAAGTATTGCTTTTTAACACTAATTATTCAATCCAAGTCAATTCATTTATTTGCCACAGTTTCAAGTCTTGCTATATAATACAAATTATTTAATTTACGACATAAATGGTTTCAAGTATTGTTATTTAACTCTAATAATCCAATTCATCATTATTCATTCATTTACACACATTTAAATGATTCTGTTTATTAATAACAAATCAATTAAACAGTCATCTGTTTACACACACTTGAATGTGGGGTGTCCTCGTGGTGTAATGGTTAAGCCGCTGGACTGCAGAATCGTAGTAAACGAGTTCGTACTTCAGTCGTGTTACTAAGTTTACTTTCGGACAAATCCCCTTGGGGAAGATATGAACCTCCTCATCCTCCCAGTTATGGGTTAAACAGCATCACTACTTTTCTTCTAGAAGGATGGCTTTGGCATTGAATAACCCACGAAGGTTGATATGCCATTAAACAAAGAGACCTAACCTACACACCTAAATGATCAAACATTTCATTTTCTAACTATTCAATCTAACATAAGTTGCTTCTTTGCAAAATGTGTGCAAACAATGGACTTACGTTTGACTAAACCAGATGGCGATACTCCTGGAGCTTTGGGAAATGTGGAGTACCCCTTCGTTGCCATTGCTCCCAGGTTCACTCTGAGTAGGAGTGGTATTAGCTTATAGGGTTCTATCAATGCATCAAATAGACTAAGAGTACTCCATATTCCCCAAAGCTCAAGGCCTGGAGCCTCACCATCAGATTGTGTAGTGTCACATCCGGAATAGTCGTTGTTGAATTCTTACCACTCAGCAGAGATTAGGTACTATTTACCAACCCCTCCGCTCGGGCAGGATATGACACAAGGTCAATTTTTAAGCAGAGTTTAACAGGTTTTGAATTCAGAGTTTTCCTTCTCCTAGACTAGTTGCCTCACCAAAGCTGAAGAACCTAGTCCGTCCTACTATTTACCCATAGCTGGAGGGAGAATAAAGGGGTTCATACCTTTCCCAAGGGTATTTGCCCGAAAGTGAACGTAATAGCGCGACTGGAGTACGAACTCGCGTACTACGATTCCGCAGTGCATCGCTTTAACCATTACACCACGATGTATTCAGTAGACCTAGCCAACAGGGCTTCTTGTGTGGGTAAAAATGTTTTTAGAAATATTAATATTGAACAAAGCAAAAATATGAATAAATTCCTTGCTTAATCTCCCCTATTTTAACTGTTTAAATTAAATAGTAGAAATATTACAATTATTTCTTTTTGGTAATTGATTCATTTTATTAGAATAAATCCAAATAATTAGACAGTATCAAGCTGGAATTGAAAGTATTTCAGTACTTTTTTACACCCTGAAAAACAGGGACTTTTGAGGTCTGTTACCTAAAAATTTGCTGATTAAAAGTAAAATTTTACTAATACAGTCATTAAAATAGATTACTAAACCTTTCAATAAATAAAAACATGTAATAAAAACAAAACAGACATTTCAGGAAATCGTCGGGGTATTTTGATTTAGAATTGCTGATTTATAAAATCTTAGTAAAGATTGTTCTAGAATTTCGATAAATTTTGGCGTGCAAATTAATTATTCGATAAAATTGTCAACTTTAAACATCGTTAAATTTCAATAAAAAGACGATGGAAACCAAATTTTTAAAACCGCGTTTCACGCCAAATTCAAGAATAAAAATATTCATGAATCTTCTTTAACGAACTGTCTTTAAAAAATCGTCAATGTCTGATACAAGGTCAATTGTGCGCCTCGTAATGTAGATTAAATACAGTAATGAATTATCATATTTACCCAACCCCTCCACTCGGGCAGGATATGGCACAAGGTCAATTTTTAAGCGGAGTTTAACAGGTTTGAATTCAGAGTTGTCCTTCTCCTAGACTAGTCGCCTCACCAAGGCTGAAGAACCTTGTCTGCCCTACTATTTACCCATAGCTGGAGGAAGAATAATTGGATCCATACCTTTCCCAAGGGTATTAGTGCTATGTGAAATGCAATCAGTCTCGTCCAGGATTTGAACTCGTGTCACCGTGTCCATTTCCTACGACGATAACCATTACACCACGAGCACTTTCTAAAGTAATGAATTATTGTCTTACCTGTCCTATGAGTACAGAACCGTTGGAGGTTTTCACGTAGACGTCATCACGAATCATGTCATTGAAGGCGTCATAGCCGGGACTGTTAGTTTGGGCTCTTGTCAACGAAGCGTTGCTTGCACCAATCGCTGGATCCTACCCAAGAATAATCAAACAAGAAAAATTAGCAACCGTTACTTTTATGTAAAGTTGATCTCTCTCTCTCTCTCTCTCTCTCTCTCTCTCTCTCTCTCTCTCTCTCTCTCTCTCTCTCTCTCTGTGGGTGTGTGGGTGTGTAGGATTGGTGTGTGGTATGAGTGTACGTTTGTGTGTTTGATGTGTTCAATATATATATATATATATATATATATACATGTATATATATGTGTGTATGTGTGTGCGTGTGTGAGAGAGAGAGAGAGAGTATGTATATTTTGGCAGTATTTCTTCATTGATTCATATTTGATTAACCATTATAGTCATTTCATGTCTACATATTTTTTTAAATCTTTTCGAGTAACCATATCGATCTTATGATATTCGGCGGGAATGGGTTGATAAACCTTTTATATTTAAAAAGAACATGGGAAATAACTAATTATGGAAAGTTTATCAACCAATTCTCGATGCGGCGACTCGAAAGGATTAATAAAAAAATAGACAAAAAGGGTCTATGATGTTCAATCAAATATATATATATATATATATATATATATATATATATGCTTCAAATATAGTTCAAATATATATATATATATATGCTCCCCTACCCCGTAGGGTTGAGCTCTCTAGCGAATGAAGTAATCATGTTGCCATTTGCGTTTATGCAAGGCTCTTCATATATGAATTGAGCTCTCGGTAGCCGTTAAGCGGATGTATGTAAACAATTGTAATTGTGATTCATAACCGTTTAAAATTTACTTCGCTGCTGCTGGTTCACTCATGGCTGAGGGGTAGAGTCTTAGATTCAACCGGGTTTCGATCCCAGCTACGGGAGGCTAGTATGTCTAGCCACATTGATGAATTCTGATAGAACGATACAGATCTGTCTGTGGATGACTATATATATATATACGGGGGTAGGGGAGCATATATATATATATATATATATATATGTTGCCGTCAAGCTTTTTCTCCATACGTTTAGTTAGCGTCCAAGTAGTCCATCCAGAAAACAGTGTCGACATGACCGCTGCTTGGAAAAAACTGCGCTTTACTTTATCAGTCAGGTCTGACTTCCATATGACCGAAAGCCTATTGATAGCTGTCCATGCCTTTGCTAGTCGTGTGTTGATGCCTGCTTCCGAGGTAGGTGAACTTGTCCACTAGTTTTAGAGAACTACCATTAAGGGTGGAGATGTCTCCTCTTTGATTAAAGCCCATATATGCCGTTGTGATGGAGGCTCGTTCCAGACTATGTAACAGGGTTTCGGCTAGGGCGGATGTATTTGCCAGAAGCACTATGTCATCGGCGTAGTTCGCGTCCGTAATTGTTTTGAGCAGGGTATCTTCTGCTTCTTTCCTTTACCAGCTTGAAACTGTTATCTTTCATTATATCAATAGACGTTTTAACAAACGTAGTCTAGGCAGATGATGAAGAGGTATAGGGTTAATGTGTCTCCTTGTAGCACACCTGCTACAATGTCGTAAAAAGATTGACAGCAATTACACAAGAATGCTGTGAGCAATATTGAACAAGTCGTGGAGGCAGCACCCCACAAAGCAGTAGCTGTACAGACAACCCATCTCGAAAACTATCCAAGTTAGACGGACCAGATATGCGGGATACTGGTGGAGAAGTGGGGACAAACTCATAAGCTATATGCTCCTGTGGACCCCTTCACATGGACGAGCAAAGGCAGGACGACTTGCTAGAATTTATATACAACAGCCTTGTGCCGATACAGGATGTAGCCTTGAAGACCTACTGGGAGCGATAGACGACAGAGACGGGTGGCGGGAAAGGATCATGGAGATCTGTGCTGGCGGCGAGACATAATGATGATGAGGATGATGATGTATATATATGTTGGAATGATACTGTTTGGGATTTTTTTTTAAAATCGATGCAAAAAGTTCTGTTCAGAACAACATCACTATAACATAGCATGAAATAAACACGATAAGTTTTATGTAACAATTATACATTTAACAGTCTTAAAAAAACATTTTAACAGCAAACGCATATTGTTCAGCAGTCCAAGCTATGATTGTAGCTGATCGTATCCGAAAAAAAATGATAAGGTCGCTAGATGGAGCTACCATTAATACTTGCCAAAGTTCACAGGTGACAGTTTTTGAATATGGGAGGTATTTCTGCAGCGTCCTGTATAAACCACTGAATTAAGGGTATCGGAAATTAATAGGGTGAAATTTTTTAAATACTTCAGGAAGTATTTGAATAAACATTCATTTTTTTTCTTTTTTTTCTTTTTTTTATTTATCTATTTTTTCTTTTTTTTTTTTTTTTTTTTTTTTTGCTTATTAGACAATATATCAATCACTCTCTCTCTCTATCTTCCTCAATCCCTCTAAGAAACGAATGTCATTAAACCCATCGTAACCGGGACATGCAGGACACTGCTGGAGAAGCAGGGACGAACTCATAAGAGATGTACTCTTATGGACCCCCACACATGGCCGTGCAAAAGCAGGACGACCAGCACGAACATACATTCAGCAGCTATGTGAGGATACGGGATGTTGTCCTGAAGACCTACTTAGGGCGATGAATGATAGGGAGGAGTGGCGAGAGAGGGTCAGGGATATCCGTGCTACCAGTGCGATATGATGATGATGATGATGATGAACTAAGCTTTGTCAGCGAATCATTTGTATTAAGAATTGTTACTAGAAGCTATCAATGTTTGCAAATAATTTTCATTAATTAGGGGAAGCAATTTAATAGCAAAAAGAACTGAATTCGGCATTTAATAACCCAAGAAGATTTGAGGTACAGTAAAGCCAACTAAAGTACATATCCCTTACTGAAACATTTTAAGAGTGACTTACACCAAATCATGAGAATGCAGGTTGTTAGATAGTTACAATTATATTAACCCTTTTATTGTAGTGTGCGTTTACATTCGAATACATAAAACCGTGCTGTGCACAAATATAGTTCGAATTTCTTCTGCCGCGCTGTATGTAGATATGGTTCGAATTTCTTCTGACATGCCGAGATCAAATATAGTTCGAATTTCTTCAGATATGATGTATGTAGATATGGTTCGAATTTCTTCTGACATGCCGAGATCAAATATAGTTCGAATTTCTTCAGATATGATGTATGTAGATATGGTTCGAATTTCTTCTGACATGCCGAGATCAAATATAGTTCGAATTTCTTCAGATATGACGTATGTAGATATGGTTCGAATTTCTTCTGACATGCCGAGATCAAATATAGTTCGAATTTCTTCTGATATGACGTATGTAGATATGGTTCGAATTTCTTCTGACATGCCGAGATCAAATATAGTTCGAATTTCTTCTGATATGACGTATATAGATATTGTTCGAATTTCTTCTGCAAATATGATTCGAATTTTGTTGTGTGTTCCTTTTGAGGTTCTGTATTTTCCACAAGTTAGCGAAGTTCGCAGAGCAGTTGTTCCTCATTTAATCACAAAATTCAACTATTTTTGCTGATTTTTTTTTATTCAGTAGCTAAACGATATGTTTGTTCATAGTGAACACGTTATCAAGGAAATTATGCATGATTCTGGCTCCGATTTTTTTCACGCCATGACTCAGATACAGACGATACACACGCTATTATACAGTGTTGTCATTTAATAACGTTAGCTTAGACATACATCTTTTTTTAATTGAGGAATTTTATATTATAAATTAAATTACCAAGACCAGAAAATCCTCAAGCACTAGGAGTGACTTATGGAACCACTAGACAGCTATTTCGACCTTATTAGGTTTCATCAGCAGTAGACATACATTTTTTTTTTTTGCCCATGAAGTTACGATTACGCTGATGCGCTTCTCCCATCTTCTTTGGAAGACGTAGCCCTGGAAGTGACCGTGTCTTCTGTAAAAGTACGAATGTAACTACAAGACACATCAGGTTGATTGACCGTGCATTTTACCATGACTAGTTAATTTGGGGTCGCTTGTATGTGATTTGGACCAGCAGCTCAGGGGTAGAGTTTTAGTTATGCATTCTGTGGTCGCTGGTTCGATCTCCAGTAGGAAAGATCACGGTATATACTGCTGATGAGACCTCACAAAGTCGAAACAGTGTTCAGTGGTTCCGTATTTCGCACCAAATGCTTGACGGGTTTTCTTGTCATGGTAATTCAATTTATGATACGCTACCTTAGTTTGGTACAAGGCCAAATGTATGAGTGACGTAGTTAGAATCGAATTCACACATAATGATCACTAATTCTTATTCAACGAGAGGCGTTCGCTGCTGCAGTAATATTAGTAACGGAGAAAACGATTCATTTATTTATAAATTCTTTGCATCAGTCAAACACTAATTCTTAACAGTTTTATTGAAGATTAGATTTTTGTGGTCAACATGTTTTAAAGGAATGACTCTTGAAACAATCGTTTTTTGTTTCTTGTTTTGTTTTTGTTTTTTGTTGTTTTGTTTTTGGGGGTTTTTTGGGGGGGGGTTCTGTTGTTGCTGTTGTTTTTGTTTTTTCATTTTTTTTTCCTAGATAATAATGAACTGAGAGTCACTGAAAATTGGAAAGTTCAGCCGCAAAAGGGTTATAATGTAGATATTATTCATGAATAGACCGTAAGTCTCTTTTTGAGAGAAAATTGACTTTCCATTTAAATCCTTAGAAACACTTGGGCTTCTCAGGTCGACTGACATGTTCAAAAGTATTTTCAGGTAGGTAACTAGTTTTCCTTATTATCTACTTGACTTGCAGTTTGAAAATTGAGAAAAGAAAGAAAGAAAGAAAGAAAGAAAGAAATAAAGAAAGAAAGAAAGCAAGAAATTCACTGATAAGAAAATGTTTTTAAAAAACCTACAAAAATTATTTTTTTAAAGAGCTAAAGAAAAAAATGTTTTAAAATAAAGGATAGTCTTAAGGTTAAAAAAAGACGACTGAAACGAAAAACTTAGAAAGATCTTTTACATTACACAGCTACATAAATTTCAAGATTGATTATAAAGAAATATATAGTTCGAATTCCTAGAGCCGTGAACAAATATACGACGAATTTCTAGTGCCGGGCGCAAATATAGTTCACATTTCTAGCGGCGTGCCGTGCGCTAATATAGTTTGAATTTCTAGAGTTGGGTACAAATATACTTCGAATTTCTTGTGCTGTGCACAAATATAGTTCACATTTCTATTCACATAGATTTGTAGAGAATCTGACAGTATGATTGAAATATGTGGAAAGTCGGATGAATCAAACACTAAACACTAAACTCAGATTTAGATGTGTAATATTTTGTTCCGACTTTATTTCATCTTCACGAACTTCTTCAAGACAGAGACTGTTTTCTGATGGTTTGGTTTGGTTTCTTTATTTAATGGCATATCAACCTTTGTAGGTCATTTAATGCCAAAGCCATTGTCCTAGAAGAACAGTAGTGGTACTATTTAACCCATAGCTGGAAGGATAAGGGGGTTCATACCTTTCCCAAGGGTATTTGCCCGAAAGTGAACGTAATAGTGCGACTGGAGTTCGAACTCGCTTACTACGATTCCGCAGTCAATCACTTTAAATATTACACCACGAGAACACCCCCACTGTTTTCTGAGTTTTTCTATTTAAAAGCATGTGGGAAGAGTGGAGGGGGTCTTGAAGAAGTTCGTGAAGATGAAATAAAGCCCGATTGAAATATCACACATCTAAATCTGAGTTAAGTGTTTGATATATCCAACTTACCACAAATTTCTATCATTAAATTCAATGTATTATTAAATTCAGTTCTATCATTCAAAATGCAGAGTGTTACAAAAATAATTTCCTTAAAACCGGGCCATCGGTGATTTTGACAGTGACTTGATAAACAACCTTTTCCATCAAAAACAAATTTACACACCCTCACACACACACACACTCATATATATATATATATATATATATATATATATATCATCATCATGTCGTGCAGCTAGCACGGATATCTCTGACCCTCTCTCGCCACTTTTCCCTTTCGTTCATCGCCTCTGGCGGGTCTTCTGGGCTACATCCCGTATCCTCACAGAGCTGCTTTACGTATGTTCTAGCCGGTCGTCCAGTTTTTGTTCGGCCATATGTGGGGGTCCATAGGAGTACACATATATATATCACAAAGTAAAGCAAAGATGTGTAAATTTTCAATTATCTCCAACTCTGGCTCCGTTGATCATCATAGAACGTAACATTAACAAACATTCAAGTTAAATCAAACACAAACGCTTCATTGTTACCAAGAACAGCATAACATAAAAACAAACATTCCTTTCCATACTTACCGTTGAAAATGCTGTGCAATATAGCAAAACATATTCGGTAAAAAATTAAAAGATTTTACCGTAAGTTTTTCAAGTTTTTCATTATTACTGCACAATATACTGTGGGAAATATATATTTCCATATTATACACCTTATACAAATGGAAGAAAACTCAACGTACAGTTACCGTGCCATTATAAATTTATTTCGACGAATGGTATCTCACCCTTTCAGATGGCATACAAATATATATATATATATATATGAGAGAAAAACGTGCACTAGTGAAAACAGCCTCCAAAAACTATCGAAAAAACCCAACAAACACAAATGCCTTAAAACTAAAAACGGCACAATATCAATTAGCAGGCATATATATAAAGGAACAGACAGAATACATTCAAAATCAGATAGATAAGATTAGAGACTCGGTAGAAGATAGACAATCTAGAATTGCCTGGCAAACAATAAACGAAGTGAGTAGAAGAAAGAACACAGCCAAAGCAAAACTTAAAGCAGCAAACCAACAAGAAAGAATAAAACTGTGGAAACAGCACTTCGAAAACTTACTTGGAAACCCACCAAAAATAACGCATGAACCAATCACCAGAATAATTAGCAAACAATTAGACATTAAACTTGGACCGTTCACACAAGGAGAACTCGACTCGGTTCTCAGAAAAAAATTAAAAATAGGAAAGCTGCAGGACTGGACGAAATTCCCCCGGAAGTATGGAAGACCAGACAATTCGACGACATACTGCTCCGACACTGCAACGCAGTATACAATCAAAATCCGATAGATAGATGGACGAAGGGATGCATACTCCCCTTCCCTAAAAAGGGGGACCTCGGATTAGCCAAAAACTACCGAGGCATAACACTTACATCCATAGCTGCCAAAATCTACAATGCCCTACTACGAAACCGAATAGAACCCAAAATCGACAACATACTTAGAAAAAACCAAAATGGCTTCCGAAGAAATAGATCTACGACCTCACAAATACTAACCATCCGCAGAATCCTTGAAGGTGTACGGGCAAAGAACCTACAAGCGACATTAATATTTGTCGACTTTACCAAGGCTTTCGACTCCATTCACAGAGGAAAGATGGAACAAATCCTACTAGCGTACGGCATACCTAAAGAAACCGTAGCGGCAATAACGATTCTCTATAGAAACACTAAAGTAAAAGTACGATCACCAGATGGAGACACAGAATACTTCGACATTGTAGTAGGAGTACTACAAGGGGACACGCTGGCTCCGTATCTCTTTATCATTTGTCTAGACTACGTACTTAGAACATCGATTGACAAAATCAAAGAGAATGGCTTCGAACTGACGAAGAAAAGAAGCAGAAGATACCCCGCAACAACAATTACCGACGCCGACTACGCCGATGACATAGCGATACTGGAAAATACACCTGACCAAGCCGAAACACTTCTGCATAGCTTGGAACGAGCAGCAGCAAGCATAGGCCTCCATGTTAATGCACACAAAACGGAATATATGTGCTATAACCAAACGGGGGACATCTCCACTCTAGAAGGAACCCCTCTTAAACTAGTAGACAAATTCACGTACCTAGGAAGCAGCGTCGAATCAACCGAAAAGGACATCGAAACGAGGTTAACGAAAGCATGGACAGCTATCAATAGGCTATCGACTATATGGAAATCAGACCTAACCGATAAAATGAAACGCAGTTTCTTCCAGGCAGCGGTCACATCGATACTGCTATATGGATGCACTACATGGACGCTAACAAAACGGCTGGAGAAGAAACTAGATGGCAATTACACAAGAATGCTGCGTGCAATCTTGAACAAGTCCTGGCAGCAACACCCAACAAGACACCAACTGTACGGCCACCTGCCCCCTATCACGAAAACTATTCAAGTTAGGCGAACCAGACATGCAGGACATTGCTGGAGAAGCAGAGATGAACTCATAAGAGATGTACTCTTATGGATCCCCACACACGGCCGCGCAAAAGCAGGACGACCAGCACGAACGTACATTCAGCAGCTATGTGAGGATACAGGTTGTTGTCCTGAAGACCTACCTAGGGCGATGAACGATAGGGAGGAGTGGCGAGAGAGGGTCAGGGATATCCGTGCTGCCAGCACGATATGATGATGATGATGATATATATATAGTTGGGTTTTTTCTGAAAAAAATTTAAGAATTTTCAGAATCTTTTTTCCATAAATATAGACTTTGGATTGTTTGAAATTGATTTGTAGTAAACATTTTTTTAATCTAATAAAGATATTTGTTTTGAGACAATCAAAAATGGCAGCAAATCAAACAAAGAACTCAGAACGAACAAAGGTCTGTCAGTAAATCTTTGGTAGCTGAGAAGTGCAAACCATGTGAAATTTACTGAAGAATGTGCGATGTGTACAGTGAAACATGTTTTTGTTAAAGAACGTTTACAAATGGAATAAACATGGGTGTGCTACTAAGATCCTAAATTGAAAACACCTTCCATGAAGTGGAAACGCATAAACTTTCCAATAAAGAAAAATTACCAAATGCACCGTTCAGTTAAAAATGTCTTCGAAGACATAAAATGACCCATCACAAATTTCTTGAAAAAGGTGCAACTATAAACAATGATTCCTATTGCCTGCTCTTTAGGCAAAATTCACCTTATTTATTTAATTACCATTGTATACATAGACACACACACACACACACATATATATATATGTGTGTGTGTGTGTGTGTGTGTGTGTGTGTGTGTGTGTGCGTGTGTGTGTGTGTGTAGAATTAAAGAATAAAATACTTACCACAATGACGACTAATCGTTTTCCACGATTGTGAAGCTTCGTTGAAACCAAATCGGGCAGGCCAGCGTATCTAACTTTGTTATAGGTGAAATCTAATTTTTCAAACATGTAGTCAATATCTAGGGTCTGCACATCCTAAAAGAGATGCCAAGATATACCAATCAGTTTTATATATATATGAAAGAAATAAGAGTGAAAGTGGATAAATCAAACTATTACAACGGGTTTAGAGAAAATATTTCGTTTTTTATTAAAAGAAGGACTTCATCAGACAAAACATTTTTGGTGTTTTTCTACATTTTAGCACTTAAGGAAATAGATAAACTAATGGAGAATGTAAAAACGTATGAAGTGGGGACAGGGTTTAAAGACAAGGGATAGATAAAGGAAGAACAAGGATGAAAATAGATAATGATAGAGGTAGTGGTTAATTTGGTTATGACTGTAACCTCAAAGCTAGGCGGCACCAAGTGTATCGGGTTTCATCAGAGATTTGACCAGATAGAGGTAGATTAAGTTTTGTGAGAAAGAAAGAAATGTGAGAGGGAGAGGTTAATTTAGAGAAGGAAGAAAGAAAGAAAGAAAGAAGAAAGAGGAACGGAAGGGGGAAAAGGCTCTTGAGTATCCCGTTTCATCATAGGTTTCCCGTTTTTTAATAAAGAACAAAATATTACCACTAGATCTGTTGTAAGTGCTTGATTTATCCGCTTTTCTACTTATTTTATCATCTTGTCTGATTTACCAAAATCTACCATTTCACCATGTATATACGAGGTGCATACGATAAGTTTCCATACTTTTTCGTATGGGCATTTAAAAAAGTCTGGAAACTTATTGAATGTATATATAGAGAGAGAGAAAGAGAGAGAGATATACTATATTCACTTTTCTACTTATTCTATCATCTTATCAGATTTACCAAAATCTACCATTACTTTTTCGTATGGGCGTTTAAAAAAAGTCTGGAAATTTATTGAATGTATATATATATATATATATATATATATATATATATATATATATATATACTATATCCACTTTTCTACTTATTCTATCATCATGTCAGATTTACCAAAATCTACCATTTCACCATGTATATACAAGGTGCATACGATAAGTTTCCAGACTTTTTCGTAAGGGCATTTTTAAAAAGTCTGGAAACTTATTGAATGTATATATATATATATATATATATATATATATACACTATAGAGATATATACTCCCCTACCCCTGTAGGGTTGAGTTCTCTGGCGAATGAGGTAATCGTGTTGCCATTAACGTTTATTGCAAGTCTCTTCATATATGAATTGAAGTCTCGGTAGCCGTTAAACGGATGTATGTAAACAATAGTTTGAAATTTACTTCACTGCTACTGGCTCCTCGTGGCTGAGTGGTTAGAAGCTTGGATTGGCGTTTGAGTTTACCGGGTTTCCATCCCAGCTACGGGAAGCTGATATGTCAAGCCACACTGATGAGTTCTGATAGAACGAAACAAATCTGTCTGTGGATGACTATATATATATATATATAAGATAAATAAACAAAAAAATAAGTGACACTTGCCACTTCCAGCAACGATTAGAAGATAGGAAGGGTAAGGACAGACATATGCATATACCAAAAATATATAAGTAAAAGGAAAAATCTACAAATTCTATGAAAGGAGGAGATATATAAAATGTATGGCATAATGGCTAAAGTGCCATACTTCGAGATCGTAATATCCAAATTCGAATGCAAGTCATGCTAACGTGTTCTCTTTCGGACTAATACCCTTAGAAAAGTTATTAACACCCATATCCCCTCGTAATGGGTTAAATAGTATTCCTGCAGTTCTTCAACAAGAATGGCTTGAGGGTTAAATAATCCCGTTGACAGATTATTTTACATTAGATAAATTCTTCCTCTAAATATCTTTTTTCATATATATATATACATATATATATATATAATGAGAGAGAGAGAAAGTGAGAGCAATACGCACAAATAAGGGGAAAATACTAACAGCACAAATAAGGGAAAAAATCTACTGTTCCCTAACAAGCTGTGGATTGTTTCCTGACGAACAGAAAGGAAGCCGCAAAGGATCCAGAGGCACAGTAGAATTACTCTACATAGATCAACACATCCTAAATGAGAGCAAGACAAGACGGAAACATCTAGCTATGGTCTGGATTGACTACAAGAAGGCATATGATATGCTCCCACAAAGCTGGATACTACACTGTCTCAAAATGTACAAAATATCACATGAAGCCATAAACTTCATCGAACAGACCATGAATACCTGGAGAGTGGAGCTGACAGCAGGAGGAAGAAGCATAGCTGAAACAAAGATCCAAAGAGGCATCTTCCAAGGAGATGCACAATCGCCTTTACTATTCATAATAGCCATGATGCCACTGAACCACATCCTCAGAAAATGCACTGCCGGATACAAACTCAGCAGATCGCAAGAGAAGATCAACCACCTAATGTACATGGATGGCATTAAATTAATTGCAAAAAACGAAAAAGAACAGGAAACTCTCATACACGCAGTTAGGATATACAGTCAGGACATAGGAATGGAATTTGGCATAGAAAAATGTGCCATGCTTGTCATGAAAAGTGGCAAACGACATATGACTGACGGAATGGAACTACCAAATCACAACAGAATTAGAACGCTCAAAGAAAATGAAACCTACAAATACTTGGGCATCTTGGAGGCTGACACCATCAAAAAAGTGCAAATGAAAGACATGATCCGAAAAGAATATCGCAGGAGAACACGAAAACTACTCGAGACAAAACTCTCCAGCAGAAACCTCATCAAAGGAATAAATACTTGGGCTGTGCCACTAGTCAGATATTCGGGACCCTTTCTCAAGTGGACCCGAGAGGAACTTAAACAAATGGACCAAAGGACAAGAAAACTAATGACCATGCATAAGTCATTACACCCCAGAGACGACGTTGACAGACTATATGTATCTAGAAAAGAGGGAGGAAGAGGACTTGCCAGCATCGAAGACACCGTTGACGCATCCATACAACGGCTCGAAGACTACATAGAAAAACACAAACGAGGACTAATTACTACCATCAGAGTCGATACGGACAACACGATAAAAAAAAGAATGACAATAACTAGGAAACAAAAATGGGAAGGAAAACAACTCTATGGCCGCTTTAAGCGTCTAATAAACAACATCTCACACCAGAAAACCTGGACCTGGCTAAGAAAAGGAAACCTTACGGGAGAAACGGAATCCCTCCTAATAGCAGCACAGGTCAATGCCATAAGAACGAACCATATCAAAGCGAGAATAGATAAGACGCAACGAAATAGTAAATGTAGGCTATGCGCTGACAGAGACGAAACGATCAATCACATAATAAGCGAATGCTGCAAATTAGCACAGAAGGAGTACAAGGCGAGACACGACTGGGTAGGCAAGGTGATCCACTGGGAAATGAGCAGGAAATTTCAATTCGACCATACAAAGAAATGGTATATGCACAACCCGGCGCCTGTCCTAGAAAATGACACGCATAAAGTCCTATGGGACTTTAACATACAAACGGATCACCTAATCTCGGCCAGAAGACCAGACCTCATAATAATCAACAAAAGAAAGAAAATCTGCAAAATTGTCGACTTTGCTGTCCCGGCTAACCACAGAATAAATCTGAAGGAAAGTAAAAAGTAACTAAAGGATTATTAAAGGGCCTGGAGGATTTGGAAGTTGGCGGACGGGTAGAGACTATCCAAACGACAGTGTTGCTGAGGACGGCCAGAATACTGAGACGAGTCCCGGAGACTTGAGGAGACTTGCTGTCACTCAAACTCCAGTGAAAAACCATCAGCTTATACTGATGTGAAAAACTCTAGAGGAGTAAATAATAATAATAATAATATGTTAAACAGGATTTGGCATTAAATAATCAACAAGTTTTGTCTTGTTGAAAAATAATGATACCTACAAACTATTCCTTTCCAAAAACATATATATTTAATATATCTGTATAAATAGGATTTGGTCTTAAATAACCTACAAGGGTTGATATTGTAATATACTCATATGCATGCAGAAACATAGTCAACACAATAAAGACGAGCGGACACAGTTCTTTAGAAAAATATACCTCTCACTCTTTATTCGAAAGGGTTACGATAGGGTTACTGTGTGAGAGGTGAGTTGGAGACTGAACAAAGACTGCAACATATTGACCCCCCCCCCCACTCTTCTGGCTATAGCATTTCTTTCCCGTTCTCCTGGGCTGCTCAACCGGGGGCCTGGGAGCCCAGCCTCTGCTGTGTCTGGTTCTCACTCCTTAAACTGGAACAACTGACTTCAAACTCTGATCTCCAACTGACTGACTTCCTGTTGCAGCCGGGTTATATAATTATTTGACACACACCTCCTTCCTGTGGCGTCACAATTCGCACTCAATTCAACCCGTCGACAGTCAAGGTTATCCCCCCGATATCCTCGACTGGATGCACCTGTTATTTACACAGGTGCATTTCTCATCTGATATCTCGGCCGGGTCGGAGGTCAATATGTTACAATATGCCGTAGAACACAACCAACAAATCTATCTATGTCTATGGATCCATATCATGTGTTTTATCGTCGATATTAAGCAGTCTAGTCTCATAGATATATGAAACTACACTACATATATATATGTGTGTGTGTGTGTGTGTGTGTGTGTGAAACGATGATATATCTTTTTAAAACTTATGATGTATTTTCTATTTGAGGAAACAAGCCAAATTCGAGTCAAAGGGGATATGATAGTGTGGTCGCTATCGTGGTAGGAAATAGACTAGGATTGCCAATTTCAAATCATGGACGAGGCTGTTTGTAGTTCATTTCGTGCTAATGAATTTGAGAAAGGCATGAGCCTATCTCTTATTCGCTCCCACTTTATGCTACGGGTCAATAGTTGGGCAGACTGGGGTCTTGAGCCTTTGTATGGTAACCAGTCTCTGAATTCTATGACCTTATGTCGCATTATTGGGAGAAGTTTGAGTAAATCCATTATTAATGATTTATCTAATAATATAAAATCAGGATTAGAACTTTTGGCCTATTATCTTGAACTGCCATAACACAGATGGATCTGAATAAATTTTCATTGGCAAGATATTTGTAAGTTAAAATTTTATCTAGAAAAATGTAAAGTACCATATATTGACTTTATTGGGAATCCTTTTGAGATAAGGCTTCTTAATCTGAGAATAATTAATTTTTTTATCAATTGCGGACTTTTTGTCCTCATCTTGGTAGTTTTTTTTGGGGGGGGTCTTTTCACTACGTTTCGGCCAAATTTCACCTCTGAATTTGGATTTATAAGACCAAAAAATCCAACCTTGATCGCCCATTCGGGGCCCGTGGAGCAACGGATGGAGGCGTTGAGTCTCTACGGTTCCAGGTGAGCATCATCAGAAGATAGCGGTTTCAATTCCTACCCAAGCCTGCCAGAGGTTTACTTGGTCAAAACGTGGTGTGATAGACAACAACTATGGAAGGCAGTAATTACTGGGGATACGGTTACAAGACTCAGCATTCCTATCCGAGGTCGTGGTTAATCACCTGAAGAAGGCCAGAGGTGAAATTTGGCCGAAACGTAGTGAAAAGAAACAACAAAAAAAAACTACCAAGATGAGGACAAAAAGTCCGCAATAAATAAAAAAATTAATTACCATATTATGGATCTCAAAAGTTGAATATATATTAAACAACAGGGAAATCAAAAAAGAAAACGAGGAATACGATCTAGAAGTTTGTTTTAAAGCTGACAATCAGATTTTCTCGATTGTATGAAGGGTAAATGGAATTGGCTAAATGGTTAAAAATCTTATTTCAAGGGACACAAATGTAGTTTTGAAAATATAGAAACCCTAATAAAACCTTATAGAGAATGTTGTACACAGGTCTGGGTCCCAAACGCCAGTGAAAGGCCAGCAGCTAAAGCTGATGTGAAAAACTCTCGTGGAGTAATCATTATTATTATTTACTCCTTTAGAGTTTTTCATATCAGTGTTAGCTGATGGTTTTTCACTGGAGTTTGAGTGACAGCAAATCTCCTCAAGTCTCCTGGACTCTTCTCAGTATTCTGGCCGTTCTCAATAATGCTGTCGTTTGAATAGTCTCCACTCGGCCGCCAACTTCCAATTCTTCCAGGCCCTTTAATAGTTCTTTAGTTACTGTGCCAAAAGCACCAATCACAATTATTATTATTATTCATTATAGCTTTTCACATCAGCATTAGCCGATGGTTTTTCACTGGAGTTTGAGTGACAGCAAGTCTCCTCAAGTCTCCAGGACTCTTCTCAGTATTCTGGCCGTTTTCAATAATGCTGTTGTTTGGATGGTCTCCACTCGGCCGCCAGCTTCTAAGTCTTCGAGGCCCTTTAATAATCCTTTAGTTACCGTGCCAAAAGCACCAATTACAATTGGTATAATTGTCCCCTTTCATGTTCCATAGTTTTTTCAATTCTCTAGCAAGGTCGAAGTACTTATCTCTCTTTTCATATTCTTTCAGTTTTATTCTGTGGTCTGCCGGGACAGCAAAGTCGACAATTTTGCAGATTTTCTTTTTTTGTTGATTATTATAAGGTCTGGTCTTCTGGCCGAGATTAGGTGATCCGTTTGTATATCAAAGTCCCATAGGAGTTTCTACGTGTCATTTTCTAGAACAGGTGCTGGGTTGTGTATATACCATTTGTTGGCATGGTCAAATTTAAATTTCCTGTACATTTCCCAGTGGATCACCTTGCCTACCCAGTCGTGTCTAGCCTTGTACTCTTTCTGTGTCAATTTGCTGCATTCGCTTATTATGTGATTGATGGTTTCATCTCTATCACCGCATAGTCTGCATTTGCTATTTTGTTGCGTCTTATCTATCCTCGCTTTGATATGGTTGGTTCTTATGGCGCTGTTTTGTGCTGCCATTAGAAGAGATTCTGTTTCTTTCTTAAAGTTTCCTTTTCTTAGCCAGGTCCAGGTTTTGTCGTGTGAGATGTTGCTTATTAATCGTTTAAAACGCCCATAGAGTTGTTTTTCTTCCCATTATTATTATCATTATTCCACTTCTCGTGAGGTTTTTACACCAACCTTAACTGACGGTTGTTCAGTGGAGTCTGAACGACAGCAAGTTTCCTAATGTCTCAGGGATTCTTCTTAGTATTCTGGGCGATCTCAATAATGCAGTAGTTTGGATGGTCATCACTCGTCCTCTTATTTATTTGGAGACTTGCTTATTATGTGATTTATTTTTTTTTATTCATTGAGAGTTTTTCACATTTTTAGTTGATGGTCTTTCACTGGAGACTGAGTGACAGCAAATCGCCTCAAGTCTCCAGGACTCTTCTCAGTATTATGGCCATTCTCAATAGTGTGATGTATTATTATTATTATTATTATTATTATTGTTGTTGTTGTTGTTGTTGTATTGCCAATTTACTAAACATACAACTAGGATAACGGTCTTTTTAAAAAAAGGCCAAGGGATCCACGAGGAATCTTTTAAAGTCAGTCATTTTGGCTACAACTAAATTAGCTGTTTTCAAATCTATTTTAATTACTGGCACTGGAACAGACCTGATGCAGTGAGAAAATCAGCTGTAATTAAAGACGGCAAATACAATAGCCATTTCCAGGAGAAAAATAGTTTGTAAAACGCTGGATTTAATTTAAATTATCGCTTTCATATTTTTAGTTTTTTGGTTGGTTTATTTTTTTGGGGGGGGTCAACATGTGAGTCCGTAAAAAATAACGAATAGATTTCATTGTTTAAGAAACTTTAGTCCATAGAAGTTTTCAACCATCACACTACCTCACAATCAGCACAACGGAAGCAATTTAGATGGGGAGATGTGTCAGCAAAGGTTTTAAATGAACAAAAAAAAATGATGAATCGAATTGAAAGCTCGGTTTCAAACACCTTTAATCCTGTTTAGGATAGCATCTGTCTTCTTTAAAATTCTTCCAAAGAAAAAAAAATAATATTCGGCCGGATAATGAAATCTTAATCAGAAACAAGACGCTTTCCCCGTACTTGTAAATTCAATAAACGTGGCGAATGTCTTTTCTTCGCTGCAATTTAGATTACTTTGTCTTCTTCCTTTTGAAAATATCTGGGTGCAGAACATGCCGTATATCTACAGGGCTTTGTTATATGTGGGTGCATCAAAAGTATTTTCGTTTTTTGAAAACTGGGGTTCATATAAACGTGCATTCGTTTGTTATATTGAGTGGATATTATGAAGTAATATGTCAATTCAGTTCTTGTAAATACTTTGAATAACTTTCCTGAGATAATAGCTCAGTGTGACGTGGTGTTTTAGTTTCCTCTCCGAATCCAATCATAGCGTGTAGATATTATGGATAACAGGCGATTGGTTGGTTCACACACAAGTACACAAACATAAATATATATACATCCGTACGTACATTGTCATACGAGGGTGAGTCAAAAAGTAATGCCGTTTTCTTTAGTAGAGGAATAATTACCTATACAGGAACATGGATCATACATCAAAATAAAGCTGGTTCTCTGAGGATCACGTCCTTACTTCTCAACATAGTCACCGTTTCTCCCAATTGCAATGTTTCACTTTCGAATGAGAGCATGTATCCCTGCCTCATAAAATTCTATTGACTGTTTGAGCCACTTTGAGCCAATTCATCACTGCAGTTTTCATTTCCTCGTCACTGGCATAATGTTTGCCTCTAAACCCTCTTTTATGAGACCGAAGAGATGATGGTCTGAAGGCGCTAGATATAGTGAGGAGGGAGGATGCAGTAAAGTTGTCCACCCAAATTAGGCAATTGTCTCCTGGTCATGGTACTTGTCTGTGGTCGACTATTTTTCTGCGTTAGGAGGACATTATCGATGGGCAAGATTGAAACAATTTAAGTAATCTGATGGTGAGGATCCAGTCCTGGAACTTTAGAGGGAGTGGAATACCCTTTTATCATATTTACCAACCCCTCCGCACGGGCAGGATCTGACACAAGGTCAATTTTAAGCTGAGTTTAACAGGTTTGAATTCAGAGTTGTCCTTCTCCGAGACTAGTTGCCTCACCAATTCCCTTTTATTGTCATTACTCCTAGGTCAACTCTGACCCGATGTTAGGGTCCAATTATGGGTCAAATAAAACGATTTAATCGTTTATTTTACCGGAAACCATCTAACAATGTGGAAATAAATGAATAATGTTGAACAGAATCATCCATGTTAAATAGGATGAGTAAACAAATTATTAATCTCAAATTAGGCAGAAATTCTTGATAAAGATAATTAATAATGCGAGATAGCAGTACTTGAAACCATTTAACTGTGTGCAAACAATAAATAACAATACTTGAAACCATTTAACTGTGTGCAAACAAATGATTGATATTAAAACTATCAACATTAGATATCAATACTTGAAACAATTTAACTGTGTGCAAACAATAAATAGCAATACTTGAAACCATTTAATTGTATGCAAACAAATGATTGATATTAAAACTATTAACTGTATGTAAACAAATGAAATAAATTAAATAGAATTATTAGTGCTGGGTACCAATGCTTGAGACCATTTGACTGTGTGCAAACAAATGAGCTCTGGGTCATTTAAAAATGTTACCAACTATTTATATTTACCCAACCCCTCCGATCGGGCAGGATATGACACGATGTCAACTTTTTTAAGCAGAGTTTAACAGGTTTGAATTCAATTTTCCTTCTCCTACACTAGTTGCCTAACCAAGGCTGAAGAACCTAGTCTGCCCTGCTATTTACCTATAGCTGGAGGGATAATAACTGGATTCATACCTTTCCCAAGGGTATTAGTGCCATGTGAAATGCAATCAGTCTCGTCCAGGATTTGAACTCGTATCGCTGTGTCCATTTCCTACGACGATAACTATTACACCACGGGTACCTCCAAAAATAGTTACCGACTAACTTTTCACTAAGAAATCATTTATATAATGTGTATAAACTGGATTTGGCATGAAATAACCCACAAGGGTTGTTGTGCCAAAAAACACAACCAACCCAAACAGACATTTTTTAAAGCACAATTTTTTTTTAAATGCGATGGAAAATTGAACATTCAGTTGTAATTGTTTTCAAACACTTAAAAATGAATAGAATTTAAGCATTAATATAACCCATAGGAAGTTGGTATGCCGTTAGGCAAATAAACCAAACTAACAAACAGTTTTATTTAACTAACCCCGTATAATACTTCGTGGATTAAAGTGAGATTTTAATACATTTTCTTTTAAGTCCCTGTAACCTCCAACCAAAAAATGCCAGACTCTAGAGATCTCAACTTTTGTACGTTAAAAACAATTCACCCGACGATCGCTCAGATAATATCCTGGTCTCCAAATAGAATATTTTTTGAAGACGACCTCCAGAGTTCAGAAGAAATCAAATTGAATGTTTATAACAGTTTTTTTATGATACTACTGACTATCATTTTGTCTACTTATTAAAATAATCATAATAACTTCGACTAAATACATTGTCTTTAGGTCATAGCAATAAAACTCTGTCTAATAGGTTTATGAAATGAGTTGCCAAGGCACAAGCAATAATAATCTATCGTGAAAATAATTTTCTATACCCTCATAATTTGTTAAGAGGAATTAACTTGTTTTCGCTACAGTCGTCTGAAGCTGGTAAGAAGTCATTTGTTGGATTTGTTTTAGTTAGATGTGTGGGTGAGTAGCTAGCTTACCAATCATCATCTGGTGAATGTTTTGAAAACCTGGGTTCAGTTCTTGGACAAGGCAGTTTAGTTAGGAAAGATACTTCATTTATATGTGAATAGTATGGCAGGCAAAACGGTCTTGCTCAGTATCTTGTTATCGATAGATAGGTATGGTTTGTTTTTTTAAGAAACGATGGGCATTCTAACATACACACAAACACACACAAATATATATATGTATGAGAGTCATGGTAACTTTTACCTTGAAGCAACACTCCACGAAACAACAACTGTACGGCCACTTACCTCCCATCTTTATAACCATCCAACGGACCCCTTCAACTAGACGTGCTAGTGTTGGCCGACGAACAAGAATTTACCTACAACAGCTCAGTGCAGACACAGGATGAAGTCTGGAATACCTACTGGAAGCGATGGATGATAGGGACGGATGGGGAGAGAGAGAGCCAGAGAAATCTGTGATTGCAGTGCGACTTGAGGTTGATGATGATGATAATGATGATATTAGTGGGTTGTTCAAAAAGTACTAAGCCTCATACAGATTTTAGACTTGATATAAATCTTTAACATTTATATGGGACTCAACGGTACAGCGACGGGAATCTGTATTAATATTTTCAAACTTTATGAGAAGTGGTATTGTGTTGCCACGACAAAAATGTTTAGGTAAGCTTTTCTCTTTGGGTGAGGCTTAAAACTTTTTGAATGATCCTTGCACACACACACACACACACACACACACACACACACACACACACACATATATATATATATAGGATATTTAAATTATAAAATCAGACAAGGTAAATAAGATTATCCTACGGGGGATTTTAATTTAGCTTGTATTATTTAATAATTGAAATACTGTAGAGTTTCTTCCAAGCAACGGTCGTGTCGATACTGCCATATGGATGCACTATATGGACGCTTACTAAACAGATGGATCCATATTTACTTTCATACTGTCCTTTCGGAAAAACAAATACCAAATACATTCTTAAACAACATCTAACATGGATGACTTAAAAAATAAATATATATATCATCATCATCATCTAGTCGTGCCATAAGCACAGATATCCCTGACCCCGTCTCGCCACCCCTCCCTATCGTTCATCGCTTCCGGCAGGTCCTCAGGCCTACACCCTGTATCCACACAGAGCTGCAGTATGTAGGTTCGAGCTGGTCACTTTGATTTTTCTCGGCTATGTGAAGGGGTCCATTGGAGTACATCACTTATGAGTTCATCCCTACTTCTCCAGCAGTGTCCCGCATGTCTGGTTCGTCTAACTGTGATAGTTTTCGTGATGGGTGGTAATTGGCCGTATAGCTGCTGCGTTGTGCGGTGCTGCCTCCAGGACTTGTTCAATATTTCTCGTAGCATTCTTGTGCAGTTACTGTCAAGTTTTTCTCCATACGTTTAGTAAGCGTCCATGTAGTTCATCCATATAGTAGTATCGACACGACCACTACTTGGAAAAAAACTACGTTTCATTTTATCGGTCAGGTCTGATTTCCATATGACCGATAGCCTATCGAAAACTGTCCATGCCTTTACAAGTTGCGTATTGATGTCTGTCTCGGTTGATGAGACACTGCTTCCTTGGTTGGTGAACTTGTCTACTAGTTTCAGAGAGCTACCGTTTAGTGTGGAATATATATATATATATATATATATAGGCAGCAGATTCTGTATTAGTCATGATTTATTGAAGATGACACACAAGAGTTTAATGTTTAGCTTCTTCTTCAGCTTTTTCTTTTTTGGAGAATGGGGTGTCGTGACTGTGGTTATGGAAAGTTGACGTACTTTCCAACGTCTCAGTAACTGCAGTCCTAGTCACACCCACCATTTTAAAACTCCTCGACACAGAAGCACCAACGTCCTTGAAAATCACCGAAGATAACCAAAAATTGCTGGAAGGTTCATATGCCATAAAACAAAAGAAATCAAATAAAATCAAAAACAAACCTCCATGTTTTTATGTCAGGATATAGTTTTATTGAACTAACCCCGTATAATACTTCGTGGATTAAAGTGAGATTTTAATACATTTTCTTTTAAGTCCCTGTAACCTCCAACCAAAAAATGCCAGACTCTAGAGATCTCAACTTTTGTACGTTAAAAACATGTCAGGATATACAATGGACAGCGCTGGAAACAATAAATCCTTTGAATGATTTCTATATTCATTCGATCCGAAATTACCTTTACTTATTTCTAATCGAGAATATATATATATATATATATATATATATATATATATAATGAACCCAGTGAACTTAGTTCAAATCGGGGACAAGGCTGTTTGCATTTAACATAGCGATAATACACCTGGGAAAGTTATACATCCACTTATTTTTCTTTCAGCTATGAGTAAATAGTGGGTCAGACAGTACACTTTAACTTGCCCAGTCGGCTGGGGCTGTAGAATACACCGACTGCTTCTCTGCAGAGTGGTAAGACCCCTCCAACGAGTGTCCTGGATATGACACTAAACAATCTGATGGTGAGGTTCCAGCAATGCTGGAGCTTTGGGGAATGCGGAGTACCCCTTCATTGCCATCGCTCCCAGGTCCACTCTGGCCCGGAGTGCTAGCACCTGATAAGGGTCCTATCTATGGGTTAAATAGAACTAACAGCATACATATGCTTAAATGAATTGTTTGACTAAACTGAATAGCTTGAAAAAGAAATGTTTTTGACAATTAAACCGTACTTACATTTAAACTGCGTGCTTATGCTTAACTGAATTATTTGAAATAGAACTGTTTTTCGACATTAAAACTGTATTTATACTTAACTGAATTGTTACGTATAACTGCTTGAATAGTTTGAAATAGAAATGTTTTTGACAATTAAACTGTGTACTTATGCTAAACTGAATTGTTTTAAATAGAACAGATTTTTTTCATAAAAATTGATTTGGCGTTAAATAACCTACAAAGGTTGATATGCCATAAAACCAACAAACCAAAGCAAACTGTGCTCTTTAACCTTGATATGGCGACTGGTCTACGAGAAAGGTAACTCGGAATTAAAGCCTCTTAAACTCCGCTTAAAAATTTGACCATGTGTCACATCATGCTCGTGCATGAAAGTTGGAATATATATATATATACATATTATCATCCACAGATAGGCTGTTTCGTTGTGTCACAACTCTTCAGTGTGGCTAAACACGCAAGATGCTTCAAGCTAGGATCGAAACCCGACTAATTTTACGTCATTGAAATATTTTACCCCTGAACTATCGTCATTCTCAACATAAGCGAAGAAATTTTTAGGTATATATTCACATATACGCTATCGACTACAGGAGTGCTCAGTCCATGAGTAGAGCTTTGCATTTATGCGTATGTGGCCGCCGGCAATTCCTCACTCGAGTGCTCAAACCCACAGTAGTAAGGGGAGCATATATATTGTCATACAAAGACAAACTGTTTCGGTGTATCACAACTTTTCAGTGTGGTTAGACACGCGATATATATATATATATATACTCTTTTCTGTAAGCACGTGGGTGTGAGAGAGGAATATGATAAAGAGAATCACTGTTTGGTACTGTTTATGTGTGTCTAATAATGTGCGTGTCTTTTTATGTGCGTGCGCAGACACATGTGCGTGAGGGCCTGTTGGCGTAAGAGACAATCCTTCGTGCCTGTATTAGTGTCTTCTTTTCGTTATGCGTGCTATTGAAAATATTGGACATTCTTTCACGCAATTACCACAGATAGACACATTCAAGAGCCAGTAAGCGGGAATGGAGCATGGACAGGGGGGTAAAAAGCAGGGTGAGAAGTAGAAATTAAACGAAAGAAATTTATGTCATTCAAGGTGACCTTTTACTGAACGCCTTTTCACAAGCCTGTTTTTCATATTTTCTGATTTTTTTTATTTCATCTGAAATATTTTATAGTGTTTCTCTTAAAGCGATTCAGTCATTTCCAATATAACCATCGTCTGTTATCGCACAACCACTAAGCTGCGACCAGGGAAGGAAAGGCTTCGCAAATGTCTTACGATGGCCGTTCAAAAAGTTCTAAGCCGCACAAAGGTTTTTAGATTTGTTGCAAACCACACACTTTTGTATAGGCTTCATCAGCACAAAAATTAGAATTATATAATTACTTAAGAAGTGGTAGTGCATTGCCACACAAATATTCAGCTATGCTCTTCTTCCTGGGTGAAACTGAGGACTTTTAGACTGACTGTCACGTATATATATATATATATATATATATATATATATATATTCACCAACACCTTCGCACGAACAGGATGTGACACAATATCTCTTTTTTAGCGAAGTTTAACTGGCTTAGATTTAGAATTTTCTTTCTCCTAAACTGGCTGTCATATCAAGACGTAAGAGCTCAGTCTGGACAACTATTTACTCCGAACTGGAGGGAGAATAGTTGGATTCACACATTTCTCATAGGTATTAGCGCTATGTAGAATGAAAAGAGCCTCGTCCAAGACCTTAATTTGGCTCAACGTGTCCATTTCCTACGACGTTAACCATTGCACTATATATATATATATATATATATATATATTCATAAAATAAAAAATGAATAAATATATATTAGTTTTTATATATATCCTATAGCATGGATGCTTATTTGCGACAATTGGTTTCATGCCGTCTTATTACGACAATCATCAGAGGAAAGAAAAAAAGATATTTGGGAAATCGAAAAATACAATCCAAAGAATGTTTCCGTTAGAATTACGTATAACTCATTTTTTGTGTGTGTATGTGTGTGTGTGTGTGTGTGTGTGTGTGTGTTGATATTAAATTTGCGTATTGTTGTGTGTGGTTGTATATGTGATTGTTAATATGTTTGTATGCTGATACATGTGCCGCTTGTAAGATTCTTACATTTTAAATCCGGCATCCATTTTCGTCTGTTATTCTTAAATGTCAAATCAAAATATTCATTTTCTTCATAATGCAATGATGATTAAATTTGTCCCTTTGTTAAAATCATCACTACACACAAAAAAACTTTTATTCGGCTAAATCCCCAACTCTCTCGCCACTTCCGCTACACTTCGCTACACATATATTCAGGAGACAACCTCAAATCAACACACACATACTAACAATTAAATATATGAGCACAGACAACAATATGCAAATTTTAATACACATGCACACAAACACACACACACGTACACACACACATAGAGTTACACACAATGCTAACGTTCACATTCTTTTGACTATATTTTTCCATTTTTTCGATTTCTCCAAAATCTTTGTCTCAGCCAGATGATTGTCGTAATAATACGGTAAGAAATCAGTGGTCGCAGAAAATGCATCCATGCTATTAAATATATATAAACAATAATATATATTTATTTATTATTATATAATAACTCTATCACAGATATTGAGCTCTCTCCAAATTATACCGCATTTGGTCAGCTGTGAACCGACATAGTAACTACCATACACCGTTGTAATATATATATATATATATATATATATATATATATATATATATATATATTCTTTCCCTGGATTTGAAAAGGGAGCCTTCTGGTCGCCCTCGACTACGGTCGCCAAGTTTACTTTACTTATATATATATATATATATATATGTATAAAATTAAGATTATAAAATTAAACAAGATAAATAAGATGACCCACGAAGGAATGTAATTTAGCCTTTATGATTATTTTTATTTGACTGAAATCGAATAGTTTACAAAGCGTCCTCATTCGAACTGTTTACATCTTAGATCCCGACTCACCAACACACTCCAAAAAATATTTGTTATCTCTTCAGCTATTAATTAAAATAAGCTGAAAACATCTTAAATACGAATAAAAGGTATCTAAGAATAACTTTGGTTAAATTTGCTTTACTTGCAGATCAACTCCCTGTGGGTTAATTAAACCAGAATCTGGTTTACTTGTATTGGTTTGATTTTGTCTATTTGTTTAACGGCATATCGACTGCTTATGGGTTATCTAATACCAAGACCTGATTCATTTGTATTGGTCTAATTTTCTTTATTAGTTTAACGGCATATCAACTTTTTATCGGTTATTTAAAGCCACAATCTGATTCATTTGTTCTCCTGCTGTTTGCTCTCGGTTATGTAGTCGGGGTTCAGTTTGAGCAGGCGTTTTTTGTAAGAAGCGCTAGAGCATCTGCATAATCTGCATCTGCATAATCTGCATCTGCGTATATATATATATATATATATATATATATCCTTACCTGTGGAATACCTGCTTGCTCATTGCGGTTGATAACATTCTCCAAGTTCTGGGTAGTGTTATAAGGCCATCGACTTAGATGATAACCAAGCGACCAGTAAGTTGGAAGCAAAGAACGTCCAATAGCCTGCAGAAATTAAACAAGAAAAACATATATAAATAAAGTTATAATAAAATCAAACTGGCATCAGTACAAAGATGACTTGTTTACTCGCGTCTCCCTTGGTAGGGAGAAGTTAGGGATAGATTTGCGAAACAAATCTCACAAGCTGTACAGAAGAGCTATTTTTCAGCTAAAGTACGGGTTGTTTTTAACACTAAACCTATTCTGACATCCATCTGTAAAGACGATTTTTCCTCCCTCCACCATCAGAATAATTCTCTTGTTTATTCATTTATTTAAATATAGTTTGGGTTTGTGCTACATAGGAAGAACCAATCAAATCCTGGATGTCAGAATTAAACAACACGTCCCGACGAAAATACGAAAATAATTCTGTTTGTAGAGACAGTCGGCGGAACAATATATAAATTGTCTCCAAAATTTATAATGAAATGAAAAGTGTGCCTTGCTCAGTATAAATAAAGAAAAAAGAAAATTGCCTAGTCGGTTGGGCTTAAAATATACTGGCTGTATCCCTTAAAGAGGATGAAGAGACGTAAAAAGGGTATTCTGGGTATTACACATGTTAGGGTCCTATTCATGAATCAAACAGGTCAGTTTAAAAATTATTCGTATTTAATAGAACCGTATAAAAAACTTTTAAAAAACAACTACAGTGAATGCGATTCCCAAACCTCAAGGCATGAAATAACCTAAGACCTGTTGCCATGCCGTAAAAGTTAACCCATTAATCAATCCATCGAAAAATATGGAAACTCTGGACATTGCCTCTTTTTTGTTTTTGTTTTTTTTAACTCGTATAAAATACACAAATCACATATCTTCTTTGTCTTGTTTGCACATTGATAGTAAAGCAATTTTTTGCTATCTCCCCGTGCCCTTTACCTGACATGCAACCCCATATCATAAAGGATATTGCTTTCTTCGGGTACATGACTCGTGGGAACACCAAGTTTAAATTCCCAGCGTCATCGCTTCAACCAATTCAGATTTCTTATTCATCGGTAAATATCACTTTCATCCACACTCTTTGATTTCTTCTCAATTATCTTTCAAAGGCATGTATGGCGTAACGGTTATTGGCCGTAGGAAATCGACTACCAAATTCAAATCCTTGACTAATATCTTTCTTAATTTCACATAAATGTCCTTCATATCAGACAGCTGGAGAGCATGAGAGTGACGGTAATACCAAATGTGATTGGTGCACTCGGACTCTTCCACAAAGGTTTAAAAAAGGGACCAGAAGAATTGGAAATCAGATGAAAAATCGAATTCATCCAGACTACGACATTGTGGAGATCGGTCAGAATACTGAGAAGAGTCCTGGTGACGTGAGGAGACTTGCTGTCACTCAGACTCCAGCTGACTAGCAGGAAAAACTTGCCAGGAATAATAATAATAATAATAATAATAATAATAATAACAGCTATAATAATAGGTTTCACCAGGCCCCTGGAGGCAACACCCCACAAAGCAGCAATTACACAGCCACCTACTACCCATCACGAAAACAATCAAAGTTAGACGCACAGGACAATGCTAGATAAGTAGGGACGAGCTCATAAGCGATGAACACCAATGGACCCCTTCACATGGCCGTTCAAAAGCAGGTCGACCAGCTCGAACATACATACAGCAGCCCTGTGTAGATACGGGGTGTAGCCCTGAGGACCTGCCGGAAGCGATGAACGATAGGGAGGGGTGGTGAGAGAGGGTCAGGGATATCCGTGCTGATGGCATGACAAGATGATGATGATGATAATAATAATTGGTAAAAACGCACAAAAATTATAGATTATGCATAACAGGGTAAAGCTCACGCATATGTCTTTGCTACCCTATAATGGGTAAATTAATTCATAAACCAGAAGACCGAACTTAACAGAATCCACTACACACTAGATTATCCTTCCCATCACGCCCGACACTACAGCAGTAATAAAAGGATGCCCATTTAGTCTGACGTTTGCAAAGGCGAGTAACTGACAATTTTATATGTGGGGTGCTGCTTCAAAGATTTGTTCAAAACAGCACGCAGCATCCTTGTTTATTTCCCATCTAATTTTCTATCCAGATGTTTGGTTAAAATCCCAAAGGTGAAGTCCTAATGACGAAGGTAAGACCCCACCCCCAATGAGTGTCCTGGATATGACATTAAACAGTCTGATGGTGAGGTCCCAGTAATGCTAGGGCTTTGGGGAATACGGAGCACCTCTTCATTGCCATTGCTCCCAGATCCGCTCTAGCCCGGCGTGGTAGCATCTGATTGAGCTCTATCTATGGGTTAAATAGAACTAATGGCATACCTATGCTAAACTGAAACCGTACTTATTTCAAATGGAACTGTTTTTTGACCTTGAAACTGTATTTACACTAAACTGAATTGTTTAATATAGAACTGTTTTGACATTTAACTGTAAAATCTGCAATTATACCAAACTGAATTAGCTGAATTAGAACTGCTTGACTAAACTAAATAGCTTAATAAAACTAAACTAAATAGAAATGTTTTTCACAATTTAACTGTGTACTCTTGCTAAACTGAATGGTTTGAAATCGAACTAATTATTTACATAAAAATGGATTTGGCTTTAAATAACCTACAAAGGTTGATATGCTATAAAACCCAATCAACCAACCAACAACCTAATGACGATGCGTAAAATACGCTGATTGTATCCCCTGCAGAGGGATAAAACCCCTCCCTTGAAAAAAAGAATATCCAACGTAGGATAATGAATACAACTGATGATGAAGCTCCAGTTCTGGACCTTCGAGTAATGTAGAGTACGCCTTCATTGCTCAACCCAGTCAGCTGGGGCTGAACAATACACTGACTGCATCTTTTCAGAGGTCTCGACTCCCTCAATAAATGTCCTGGATATGATACTAAATCGCCTGATGGTACTATTTACCAACCCCTCCGCTCGGGCAGGATATGACACAATGTCAATTTTTAAGCGGAGTTTAACAGGTTTTAGTTCAGAGTTTTCCTTCTCCGAGACTAGTTGCCTCACCAAGGCTGAAGAACCTAATCTGTCCCACTATTTACCCATAGCTGGAGGGAGAATAATTGGATTCATACCTTTCCCAAGGGTATTAGTGCTATGTGAAATGCAATCAGTCTCGTCCAGGATTTGAACTCGAGTCGCCGTGTTCATTTCCTACGACGATAACGACTACACCACGGGCACCTCAAAATCGCCTGATGGTGAGGCCCCAGTAATACAGGAGCTTTGGGGAACGCAAAGTATCCTTTCATTGCTATCATTCCCAAGTCTACTCTGGCCCGGAGTGGTAACACCTGATAGGGTCCTATCCATGGGTTAAATAGAACTGTTTGACATTTAAACTGAGTGCAAACAAATGACTTATACTACATTGAATTGTTAGAAATAAAAACGTTTGATCATTAACTGTGTTTAAACAAATGACTGATGTTTAATTGAATTGTTAGTGCTAAACAGCAATACTTGAAAGCGTTTAACTGCGTGCAAACAAATTATCAACAGTGAATAAAATTATTCGTATTAGATAGAAATAAGTGAAAATAACTATGTGAAAAAATGAGCTCTGGCTCGTTTAAAAATGTTATCAACAAAATATATTAACAAATCATATATTTGATATATATGTATAAAAAGGATTTGGCATTAAATCACCTATTACTCGCTAGTGTACACTAACTTGGAGTGGGAGTACCTGTTATGGTTCGATCGATGGATCAAATAGGTCTATCTAAAAGATATCAATATTGGATAAAAAAATAAGTGAAGCCATATAACTGTGTGCCAAAAAACGGTCGTTATTAACAAGAAATAATAACTTAAAACAGTATAATTGCATATAAATTATTTGTATTTGATAAGAATACTTGATATCATATAATTGTATGCCAAAAAAACTCTTTTGCACAAAATTGTTAGTATGTTCCATGAACGCGATTTCTGTTTTTGATTTTGTTATTTGTATTTATAATAGTTACTTAAAGTTATAATCGTTTACAACCCATAACAAGGGGTAGATGACTATTAATAAATAGAAATAATTACAAGAAATGATATGATTATTAATATTTGATAGGAATACTTGAAACCATAAAACTGCATGCAAACTGTAGATATGAACAAGAGAACGCGATTCTTTAACACCAAGGCATAAATTGTCTTAGGTGGACATCTATTAATCACTTCACTCTTTAGTATGAATCATTTTTTTTGTACAATTGTAACATTACGCGATCATAAATATTTATAGATATTATATCTCTCAAAATACAAACACAACTTTGTTGTTTCTTTAGATACGAAAAGTTTATTTCCAACCGTAACATTTCATAGTAGTCAGTCATCGAAACACGAGAGAAAGATAAACTAAAAGAATGAGTCGAGTTACTTGATACGCTTAAAGTCTCATGCGTATTAGACGAAACCAAATACCGACTTCTCTTCGTTCACTCCTAACAGGCCATTCACCCCAAGGGGTGGGGTGCTGTTGCAGCTTTGACCCTCTGCTCATGACTTTGAACTCTGAACTACCCATCTACTTAACTCCCAAAAATCTCCTGCTTATATAATATATTGATTATCTCATCAGCTAATTCTATAAGAACATGTGTCTTAAATTTTTACTTAATTTAGATTTATCATATCCTAAGCGTTATGGTACCCAACCTGCGGTCGGTAATGAACTCTTCCGTGACTATTAATACCGGGCTCTGTACTTATTGCCAGCGAACACTCGGCAGTCGGACTGAATTCTAACAATTTGTACATTTGCTGTATTATACTTCGTTAATATATTTTGTTCGACGCAAACCCGAGTTGTGTTATTCTTCCGGACCCTTTACTGGTCCACAAAACTAAGTCAGGTGACAGAATGTCTACTTTTCAATATCCGGCCTACAACAACGATTTCAAAACAAATCTCCAATATGTCGTCCATGGTGATTTCTAAAACAACCAGTCAAGTTGATATCCTGCCATACGTGCGACAAGAACACCATATGACCTTCGTATTTTAATAAACTGTCAATTTATTAATACAAAAAAATAATTGACTAATGTAATTAATTATCATCCTGAATTATATTACACAATGTTTAGTGGAGTGGAATGTGGTATGAACATCTTGAAGAGTCTGTCTTCGTATGTTTGTCGTATTTGAGTACCATAACGCACGGCATCAATTATTTGAGACTGAGAGAACAATTCAGAATGATATGAGTTACAAGAAATAGCTTAGAAAGAGTTGTATGAAAGAAATGTCTAAGAAGTCTTTCTGAAGATTTCTGTCAAGTATGGCATCGTGCGCTGTACGAAAAAACCCTCTCTCGTGTGTGCTAATGGCTTTCAAGATAGGACTGCAAAAAGATAGAGAGAGAGAGAGAGAGAGAGAGAGAGAGAGAGAGAGAGAAAGATTTGACTTTGCCGCGCCCTTCTTTTATATGCAACTTTAATCAACCCACCAAGTAGCCATTAGAAAAGCTATTTAAAAGACAATAGCCTTGACAGCTGATGTAATATTATGGACGGGCACCGTCATTGAATGGCAGCGGTCTCAAGGTTGGAGAACGCGCGAGCACATCAGCTGTCATCAGTCGTTGGGTACATGGGTCTGACGATCAAAAATGACACGAACCTCGATCCTTCAGGCAGAGTGACCTGTAGAGTCCAAGTGTGATTTTAATATAATCACGCGTGAACTTTCACGTGCTACTCTACGGTTTTCACTGGTGAGCCTTCAGGGACCTTCGAATTGATCCATCAAATCGCTATATAAGGAAACCAAGTAGCGAGATTTTGGCAGTTCAAGACAGGTTTCCAGGCAGGCTCAACAGAGGTCCACAACGCCCCGACCCATGTCATACCCAGCCTGTCTGCAATTCGACTGATATGAAAGTATTAACAGGCCAACGATAACGACTCCGCCGTCATCGCCAAAAAGAGGAGAGTGGACCTTTCTACGTACGCTTGTTGAAGTGCGCGGAGGGAAAGGAGACGTTGATAGCGACAAAAAAAGACAAGATGAGGAAGAACGATATTGAACAAACTTTTTTAACTACAGCCCGCTGTAGTCCCCAAGAATAAAAGCGACAACTATTTTCTTCCTTGAAATTCGAGTTTTGAATGTTTCTTTTCTGCGATTTCATTTCTTTTAGACAAAACGTTTTTTGGTCCTATGCTACACTGAAACTATTGACTATAGCGACTGGACCTCAGCAAAGGAACAATACTCCTCCCGCAACGAGTGTCTTGGTATATAACACTAAACCATATCATGGTGAAGCTCCAGTCTTGGAGCTTTGGGGAATGTGTAGTACTCTTTCATTGCCATTACTCCCTAGTGTATTCAAATTTTGAGTGCTAGTATCTTTTATAATCCAATATATGAGTCAAATAAAAATATTTAATCATTTACTATGCGCGAAACCAGTCAACTGTGTGCAGACAATGAATTAATGGTTTCAAGTATTGCTATTTAACATTAGTAATTGTATTTATCAAGTATTTCTATGAAATACAAACAATTTGCACACAACTTTATGGTTTCAAATCAATAATAATCTTTAGTAAAGGATCGAACAGTTCTATTGAACCCATCGTTGAGATACGAACAGTTATTACCACTCCGGGTCAGAGTTGACCTGGGAGTAATATTTATATAAATGAAAGGGTTCTCCATATTCTCCGAACCCTAGGACTGAAGCCTCACTATCAGATACAGTTTAGTGTCATATACAGGACACTCGTTATGGGGAGGATCATATCTCTCTGCAAAGGTACAGTTGGCGTATTCGACAACTCTAACAAACTGGGCCGCCTACATTCTGTGGATACTCCTTTGTTGAGTAAATATATATATATATATATATGTGTGTGTGTGTGTGTGTGTGTGTGTGTGTGTGTGTGTGTGTGTGCAGAAAAATGTGATTACAAAAAGAATGAATTAATGTTAAATAGTATTAAATGGCAATACTTGGAGCCATTTAACTCAAGATAAACAAAGGAATAATGTTGAATAGAATTGGAGTGTTAGATAGCAATACTTGTAACCATTTAATTGAGTACAAATAAAACTATTAGTGTTAGCAAAACTTGAAATCATTGAACTGTATCGTTTAAAAATTTTCACCTACAGATTATTTGTCTACAAATCGAATGTATTTAACAAATATGAATTAACAGGATTTTGCATTAGATAACTTACAAGGGTTGATATGGCTTAAAACACAACCAACCAACCAACCTATTTAGAAGGCAAGGGATGTGCTCCCAACAAATGCTTCTTCCAGGCAGCGGTCGTATCGATACTGCTATATGGATGCACTACTTGGACGCTGACTAAACGGCTGAAGAACAAACTAGACGGCAATTACACAAGAATGTTGCGAGCAATATTGAACAAGTCCTGGCGACAACACCCCACAAGACACCAACTATACGGTCACCTGCCTCCCATCACGAAAACTATACAAGTTAGACGAACCAGACACGCAGGACACTGCTGGAGAAGCAAAGACGAGCTCATCAGTGATGTACTCCTATGGACCCCCGCATATGGCCAAGCAAAAGCAGGACGACCAGCTCGAACATACATACAGCAGCATGTAAGGATACGGGATGTAACGCTGAAGACCTGCCAAAAGCGATGAATGATAGGGAGGAGTGGTGAGAGAGGGTCAGGGATATCTGTGCTGGCGGCACGACATGATGATGATGATGATTTTTCATTCATATACACGACCGAGTATCCTCATCCTGATTATTATTATAGTCTCAGCATTCTAGTCTTCTTCAGTGGTCTATCGTATTCGACGAATTTCTGGCAATTTCGAACCGAAACATTTATCGAAACTCTGTTGGTTGGTTGCAACGGCCGAAATGTTGTGACAATAGAAAAAAAACTCAAGGTAAGGACATTCATTTGAGGACACCAGTATAATGGTAATTCCTGGTCACAGAAATTTCTCTTTGACATTTATCTGAGTTACGTGTCAGAAATACCATTCCAATTGTAATATAATTACCGAGAGATTTCGTTTTATATATCTTGCCTTTCTGTTTAGTTAGGCTGAGAGCCTTTCGCTTAGCGTATGGGTTAGTTAGGTGCAACATTAACGTAGGTGTTCACGCGCGCGCGGAGAGGATGTGTCATTCAGAGATGTCAAAATAAAAATCCCAGATAGGAACTAGGACCAAGAGATGTGAGTGACGTCATGCATCGGAATCGTGGGCTGAGGATTTTGGGGATTTGAGAAAAAGCAGTGAGTTGAGTTCCTGCCTCCGAAAGAGAGAGTCGAGATTGAGAGCTGGACGAGGCCAGACGAATTTGTGCGCTACGGGCGACGCGCGTTTGTTGGGTTGAGAGTTGACGATGTAAAAGCAGTCAGCATAGAAGGATTGTGTCTCTCTTTACTCTTGTTGAAAAACCTTTAAACTCAAAAAGGTGAATAAAAGTTTCGTACCTGAACCAATTTCGTGAATGTCGTGTATTTCGGATTCCCTGAGTCTATTTCACACATCCGTATATCTGGCTATGTAACACAATGACGTGGTGACTAAGAGGTATTTGAGGTATAAACACTCTAACCAAGAAAAAGTGATTTTACAGATGACAACATGTTTGGCGGTAGTCAAAACAAGTTGACGCCAACATGCTGCCAAGCGAAATTAGACCGTAACTTTACTCTGATTAATAAATTGTTTCTCAAAAGAGCGTGATATGACATTGCACTGCGTCTGCTCGTTCGTTTCCTTTCTCAGTGTTGGCCATGTCTGCTTGGTCACCGGGCCGGGGACCCATTTCGGTCGACCGTGTTCGCTGGTACACGGATCAGGTGTGTTTTGGCTTGGTGGATGTTGGGCTTTTGATACTCCTCAAAAACGAAATTATTTTTCATAGACCTTACAAAACAAAATTGCTTTTGATACACGTTAAAAACGAAATTACTTTTGATAAACTGGAAAGCAAAATTATTTTTGATATACCATAAAAACGAAATCAATTTTGATACACCTCAATAACGAAATTAATTTTGATACTCTTCAAAAACAAAATTACTTTTCATACACCCAAAAAACGAAAATATTTTGATACAGACGAAAAACCAAATTACTTTTAATTCACCTTACATACGAAAATACTTTTAATCCACAAAAAACGAAAATACTTTTTGATACGCCTTATGAACGAAATTACTTTTGATATCGTTCAAATAAAGAAACTACATTCGATACACTAAAAAAACGAAATTACTTTTCATATACTAAAAAAAACGAAATCACTTTTTATCCACTAAAAACGCGAAATTACTTTTTATACGCTAAAACGAAATTACTTTTGATACCCCTCAAAAACTAAATTACTTTTGATATACTTAAAAATCGAAATTACTTTTGAAACAGCCCAAAAACGAAATCACATTTGATTCAATTAAATATTTGTCATTTGTTTTAACACAGTTAAATGTTAAAACAGTCCTATTTCTAACAATTCAATTTAGAACAAGTCAAAGTTTAATGGTTCAAAGTATTTCTATGTATCTCTTACAATTCAATAACACATCAGTCATTTTATTACACACAGTTAAATGTAAAAACAGTTTTAATCCTATCAATTCAATGCAGCATTAGTCATTTATTTGCAATCAGATTAAATGTCAAACAGTTCTATTCGACCCATAGATAGGACCCTATCAGGTGCTACCAAACCGGACCTGAGTGGATCTGAGAGCAATGGTAATGAAGGGGTACTCTGCATTTCCCAAAGTTCCAGCAATACTAGAACCTCGCCACCAGATTGCTTTGTGTCATAACCAAGTCCTAGCAGACTGAGCCAGCCAGTTAAGCGTATAATAAGAGAATAAAAACATGAATCAACTAGAAAGATTTGCTCTCAACGAAAATGAAAGTGAAAGTTGCACATTTAAATACCATAGATTGAATAAAGAGTTTGAGGAATGTTCGTTCCACATTTCAGCTGTTCTATGAGACGAAGCTGGGTGGAACTTGTGAAAGATGTCAGGAGATCGTGAATAGAGATTCGAATGACGTCGCTTACCGAGATAAAAACTCTTAGATTCTTAAGATGCTTCTGTGGTTTAGCTTTTTGAAACTTTTTTTCAAATTCCTTTTCTCATCACACGTCACGTCTTCAAACAAAAAGTCATAATCACGAAAACCCATCTTTCCTTAATTGAACATTTATCATATCACATAATACATTCCGTGAGACAACAATCATTATAATGACATGCGGCTAGCAGCCATATTTATTAGAGTCGGTTGATGAAAGGGTAGAAAAAGCTGCCACGTAATCAGTTGCTCAGTGGCATTACCGTAAATAGCAGCGAACAAGTCTGGCATTTTAATCGATTTTTAACATAAAATTCTCTCTGAAACTTGTAGACAAGTTCACCTACCTAGGAAGCAGTATTTCATCAACCGAAAAAGACATCGACACGCGGCTAACAAAGGCACAGACAGCTATCGATAAACTATCGATCATATGGAAATCAGACCGGACCGATAAAATGAAACGCAGTTTCTGCCAAGCAGTGGTCTTGTCGATACTACTATATGGATGCACTACATGGACGCTGAAGGTTTTTTAATGCGAAATCCTGTTTATAAATGTATAATAAATGTATAATTTGTAAATGAATTGAGTTAAAATATATGAAACATACAAACCTTATACATTACAATGCATATGAATTCACAATCTATTGCAATCCCCTGAAATTGTGCCGATACTGTTGCAGTCTGATTGACTGTCCGAGTGCTGTAACGTTCCATTTAGTCGATTGATTGATTTGTTTAATACCATATCAGTCTTCGTGGGTTATTTAATGCCAAAGAAATCACGTAGAAGAACTGTAGTGGTACTTTATAACCTATATGTTTTTGTTATTTCCCCTGGGGATACCATGGCCCATTCGGCTCAGGCCGTAGACTGCATCTCTGCAGAGGGGTAAGACCCCACCATTGAGCGTTCAGAATATGACACTAAACAATCTGATGTTGATGTTCCAGTAATGCTGGCGCTTCGGGAATGCGGAGTACCCCTTCGTTGCTATCACTCCCTGGCCCACTCTGCCCTGGAGTGGTAGCACCTTACAGTATCCTCTCGATGGGTGAAATAGAACCAAAATGTATATTTATACTAAACTGAATTGATTAAAATAGAACTGTCTTTTTACATTTAAACTGTGTACTTATGGTAAACTGATTTGTTTTTAAAAAAAACTGCTTTTACATTTGACTGTATGTAAACAAAAAACGGTACCTATGTTTAACCGATTTGTTTGAAATAGAATTGCTTTTGACATTTAAACTGTGCGCTTATGCTACACTGAATTGTTTGAAACAGAACTGTTTTTGACATTGAAAATGTGTACTTATGCTGAACTGAATTGTTTTAAAATAGAACGTTTTTTTACACTTAAATTGCGTACTTTTGTTAAACTGAATTTTTTTTTAAAAGAACTGATTTTACATTTAACTCTTTGTAAACAAAAAACTGTACGTATGTTTAACTGAATTGTTTGAAATAGAAGTGCTTTTCATATTTTGACTGCGTCCTCATGCTAAATTGAATAAAAATGATTTTCACTTAATCTTCCAGTTTTATTCATTTTTTATGACATTCATTTTCTTAAATTTTATTAGTTGGTTGATTGCTTATTTGGTTTTTTATGGCATGCCAACTCGTGTAGGTTAATTCATGCCAAATCTTATTTTCATGCAGTTAAATTATAAGTGAATAAGTTTGAAGAAAACTTTATTTTTTAACGTGTCAGACCTCATTTGTTTACGCACAATTTGTTTACCTATGAAATGGTTTCAAGTATTGCTATTTAACATTAGTAATTGTATTTATCAAGTATTTCTATTAAATACAAACAATTTGCACACAACTTTATGGTTTCAAATCAATAATAATCTTTAGTAAAGGATCGAACAGTTCTATTTAACCTATCGATGAGATACGAACAGTTATTACCACTCCAGGTCAGAGTTGACCTGGGAGTAATATTGATATAAATGAACGGGTTCTCCATATTCTCCGAGCCCCAGGACTGAAGCCTCACTATCAGATGCAGTTTAGTGTCATATACAGGACACTCGTTATGGGGAGGATCATATCTCTCTGCAAAGGTACAGTTGGCGTATTTGACAACTCTAACAGACTGGGCCGCCTTTGTTGAGTATATATATATATATATATATATATATATATATATATGTGTGTGTGTGTGTGTGTGTGTGTGTGTGTGTGTGTGTGTGTGTGCAGAAAAATGTGATTACAAAAAAAAAACAAAATAATATTGTTTTTCCTTATAGTAATATTAAATTTTAAATAGGATCTTTGTGGGCTTTTTATTTCAGTATCAAACCCAAGAGCTCACGGCAAAGACGGTTCTTTCTAATAATAGAATTATATTTGGAATAAAATCTATTTTGCTATTTTTATTTATGTTCCAAACTAAAGAGATTATACTGCCAGACCCTCCATTTCGAATTTTAAAATTTAAGAAAAAAAGAATGTTTTGACATTTCCAATATGCAACGTGGTATTATTATTTTTTTTAAATTCTCAGATCTAGGTTTTAAATTTTTTAAATTTTAAAATTGAAATCTTAAATTCAAATGAAGCCGGGCATACCATATATAATGAAGGTACACGCACAAACACACACACACACACACATACACACACACACACTTATATATATATATATATATATATATATATATATATATATATATATGTACATATGTTTTCATGTATATATATATATATATAAACTCAAGTAATAGACTTTTTATAAAATTGAAAGTAAAAATTCAATTTCGTGGATTCATTATGAAAATATTTCGGGCCTATGGGGACCCTCTTCAGAGGGAGAAAGGAATACAGTTATATATTTTAATATAATGTAGACATAAATTATATTCAAATACACCATAGTATTCCTTTCTCCATCTGAAGAGGATCACCATAGACCCAAAATAAATTTATAATGAAACCAAAAACTTGAATTTTTTTCTTTCAATTTTATAATATATATATATATATATATATATATATATATATGTGTGTGTGTGTGTGTGTGTGTGTGTATAAGTCCGTGAATAATCCAAATAGTAAAAAAAAACAAATTTCTATTAAAATCTACCTGAAGAAGCAGTTGATATACAGGTGATATAGTTTTATATCGGACTACATCTATTAATTTTCTTGTTTTTAACGATATATATATATATATATATATATATATATATATATATAATCCGAGACGAAAATGCAAGGGGTATGAGTATCCAATTTGAATGCTCAATATAAACGGTTATCGACTTATAATTAATTTGGGATTAAAAATACATTTAAAAAAATTGGGATTAAAAATACATAAAAAAAGAAAAAGAATTTTTTTGTATAAAAAGAAAAAATTATTTTTTGGTGTCATTATAAATTTATTTCTGGTCGTAATGACCATCATCAGATGTTGCACGAAAAAGATTTATTTAGATGTTCTTATATTACTTCCGACAAGCAATATAAGAACTCAATTTTTATTTAGGTGTTCTTATATTGCTCACTGGAAGAAATAAAACACCCAAATAAAAAAATTTTTCGTCCAACATCTGATGATGGTCATTACGACCAGAAATAAATTTATAATGACACCAAATAAGAATTTTTCATTTTTATTTTTATATAAAAAGTATATATATATATATATATATATGTGTGTGTGTGTGTGTGTGTGTGTGTGTGTGTGTGTGTGTGTGTGTGTGTTGACAATGAAATTTTGTTATATCTATAAGATAAAGAGTGTTCAATATCATTGTTTAGGCGTATATATCTAAGTTAGACTTGGAGTCTACAGAGCTTTGAAACTCAATTTCACACCAATGTGTTCATCATCTAACTTATATATATATATATATATATATATATATATATATATATATATAACGCTTATTGATCGGTTGTGTACATAATACGGTATCATTTAGAAATGTATGCACATTCGAAACTAAGAGCGAATCATAAAATGATTTATTTGGCAATCGACGAATGACGACTTTGGTTATCTCGATCTAAAATACAACGTGGGCAGATACCCGGACAAGCCTTGGTTCAATCCTTCATTGGATCAGTGACTCGTCGGTGGTCCAGGGAGTGTACTGGGTGACATTAATTGGGGCGAGTTGTTTGGGGTCTCTCCTCGTCATTCCTACATGAAAATATGCATTTTTGCTAGAAATTGATCGTTGCTGATAGGAAAGGATCAAATAGTAGTCAAGCGAGCGACAAAAATACATTCCACTACAACTGTAACCTCTATGCTGCAAGTTGACTAAGGCAAGTGATAATGGTTGCTTCATCAAGCTAATGTGTTATTTATACGCAGTAATGTGTACCTATCTAACCTGCGAGGTGAAAGTGAATTTAGGCAAGTGGTAATGGAAGCTCCATCTAATGTCTTATTATTACAGGGTGTTGCGTAAATATGTAATCGTCCACAAACAACAGACATTGCTTTATGCAATTTTTCTTGCTTTTTAACCTGAGGATTCAGTTCGAAATTTCAATACGTAAATGACATCTCAGGAAATTCTACGGCGTCAGATTGAATTGAAAAATTCTAAATGTCCAGAAGAAACTCCAGCAATGGTTTATACAGTACCATTACTGTTATTCTACAAGGTTGGCTTTGACCTTAACTAACCCACTAAGGTTTGTATACCATTAAAATAAAGAAGCCAAACCAAACTAAACCATAAAGAAAAGAAGAGGATAGAAAGAAAAAAAACAGAAAAGAGCAGAAATACCTCCCACGTTTTGAACTGTCATCTGCGTAGTGCAAGTGAATTTTGGCAAATGGCAATGGTCGCTCCATCTAGCTAAATAAGTTTCCAGACTTTTTTCGTATGGACTCTTTTATTGATAGTACACACAAGAAACTCTAGTCCCCTTCCAAGTAATCTCCTCCGGCTGCAATGCACTTATTGTACCGTTCCAACAACTTCTGGAAGGCCCCCATTGAAATCCTCTTGTGTGAGCGTGTCAATCACCTTCGTCACAGCCTCTTTCATCTCCTCAATTGTCTCATAACGACAGCCTCTGAGTTTAGGGAATAAGCAAAAGTCACAGGGAGCAATGTCTGGACTATAGGGAGGGTGAGGAACAGTCTTGATGCCCATCTTGGTCAAATAGTCTGTGACAAGGATGGAGTTGTGGACTGGTGCATTGCCCTGGTGGAAATGCCACGGACTCAATTTGAAGAGTGCTGGCCTCTTCCCTAGGAATCTCTTCCTGAGCTCCCTTTAAACCTCAACATAGTAACCCTAACCCTTTGGCCAATCAACTCTGGTATATTGACTTCCTTACTCCTCCAACACCTCTCATCATCCCTCACAGACTCCCTGCCTTCTTTGAATCTCTTATGTCACTCAAAAACTGATGCTCGATTCATGAAAGATGGTCGAAAAGCAGTCTGAAGCATTCCATACGTTTCTGTGGCATTTTTTCCAAGTTTGAAACAAAATTTTATTACATATCATTCTTCTAAAGTCTAGGCAGGCTTTAGTAGGGTGTATTCCAATTGCTGCTGCAGCTGTTCAATTGAAGCTGAAATCATAGAAATTGGTCAGTCATCTTATAAGGTGTATATCAATAACATACAGAATTTTCAAGAGTCTACAACAATTTTAAATGCCTGTACAAAAAAGTCTGGAAACTTATTGAAGGCACCACGTATCTTAACATTTTATCAGACACGATCAGCTACGATGATGGCTCGTACCGGTGCACACTTTGAGTTTCCGGTTAAAAAGCTTTTTAAGACTGATAAATGTATAATTGCTACATATAACTCTTTGTGCTAATTTCATGTTATATCAGAATGATGCTGTTCAGGATAGAATTTATCAGCCATAGGAGCATCGATCCGTATCATTCCGACGTAACAGGAAATGTTACAGTTATAGATTTATCAGTCTAAAAAAACATTTCAGCAGCAAACATACATGGTAAACCAGTCCAAACGATTATTGATCTGAAGAAATGTGTACAGCTCATTCGGCTGAAGCTGTATAATACACCGACTGCATCTCTACAGAGAAGTAAGACCTCTCTATCCCAACGAGTGTCCTAGTATGACACAAAGCAATCTGGTGATGAGTCTCCAGTAATACTGCATTATCATCGCTCTCAGATCCATTCTGCCCCGGAATGGTAACACCTGATAGAGTCCTATCTATGGGTCAAATAGAACAGTTTGACATTTAAACTGAGTACAATCAAATGACATACGCTGAACTGAATTGTTAGAAATAAAACTGTTTGATTATTTAACAGTGTATCAACAAATAGCTGATGTTTAATTGAATTGATAATAATACATAACAATATTTGGAACCATTTAAATATATGAAAATGAATGACTGATGTTTGATAGTTACTGCTACATAGCAGAATTTGAAACAATTTAACTGTTTTCAAGGCAATAATTAATAGTAATTAGAAATATTCGTGTTAGAAATACTTGAAAACATTTAACTGTGTACAAAAGAATGAGCGTTTAAAAATGTACCTACAAAATAATTTTACAAATCATATGCATCTAATATATATGTAAAAAAAAGATTTGGCATTAAATAACCAACAACGGTCGATAAGTCATAAAACTTAACCAAACCAAAAAATGGAAGATGAAGTGACCATGACTAAAGTTTACTTTGCACTGTCGGCTGGGGCAGTAGAATACACCAATTGCTTCTCTGCAGAGAGGTAAGACCTCAACCTAACGAGTGTCCTGGAGTTGACACTAAACAATCTGATGGTAATGTTCCAGCATTGCTGGAGCTTTGGGGAATGCAGAGTACCCCTTCATTGCCATCACTCCCAGATCCACAATGGCCCGGAGTGCTAACACCTGATAGGGTGCTAATCTATGGCTCAAATTGAGCAAAACTGTTTACTTATGCTATACTGAATTGTTTGAAATAGGACTGTTGTTTGTTGTTACTTATTTTTACATTTAAACTGTACTTATGCTAAACTGAATTGTTTGAAAAAGAATTTTTTCACATTAAAACTGTGTACTTATCCAAAACTGAATTGTTTGAAAAACAATTATTTTTGAGATTTAAACGACGTACTTATGCTAAACAGAATTATTTGAAATAGAAATATGTTTTTTAGATTGAAACTGTTTTCTTGAAATAGAACTGTTTATATGCACAAAAATGGATTTGGCATTAATAACCTACAATGATTAAAGTGCCATAAATCCAAACCAAAGTTTACGGGCACCACACAGGTGGCAGTTTAAAACCTGTGATTTATTTGTACCGCACCCCCCGCGCTTCTGTTTTCCAAATTATATATAACTATTATGAGTAGATTTTATTTACCTGTGTATATTCCTTAACTACATCTTCTGGTTTTGGTCCAAGAAAAATATAAAAGTCGAAGATTCCGCCGATTGTTCGGTAAGTTACGGCAGGTGTCGGTAATGGCTGGAGTATTATATCTGTAAATAGATTGTTATTCCTTTGCTAAAAATAAAAATAATCCGTAAGTCTCGAACCTTAGGCTATATTTACCAAGATAGAAATGAACAATGAATGAAACGTTAATTTTCGATGAAATATGGGGTATGTTAAAAATATAGATACTAAAGTTGTATTTACATTAATTTTCTGAAAAATAATTCTCTTGGAACACATCTATTCCAGTGAGATTTTTATTGGTAGAAGCACATCTGAAACTCTTTTTCTGATAAAATTTGAAGCTACTTTTGAGGAGAAATTTTCAGTTAAGGAAATAAAAAGTGTGCTAGAGATCCTATGTTTCGCTAAAACTTTTGTCTGATTGTAACATATTGACCCTCGACCGAACCGTCAATCAAGAGATGCACCTGTGTAAATAAGCGGAAGAACAGCGGAAACAGGTGAACGTAAGACAATTATATAACCAGGTGCCCGAGGCGGTTAGAGCCAGTTGGAGTCAGTTGGGGACAAGATGCCGAAATGAAAGCTAATTGCAGACAGAGCAAAATTTAAGGACATGGAGGATATAAAAAGTCATACGTTGGCACAGCGTCACACTTGATCAAAAGAGGAAAGTCAGAAGTGCTTCAACCAATGGAATACTCTCTGGAGTATTTTTTTCTCGGATTCAAAATTGATTGTTCTTAAGACATTTAAATTTTCTTTCATTGTTTCTTTCTGAGTTTAGATACAGTTTCAGTCTCGATAATACAGCGTGTGGCTGAAATACCTCCTCTTGTATTTTAAACTGTGACCTGTGAGATGCTAGTGAAGTCGGGCAATTGACAATGGTAGCTCCATCTCATTAATATCTTATCATTCCTTTTTTAGATACGATTGGTTATGTTCAACACTTTGGCCGATGCACACTGTGTGTTTGCTCTTGGAACTATTTTAAGACGAAAGAATCTTTAGACTCACTCTCTAGACATTTGTTAAAGCTCTCCTGATTAGAAGTCTTCCAAGCAGCTTTCCTTTAATCGATGAACTCGGGGTTAAGAAATTTTCAACACATTACAAGATCGATTTTCTATCCGGAACAGCATCATTCCGACGTATCATGAAATGAGCACTTAAAGCTCTCGGTGTAGAAATTACATATTCACCAGTTTTTGTTTTAAGATTCAACTGAAAACGTTCAATTATGGCTCAATAATATACATTCGTGTATATGTGTATGTATATATATATATGGATGCATGTATGTTAGTCTTTATGTGTTGTGGATAGCTGTCAGAATCAAAAGGATTCTTATCTTCAGTATCTTTTGACGGCGTCGGATTGTCTGAGCGATCTCTATATGTGGGTTACACGTGGTAAGTCTTGGCCAACAAAATAGAAAAAAAACTGTCCTTGCTTGAACCTATGTGAATCTGCGTGAGTGTCCGAGACCGGAAGTAGAGGCGGCAAGGACCAAGGACATTGGTCAGTCTAACACACGCATTCAGAGACCAGTTTTCTAAGACTGGCAGTCGAAGAGTTGGCAGTTAAAGAGTCTTGCAATAGGGAGAGGCATGAAGTCTCGGGGAGTCAGAATGGCCACGTTGGCAGAGAAGGCAGCACAGGGAAGCGATAAAGACGATGACCAGCGTGAATCAGCATTTTGGGGAGTTTAACAGGGTATTTTTGATAGCCAAACTCATAAATACACACAGAGTACCAGAAAAATACCACAGACTTCGCCTTCTTATGTGTTGAATCCCTTGTTTTGTCTTTTATTCCTTCTTCCCTGTTTTTATAGTTCGATTTGTGAAATGTCAACTCAGCTGGGTGTGAGAAATATGGTCCTCTCCAGACGGATGATCAGCGGCCATCTCGCCGCGTGAGTTATTTCATACAGAGTGAACTGGTCCATGCCATGATTATAACTGATCATAACTAAAACAAAATTATAAGACATTAGCTAGATGGAGCTACCAATACCTTAAGTTCATTGTACCTCAGTGATGATAGATTAAAATGTAGGGTTTTTTTTTTCCTTTCCTTGGCCCCTATATTTGAACAAGCTTTGTAAAGGTGATTTGTTTCTTGAAAAGAAGTACACAGATTGCCAACGACCTTTTATCAATTACGATGTTTTAAAATATTGAAGTTGCTGCCATGCAAGACAAATGACAAGACTTAATGACAAATGCTGTGTTAAAAAACAATAATGAGAAATTATGTCAAAAGAAGTACTTACCCATTGCATTACTGTTTTTCAAATAAACGCCGTTCGCTTTACCATCATCCTCTAAATTCACGTAGTAAGCATGTGCCCCATATAGATTGCCAGGACCCTACAATACAAAACATCATCATCATCATCACTTGATTTTATCCTATTTACCAACCCCTCCGTTTGGGCAGGATATGACACAAGGTCAATTTTTTAAGCGGAGTTTAACAGGTTTGAATTCAGAGTTTTCCTTCTCCGAGACTAGTTGCCTAACCAAGGCTGAAGAACTCAGTCTATCCTACAATTTCCCTATAGCTGGAAGGAGAATTGGAGTCATACCTTTCCCAAGGGTATAAGTGCTATGTGAAATGCAATCACTCTCGTCCAGGATTTGAACTCGTGTCGCCGTGTTCATTTCCTCCGACGATAACAATTACACCACAGACACCTCCACTTGACTTTATTGCCATTCATCCAATTCAGTCATCGCTCACAGCTGGTCATCCAGGCGGTATCCAGTGTCCACAGAGAACTTACGAATGTAAGCTTTAAGTACCAGTCTAATACACGTGTATCTATATGTATAAACCCACAGGAGAACGTCACTTGTGAATTGTTCCCTGCTTCTTCAACAGTGCTCAGCAAATCTTTTTCGTTATACTTTCAAGCCGTAACTGTGTCAATACTACTGTATAGATGCACCACTTGCATTTTAATGAAAGGCCCGAAAAAAAGGCCAGATGGGAACACCTCAAGGATGCTGCATACTGTTTTGAACAAATTCAGGAAGCAGCTACTACAAAACAGCATCTGCAGGGCCACTTACCTCATATCGCACAAATCATCCAAGTAAGACTGCTGGAGAGGTTAGAAAAAACCGATAAGTGATATTCTTCTGTGGACTACAATACATGGACTCACTCGTGTTAGTCCACCACCCAAACTTACATTCATCAGCTTTTTGTAGACAGCAGTTGCCGTCTAAAGCACCACACAAAACAGCAGCTAAACGGCCACTTACCCCCATCTGACAAATCATACAAAACAAAATAACCAATGAATAAATAATAATTGTTATTTTAATCAATTAATATTTTGTATTTAATGGTTTAGCAGTAAGTAGACCATTGTTAGTGAGTTCGATACTCACTGGGCGCCTGATACTTCAGGTCTTGTGTCGCATCTAAGCTAATCTTAGTAAATAAATTGTCAATTAATGTTAAGCTATAGATTATCTGTATCTATCATTTAAGAAGCAGTGTAGATAATTTTAAAAGATTTAAGCAGTTGACCCAATCAGAAAACCGTTAAGGTTTCATTGATAAGAGATAATACCCGAGACCAATTTGAGAACTTGGCAGTGATTGGATAATCTACAGGGTGGAACGATAAAATTGTCGTCCTAGAAAAGACATGATTCCATTTCCGTTTAAGGAAAACTGGTTTTCTTTCATTTTTTTTTTTTTTTTTTTTTTGTTGCAGACCATCTACTAGTTGGCAAGTTGTGTACAAATCCCAAGAGCGATAGGAGCCCTCCATCATGTCTGAAAGTGATTCAATGTTCAACGAGCGAGATCGGAGATGCGCCGCTGTACAACTCATGCTCTCTACCGATCAAAGTTATGACAACAGGACCATTGTTAGCACCCTCTAAATGCAAATCTGGATTGCCACGAATAACAGGGACGTGCCCAGGGTGATGAAAAATAAGTTTCTGGCTACGGTTATGGTCTTCGAAGTCAGCTTGAAAGTCAACACCAAAGTTTACCTGGATGTGCTGAAGAGTGTGGTGATCCCCTGGTGCAATCAGTTGACTGGTGGTTGACCCTGGGTGTAGCAGCAGGACTCGGCGCCGACCCACAAGTCCAAAAAGACCCAGGCTTGACTTCAGAAGGAGTGTTACGACTTTGTACCCTTCTCTCACTGGCCCCCTCCTGTCTCGACCTGAACCCGCTAGACTACTTCGTTTGGTCATATGTCGAGAACATCACTACCATGACCTCCCACAACACCAAAGCCAGCCTGATAGCCGCCATCCGCCGAGTATTCACCGAGCTTCCGCCGGCACTTGTGGAAAAGTGATGCTCTCAGTTCCGGATCCGTATGTAGGCGGTGACTGAGGCTGAAGGCGGCAACATTGAATAGATGTCAGCTGTACCACATAATCAAGTTAGCTGAATTGATTTTTTCAATAAAAGTTTCAAAATAAAGCTGCAGTGTTGTTTTCTTTAGGACGACAATTTTATCGTTCCACCCTGTAAATGTCAGCTCTACTACATAATCAAGTTAGCTGAATTGATTTGTTTCAATAAAAGTTTTAAAACAAAGCTATCGTTCCACCCTGTAAGTCATCTAACTAAGGAATCTGAGAAGATAGAAAATGGATTTCAGTCAACAATCTGTAAAGACTGAATCGCTGAAGAAAGTAGTGGATTTTTTCCATCTATGGGACAGGGGGGGGTCCTTGTGGTGTAATGGTTAAATCGATGGACTGCGGAATCGTACTACGCGAGTTCGTACTCCAGTCGCTCTATTACATTCACTTACGAGCAAATACCCTTGGGAAAGGTATGAACCCCCTTATCCTCTCAGCTATGGGTTAATTAGTAGCACTACTATTCTTCTAGAAGAATGGCTTTGGCATTAGATAACCCACAGAGGTTGATATGCCATTATCCGTGATACCAGCGCGATATGATGATGATGATGACAGTTCAATGTGAAAAACAATTCTCTTTCGAGCTATTCTGTTTAGTCAAGCAGTTGTAATTCAGCTAATTCAGATTAGTATCAGTACAGATTTTGTTTACACACAGTTTCATGTCAAAACATATCTATGTTAAACAATTCAGTTTAGTGTAAATACAGTTTCAATGTCAAAAAACAGTTCTATTATAAATAATTCAGTTTAGCAAGATCACGCTGTTTAAAATGTAAGTACAGTTTAATTGTCAAAAACATTTCTATTTCAAGCTATTCAGTTTAATCAAACAATTCAGTTTAGCATAAGTATGCCGTTAGTTATATTTAATCCATAGATAGGGCCCTATCAGGTGCTACCACGCCGGGCCAGGGTGGACCTAGGAGCAATGGCAATGAAGGGGTGCTCCGTATTCCCCAAGGCCCCAGCATTACTGGGACCTTACCATCAGATTGTTTAGTGTCATATGTAGGACACTCATTGGTGGGGGGTCTTATCCCTCTGCAGAGGCGCAGTGTATTCTACAGCCCCAGCCGACTGGGCAAGAGAAGTTAGAAAAAACAAAATAATCCAGATTAGATTAATTTATTTTGATGTGAAGTCAACCTTAAACATTTCCGTTTTAATAACCTTCTTCATGACTTCACTATCACGAGAAACGTTAATGAAGGTTATCAAAACTGAAACGTTTAACGTTTAACGTTGACTTTACAGAAAAATGAATTCATCTAATTTGGATTATTTTGTTTGGTTGGTTTGTTTTTTTTTTTTTTTACTTTCTTCATACTGTCGGATTTATACCCATATTTACTTCCATACTGTCTTTTTGGAAAAAAAACAAATATGATATACACTCTTACACGACATTTAACAAAGATGACTTCAGGGGGATCTGTAAATATAAAAAAAAATTACCTATCTCTGCACATTCCTTTAAAAACAGGAAGACTTTTCTGATCTCTGAGAAATCCTACATTTTTCAAACACCATTCCACGTGCCAAACATCTAGTCAATAGTTTCAAATTAAGAATGCTGAATATACGGTAATGCATTTTGCGCTATATACATTTTCTTTTCTTTTCTCTTGTTATCTCGACAAGCATCTATCACTGTGAGAACAATATTTCTTATGATGTTAAAGTTTTGATAATAGTTATCAAAACCAAAACGTTCAACTTGACTTTACATCCAAATGAATTCATGTAACTTGGATTATTTTGTTTTTTCAACTTTCTTCCTTCTATAGGATTTATATCCATATTTACTTCCACGACAAAATAGAATATCCTATCGTTTTGATTTGGATTGGTTATTTGGTTCTTTGGTTTGACGACATGCCAGAACTTGTAAGGATATTTAATGCCGAAGTCAGTCTTTTATTTATTCATTTATCCATTCCAAAGAATTATATAGTTTCAGACGACTTACGTTAAAAAAAAAGTAATTTGTAAACAACCTTAGCTTCTAGTAACTATTCTTAAAGCAAAAAAATGAGTATGTTGTTATATCATCATCATCATCATGTCGTGCTGGTAGCACGGATATCCCTGACCCTCTCTCGCCACCTTTCCCTATCGTTCATCGCCTCAGGCAGGTCTTCAGGACAACATCCTGTATCCTCACATAGTTGCTGAATGTATGTTCGTGCTGGTCGTCCTGCTTTTGCACGGCCATGTGTGGGGGTCCATAAGAGTACATCACTTATGAGTTCGTCCCTGCTTCTCCAGCAGTGTCCTGCATGTCTGGTTCGTCAAACTTGAATAGTTTTCGTGATAGGAGGCAGGTGGCCGTACAGTTGGTGTCTTGTGGGGTGTTTCCGCCAGGACTTTTCTAGATTGCTCGCAGCATTCTTGTGTAATTGCCGTCTAGCTTCTTCTCCAGCCGTTTTGTTAGAGTCCATGTAGTGCATCCATATAGTAGTATCGATGTGACCGCTGCCTGGAAGAAACTGCGTTTCATTTTATCGGTTAGGTCTGATTTCCATAAATTCGAAAGCCTATTGATAGCTGTCCATGCTTTCGTTAACCTCGTGTCGATGTCCTTTTCGGTTGATGCGACGCTGCTTCCAAGATACTATTTACCAACCCCTCCGCTCGGGCAGGATATGAGACAAGGTCAATTTTTAAGCGGAGTTTAACTGGTTTGAATTCAGAGTTTTCCTTCTCCTAGACTAGTTTCCTAACCAAGGCTGAAGAACCTAGTCTGTCCTACTATTTACCCATAGCTGGAGGGAGAATAATTGGATTCATACCTTTCCCAAGGGTATTAGTGCTTCCTAGGTAAGTGAATTTGTCTACTAGTTTAAGTGGGGTTCCGTCGAGAGTGGAGATGCCCCCCGTTTGATTATAGCACATATATTCCGTTTTGTGTGCATTGACATAGAGGCCTATGACTGCGGCTGCTCGTTCCAAAATATGCAGTAGTGTTTCGGCCTGGTCGGGTGTATTTGCCAGTATCGCTATGTCATCGGCGTAGTCGGCGTCGGTAATTGTTGTTGCGGGGTACCTTCTGCTTCTTTTCTTTGTCAGCTCGAAGCCGTTCTCTCTGATTCTGTCAATCGATGTTCTAAGTACGTAGTCTAGACAAATGATAAAGAGTTATGGCGCTAGCGTGTCCCCTTGTAGTACTCCTACTACAATGTCGGAGTATTCTGTGTCTCCATCTGTTGTTATCTGGTTTCAAGAATTCATATATAGAATTATTCAATTATACACTACTGCAAGTAAGACGTCCCCCAACGAATGTCCTGATATGACATCAAACAATCTGATAGTGAGGCTCCTGTGGTGCTTGTAGTGTAATGGTTTTCGTCGTGGGAAATGGACACGGCGACACGAGTTCAAATCCTGGACAAGACTGATTGCATTTCGCATAGCATAAATACCCTTGGGAAAGGTATGAATCCAATTATTCTCCCTCCAGCTATGGGTAAATAGTAGGGCAGACTAGGTTCTTCAGCCTTGGTAAGGCAACTAGTCTCGGAGAAGGAAAACTCTGAATTCAAACCTATTAAACTCCACTTAAAAAATTGACCTTGTGTCATATCCTGCCCGAGCAGAGGGGTTGGTAAATAAGATAAAGTCAGGTGATGATGATGATGTTTTGTATTGTAGGGTCCTGGCAATCTATATGGGACACATGCTTACTACGTGAATTTAGAGGATGCCCGAGTGGAGGGGTCGGTAAATATGATAGTGATGCTCCAGTAATGCTGGAGCTTTGGGGAATGCGCAGTACCCCTTCACTGTCATCGCTCCCAGGTCCACTCTGGCCCGGAGTGGTAACATCTGTGGGCCAACTAGAACTGTTTGACATTTCAACTGCGAGCAAACAAATGACTTAAGCTAAATTGAATTGTTAGAAATGGAACTGTTTGATCATTTAACTGTGTTTATCTACAAAATGTGTTTACAAATCATATACTTCATATATATATATGTAAAAACAGGATTTGGCATTAGATAACCTACAATGGTTGATATGCCGTAAAACCAAACCAAACGAAATCCTACCCAATTAAATAATTTCGAGTAACTACTGAAATTTAATGATAATTCTTATTTGTTTGCTGACAATTATATTGTTTCAAGTAAACCTATTTCATAATTATAATAATAATTTTCACGTGTTTATATTTTTAATTTGTAAACATTTAGATCTTCAAGTAATTTGCTTAAAATAAATAATTTGCACACAGTGATATGGATTCAATTATTTCAAGAGATTACATACATTCTAGTGGCTAATGATGAAAATCTTTTGTAAACAATTTTAACTTAAAGTAAATTTTCTAGATTCAAATAATTTGCACCCAGTGATAGGGTTTCAAGTATTCCAAACAAATACTAATAATTTAGTTTTATGGTTTCATGTATTCCTATCTAATACAGATAATTTATTCACAATTATCTCATCATCATCATCATCATGTCGCGCTGCCAGCACGGATTTCCCAGAACCTCTTACCACCCGTTTCCATCGTCCATCACTCCCGGGAGGTCTTCCAGGCTATATCCTGTATCGGCACATAGCTGTTGTATATAGGTCCTAGCTGGCCGTCCTACCTTTGCCCGTCCTACCTTTGCCCGTCCATGTGAAGGGGTCCACTGGAGTATATCGCTAATGAGTTCGTCCTTACTTCTCCAGCAATGTCTCGCATGTCTGGTTCGTCTAACTTGGATAGTTTTCGTGATGGGTGGTAGGTGGCCGTGCAGCTGCTGTTTTGTGGGGTGTTGCTTCCAGGACTTGTTCAATACAGCTCGTTGCATTCTTGTGTAATTGCCGTCAAGCTTTTTCTCCATACGTTTAGTAGGCGTCCATGTAGTGCATCCATATAGCAGTATCAAGACGACCGTTGCTTCGAAAAAGCTGCGTTTTATTTTATCGGTCAGGTCAGATTTCCATATGACCGATAGCCAATCGATAGCTGTCCATTTCTGGTAACAATTTCTTATTAAGGAATGGAAATTTATTTGCGTACAATTGTTTCATGTATCTTCCTCACCTTCGTCCTCCATTTCTTTACACAACTTTTTCCTTTGCCTTCCCTTTTTCTTCTCTTTCAGTCTTTTCTCCCTCTCTCTCTATCCTCTCTCTCTCTCTCTCTCTCTCTCTTTTGTTATCTTATCTCTCTCCCTCTTTATCTTTCATTCGTTATTTTCCCTTTCTCTCTCGTTCTTCTCTTTCTCTTTCTCTATCTCTCTCTGTCACTCTTTCTCTCTCTCTTTCTCTTTTCCTCTCTCTCTCTCTCTCGTTCTTCTCTTTCTCTTTCTCTATCTCTCTCTGTCACTCTTTCTCTCTCTCTTTCTCTTTTCCTCTCTCTCTCTCTCTCGTTCTTCTCTTTCTCTTTCTCTATCTCTCTCTGTCGTTCTTTTTCTCTCTCTTTTCCTATCTCTCTCTCTCTCTCTCTCTCGTTCTTCTCTTTCTCTTTCTCTCTCTCTCTCTCTCGTTCTTCTCTTTCTCTTTCTCTATCTCTCTCTGTCGCCCTTTCTCTCGCCCTTTTCCTCTCTCTCTCTCTCTATCTTTCTCTCTCTCTCTCTCTCTTTCTTTCATAATTCTCTTGTTTTTTTTTTTTCACCATTTATTTATCTTTTATACACATAATATTTCTAAGCCATGCCTCATTTAATTCTTTTTAGCAGATTACTAACGTAGCTCTATTGTAAAATAATCACCAATGCATAAACCTTTTTGTAGCGCTTGCCTTAATCCCCTATTAGTGATAATCATTTTCTCTTATGTCCTATGTACTTTTATAAGAAAACGTCTATAGTGTAAATCTGTGGTAAATGTTTATCTATTATTCATATAAATCAAACGGTTTTTCTTTGTAGCGCTTACTTTAATTCCTGGCAAAAAACAATCCTTTTTAGACCATATTTCCTCAGCCGGAGATGCAGTCAACATTTCCTAAACCCCACCGACAAGGAGGAAAATTATTTTGACGATACATTTTTGTACTGTTTAAGTATATATTGTGACGATACTAGTTCAACTGGCTTCGGCTTAAAATAACCTACTAAGGTTTGACATATCGTAAAACCAACAATTCAACCAACCAACTATCGTTGCGAATTCGAGTTTTGCAGGGTGTCCCATATTTGTGGCGTTGTGGTTAGCTAATACGTTTGCCAATAATATACCTGGTTGCATTAACAGTTGTTTTTGTTTAAATATGATCTTGTCTTTAGGGAGTCTTTTTTTTCTCTCTTTTTAATCTTATTGTATGTTGAGAATAAAGTCCAAATTTTCTGAATGACTTCATAACATCAACCTATTAAGTAATGAGCTTCGAAATAACGTTAACTACATTCACCAACGTATCATGCCTGTTTAAAATGCGAGATTATAGTAAAGCTCTTTCTTTTTTTCTTTTTTTTTTTTTTTTTTTTTTTAGTTATAATTGGTTTTGCTACGATTTCTTATCCTCTGGGCCTCTTTCCCGCGCAAATTTGAAAGACGCGTGAATTGCAAATTTTCTGATTCGAAAGAAAAATGCTCGGGAACGATTTAAAAAGGAAAAAAATAGCATTTCTCTCCTTTTTAGATAACTAGGTCTTTTGAGACTTCTCCGCCAAATTTTGGCAACTCACAGAGCATAAACACTTGCAATATAGTCAAGTAGACAATTGTTGGTAAATTCGGTTCACATAAAGTGTCCTGGCGTCTAAGCTTGCCGCGTGTTTGAAACCCTTGTCAGAGAGATGATAATCGAAGATATATTGGTAAAAAGACTGACAGACGTACACCTCTCTCAAAGAACGCAAATATACCAGGACTTTGCACGAGAGAAACACAGAAATGACAAAATAAACAAGAGTAAGCCAACCATCAGGGAAGAAACCTTCAAATCGGGAATTCTATTAACACACTGGCAGAGAACGAGAAAACAAACTATAGAAAAAAGAATTCTAATGGTGAATTCCGAAAATATGGATATAGTAACCCAACAAGCGATGCAGGTTGGACATGTGGTTTGAGTGTGGGTCATGGTTATCTTTCAATGGCTGTTTTTATTCTCATCTTCAGAAGCCAATTATTCTCCCTCCAGCTATGGGTAAATAGTAAGGCAGACTATGTTCTTCAGGCTTGGTGAGGCAATTAGTCAAGGAGAAGGAAAACTCTGAATTCAAACCTGTTAAACTTCGCTTAAAAATTGACCTTGTGTCACATCCTGCCTAAGTAGAGGGTTTGGTAAATATGATTCTCATCTTCAGAAGCCGCCTTTATTGATGAGCAGCAGTAGTTCCCCGATCGAACTAATCGATCCTGTCCGATGAACCGTAGGCTTCATACGCCCCGGACCATGTTAAGCATTGTTTTGATCCGTCAAAGGGTTTATCCACTTGCCTTTACGTCGACCACGCTGCTTCCCATGGATTTCGTAAAGGACGAGCTCATAAGTGATGTACACTTTAGACCCCTTCACACGGCCGAGCAAAAGCAGGGCGACCAGCTCGAACCTACATACAGCAGTTCTGTGTGGATACGGAGTGTGGCCCCTGAGGACCAGCCGGAAGCGATGAATGATAGGGAGTGGTGGCGAAAGAGGATCAGGGATATCCGTGCTGATGGCACGACAAGATGATGATGATGATGATGAATCCAACAAAGAATTAAGTTTGCTATGCTGATGAACTGAAAGTACTCTTTAAATAGGTGTGCCTATCATCAAAAGAAGTACACAAAATTCAAAATTAAAGTAGCTGTCTATTTGGAGATAAACAAGCATGTTATTAATATTATTTGTTTGCTTCTTCGGGCATTTTTTCTTTTTTACTATCTTCTCACATCAACCTATAAAAAAAGGAAATCTTTGCACGGAACATATGTAATATCCTATTTACCAACCCCTCCACTCGGGTAGGATATGACACAAGGTCAATTTTTAAGCGGAGTTTAACAGGTTTTAATTCAGAGTTTTCCTTCTCCTAGACTAGTTGCCTCACCAAGGCTGAAGAACCTAGTCTGTCCTACTATTTACCCATAGCTGGAGGGAGAATAATTGGATTCATACCTTTCCCAAGGGTATTTGTGCAATGTGAAATGCAATCAGTGAACTCGTGTCGCCGTGTTCATTTCCTACGACGATAACAATTACACCACGGGCACCTCCAAACATATGTAATATAATAGCTGAGGGATTTCAGTTCATGCCTTTGGATTTAGTTAGGCTGAGAACCTTTCGGCTCAGCACATGGGTTAGTTAGGTGCAAACATTGATGCAGGTGTTAACGCGGGCGCGCGCGAGCAGACGACAGTGTCACTCAGAGATGTCACAATAGTCCGAGACGAAACGGGTGACAGAGTGCGGGTGACGTCACGCACCGGAAGCGCGCAGAGGTTTGTGGAGAATTGAAAGAAAGTTAGGCGAGTTGAGACTAGACACTGGACGAAGACGGTCGACTTTTGGGGCTCGCTGAGGCGAGACGAATTTGCGCGCCGTGGGTGCCGCACAAGATAGGGGCCAAATAAATAAGACGGCATAGCGAGATTGTGTGTTTCCTCCTTATGTCGAAACCTTTAACTCAAAATAAATAAAAAGGTTTCGTACCTGAACAAGAAGTCGTTACGTGTTTTCGAATTTCGAGATTCCTATGTTCTTTATATGTTCTATCGTAATGAACATTATATGTCCATTTCGCACATGGCGTTAATTGTGGATATGCTACACATATTCACTAATAATACAATATCTATGTACAGGTCGAATTAATTCGTTCAACTGACAGTTCCCAAAAATACCCACTCAAATTCTTTTTTAACCATTATTTCTTAAATCATTCAATTCAATCATTTTTTTTTTTTTTACATTTTCCCTGTTTTTGATTTGATTATGCAATTTCTTCCAAAAATATATTACTTTCTTAACAAAAAAATCCTATTTGTTAATTATTTTTTAAATCTGTCTTGACAGTAAATTTCCAGCTCGAGAAGAAATTTTGAAAAAATGTCTACCGTAATTAGAAATTCCATTAATTATTTTGAAAGTTTCAATTTGATCACCTCTCATTCTTCTTTCTTTAAAGTGGTGAATCTTAATTTCTGTAAATTATATTATTGATTGATTGATTGATTGATTTTAACGATATGTCATCCTGTCTAAAGTTATTTTATACCTAGAGGTTAGGGAATCGCGTTCATGTTAAATTTGTATTTACATTTTTTCAGATTCTTTAGTTTTTGCACACGGTCCTGTCGAAAACGAATAATTTTCAAACAGATCTATTTGGCCCATAGATGTGACCCTAACAAAACTACAGACCCCCCCCCCAACCAGTTCTACTGAACTGGAACCTCACAATCGAATTCAGTTTAGTTCGGTTCGGTTTGGTTTGATTTGGTTCGGTTTTATGACATATCAAGCATTGTAGGTTATTTAATGCCAATCCTGGTTTATTCGTATATATTAGATATATATGATTTGTAAATATAAGTCAACATGAATAAGTAGTTCTTCTGCATACTGACCTTTGACAGAGCCGTCAATCAGTAACTTCTCTACACCGGATAAACATGTGTAAACAAATTGATTACCGGAAAACAAGCAATACGTGGGTGTAAGCAGATCACGTGGGTTAACAATCTGAAGAACGCGTTGGCTGTATGAAAGTATATATACAGAGTATATTTTTGATAAGAAATGCGGTATCACATCTTCCGTATGGCTATATTACAGTTTTTAGTATTGCTAAGTATCATTAACAGTCATTTGTTTACACATAGTTAAATATTCCAAAAACTGGGGCTGTAAAATACACCGACTGCACCTCTGCAGAGGAGTAAAACCTCGCCAAAGAGTGTCCTAGATATGACACTAAACAATCTGATGGTAAGGTTCCAGTGATGCTATCAAACATCAATTAAGCATCATCATTTGTTTACACACAGTTAAATGATCTAACAGTTCGTTTTCTAACAATTCAATGTAGCATAAGTCCTTTTTTGCACTCAGTTTAAATGTCAACCGTTCTATTTGACCCATTAATAGGATCCAATCAGGTACTACAGTTCTGCGCCAGAGTGGACCTGGGAGCAATGGCAATGAAGAGGTACTCTGCATTTCCCAAAGCTCCATCATTACTGGAGCCTCACCATAAGATTTTTAGTGTCATAATCAGGACGCTCATTGGGAGAGGGGTCTTACCCTTCAGGAGAGATGTAGCCGGTGTATTTTACAATTCTAGCCGACTTGGCTGAAATTCAGTTTTGTGGTATTTCCAGAAGAGCCCTTTTCCGGAAAGGAAGGTATCTTACCACTCTTTAATGGTGAGTCAGCATATTTTAATCCCTATTGACAGTTCGAATTTTAAGATGATGTGCTAGTTCTATTGCTAATTTTATTCCATCTTATTATTGTTGCTTTGAAACCACAACACTCGGTCCATACACTCTTTTTCCATATTTTGTAAAGATTTTTTGGGGTGGGGGTCGAAGTAAGTAATAATAATTATTTGTAATCGATCTTAGCTTCGATTAACTATTCCTGTCGTAAATAATTTGCACGCATGTTTATCGTTCCAATGTGCCTGTGGTGTAATGTTTATCGTCGAAGAAAATGGATGCGGTGATACGAGTTCAAATCCTGGACAAGGCCGACTACATTTTACATAGCACTTATACCATTGAGAAAGGTGTAATGGTTATCGTCGTAGGAAATGGACACGGCGACACGAGTTCAAATCCTGGACGAGACAGATTGCATTTCGCATAGCACTAATACCCTTGGGAAAGGTATGAATCCAATTATTCTCCCTCCAGCTATGGGTAAATAGTAGGACAGACTAGGTTCTTCAGCCTTGATGAGGCGACTAATCTAGGAGAAGGAAAACTCTGAATTCAAACCTGTTAAACTCCGCTTAAAAATTGACCTTGTATCATATCCTACCTGAGCGGAGGGGTTGGGTAAATATATTGAGAGAAAGGTACGAATCGGGTTATTTTCCCTCCAGCTATGGGTAAATAGTTGGACAGACTGATTCTTTAGCCTTGATTAGGCAACCAGTTAAGAAGAAGGAAAACTCTGCATTCAAAACTGTTAAACTCCGCTTAAAAATTTACCTTGTGTCACATCCGCCGGTGTAGAGGGGTTTATAAATACATATATTGTTGCAAGTATTTCAAGCAACCGTATGTCTTCAAGTTATTAATCATCATCATGCTACTCGCTTGGATTTCCCTAACTCTCACTCACCATCCGTCTCTATCATCCATCGCTTCCGGCATTTCTGTGTCCGTACTGAGCTATGGTAGATAAGTTCTAGCCGTTCGTTCAACACTTACGCGTCCGTGTGACTAATAAAAAGTTAGCGACCTTAGTCGAGGGTGACCCAATAGCTCCCTTTTCAACAGCTACTACACCGAGGAGGGCGCTGCTCCTTTCCCTGGATTGCTCCACTTTACCCTTTCCCTGGATTGCTCCACTTTACCCTTGACCCTCACCTCATAGTGCTGAGTGCTAAGCAATGCGACATCAAGTACCATTTTTTGAGTCTTTGGTATGACTCGACCTGGGATTGAACTCCGGTCTCCCGGACCAGTGGCGAACACTCTATTCATTAGGCCAAAGTCTTGTCCATTCTCAAGAACTCTTCTAAGACAAGGTCTTTTCTTTTTTGAATAAAACTACATCCGGTTTCCGGAAAAGATTAGATGATCCCTTTGTATCACAAAATTCTAGAGAATTTTGTCTATCTTATTCCCCGGGAGTGATTATAATTTGTGTATATCTTATTTTTTTGTTAGTCAAAGTTTAGTCACTTGCACAATTCCCAGTGGAACTACCCTACCCAATTATGTCTGATCTTACATTCCTTCTTTGTTAGGTTACTGCATTCGCTTATAATATGTTACTATTTTACTTTTTTGGATTTTTTCCCGGCGCTGGTAAATGATGGTCTTCATTGAAAACTGAGTGAAAGCATGTCTTCTAAGTTCTTCCTGACTTTTCACAGAATTTTGGCTGGTCTCAGCAGTGATGGGGTCTGAACTTCCTCGAATTTCAAGTTCTGTGATTTCCTGGGACGGTGAAATATACATGCTGACAAGAAGAAAGAGCTAATAATATCTGTTTTGACTGTATGTAATGAGAAATAATAAAATGATGGCACTTTTGCCTTTAAATAAAATTATCTTATATTGTTTGAAGTGTACTTTCCCACAAAAACAAACAACCATTCATGAAAACGACTGCTGACTGGGCAAAAAGCGCTCGAAACCACGAATATTTGGTACAATTTCTACATTGATTCAATCCGAAACTATGTTCCTTTGTAAAACAAAATTGAATTCCTGCATTTTTTCTTGTCTTTCCTTTTAATCAAATATATATATATATATATAAGTTGGCGACCGTGGTCGAGGGCGACCTGAAAGCTGCCTTTTCAAGGTGTAGGGGAGGGTGCTACTTCTTTCCCTGGATTGCTCCACTTTACCCTTGATACGTACCTTATAATGCTGAGTGTTAAGCAAAGAGGCATCAAGTACCATTTTTAAAGTCTTTGGTATGACCCGACCTGGGATTGAACCCCGGTCTTCCGGACCAGTGGCCCAGTGGATAGAGTGTTTGCCAATGGTCCGGGAGACCTGGGTTCAATCCCAGTTCGCGTCATACCAATGACTTTAAAAATGGTATTAGAGTATTTAACAGGTAAAATATTAGTGTATTCAAAAGCTAAAATATTAGTGTATTAAACAGGTAAAATATTAGTGTATTTAAAAGCTAAAATATTGGTGTATTTAACAGCTAAAATATTAGGGTATTTCAATGTTAAAAAATCGGGTTAGGATGTGTCATTGTTGATACAACTACGAAAAATCAAATGATTCGAACATGAATAATTGTTTGATGCAACTTACCCATGGGGCTGCATCACGGGTAAAAATGGTTAATGTTACCCAGTCCATATCGTGGCGCAGTTGGTCATGTTTTTGTTCTCCAATACCGTACAGATAGGCCGAAGGTAATCGTGTGGTCAGCTGAAGAAACTGGTCACTCATTATGAATCCAGGGGGACTGCAGTCGAAACTGTAACACATAGATAGATAGATAGATAGATAGATAGATAGATAGATAGATAGAAACAGGCAGAGATAGATAGATAGATAGATAGATAGATAGATAGATAGAAGAACAACAACAATGCTTTCTTTAAGATTTGTGAACCTCTTTTGACCACAAATTATGACCAAATGTCAGTGATTTGTGTGGGGAATCTTTATATCAACCTGATACAGAACAGGACACTGTTTTTGAGGTAGATCATCTCAAAAAGATTTACTTCCTTCTGTGTTAGCCCGAAATACCAGGATATACTCCTAATACAGTTCCTTTAAGTTTAGTTGTGAGGAATTCTCTAATTATTTACATCCAATGTTACAATGCGAGAATTATTTTGTTATTTCATGTTTTTTGTTTTGTTTTGTTTTGTTTTGTTTTTGTTTGTCTTTTGGTGGGGGGTGCCGTGGGGTGGTGTCGTATATGTTCTGTACGCAAACGCTATGAGTCCTTGAGGAACAAGTACCATTCGTTAAAATGTCAAGTTGAGCAGAATATTGAAATCTCCTCCATTTTCCGGACTCGTCCAAGCCATGACGATTGACAGATGAAAATTTCTTTCTCTCTCTCTCTCTCTCTCTCTCTCTCTCTCTCTTTCTATATATATATATATATCTTACACACACACACACGCCATTCTTTTTTCCAGTGTATCTATTTGTCTCTATTTTTTTTCACTCGCACACAGTCTCTCTCTCTCTCTCTCTCTCTCTCTCTCTCTATTTGTCTCTCTCTCACTCATAATGTCTTTCTTACACTCTCACACGCGCTCTATCTCACTCTCTCTTTAAATGCCTCTATTATTTTTTTATACTTTCTTCCTTCTTTCTTTCCTTCTTTCTTTCCTTCTTTCTCTCTCACTTTTACTCCCACTTCCATACTTTTCATCTTTCTTTCTATCATCCCGTCTTTCTTAAGTCAGTTTTGTCTCTACCAACAATATGCGATTTCTCTCTTTAGATTTTCTCATTGGTTTGTCTCCCCACCAACCGTCTACTGTTTTTCTTTCTTTCCTTCTTCCTTCTCTATCTATATCTACCCCGCCCCTTTTATTTACCCCTGCCCCTCTCTCTCTCTCTCTCTCTCTCTTTCACTTTTCTCCCTCATAATCTCTCACTCTATCTCTCTTACTCTGTCTCTCTTATTATTATCTAATCTACCAAATTTAACCCTTTATATTCAACCTGGCCATTGTTCCTTCCTTCCTTCCTTCTTTCGTAATTTATTTATATATTTATTACCTGTTTGTGCATTTGCTTTGTAGCTTAACATTTTATTTTTCTATTTCAATTCCCACTGAATCGACTTAGTTCGCAATCTTGATTCTTCCAAATAATCAAGCACAATTCTTCGAACGAATTTCGACAAACGACATTCGCCTCAGGATCTTCTTTCTCCGGCCGCCGAGATTTTAGACAGTGCCTTTTGTGCAAGATGCAAGAAACGGAAAAGAAAACATTAAAAACCATCGCTGCAACTGGCAGCCACCTTACCCTTCAGTGAAAACCCATCCACCTCCATCACCTACTTAGTTGGACTTTGACAGACAAAAAATAAATAAAGATTCATGCTACTAAACAGCCATGGCTAAAAATAACAACCAATGTTGTGCTTCAAAGGCTGTGCTTCAAACTAGAGAGGCAAATACGGCGAGTGTCAACCGGACAGGATGAACTGAGTTCGGCATCTCACGGTCCACAGTGCTCGTTCACCTTCACAACTTTAGCAAGTTGTGCTTCATGTTACTACAGTTTAGGATCAGAGTAGACCTGGGAATAATGGTAACGGCTGGATACTTCCCACTCCCTAGATGTTGAGAATTTGAGCCGCGCCATTAAGTGCAGTTTAGTGTCGTACCCAGGACACCATTTTTTATTAGAGGGGTGGTCTTACACCCCTACAGGGGACAGTCAGTGTAGTCTAAGCATCGCCGACAGGGTCGTTTTATTCTGCCCAGAGTGTTTGAATCAATTCACTTATGTTTGCAAATTTCAGCTATCTTCCATCAATCGTTTCTCACCGCCTCCACCCTGTCGGCAGGGCATAGAATCGGTCGACTGTATCCCCTACATATGGATACACCTCGCCCTAGTCCAAGAAAAAAATGTGTCATAGATGTGACAATAAACTGCATCTCCGCTTTTGAAACTCTGGATTTTATAGAATATCTATTTATTGACATGACTCCCAGGTCCACTGTAACCCAGAGTGCTATTTCCTTTTAGGGTCCCATCAATTGCTCAAATATATCTACTTAAATTTACTAATATTTGACCGAAATACTTGATACCATATAACTCTGTGCAAATTGTCTTCAGAATATTTATTTGTGGGTATAATTTACTAGGAAATATTATTGGTTGTTACTTGAATAATATATAATATTCATGTACGTTTGTAAATAATCGATGTTAGGAAACCATATCATCATGTCGTACTGCTAGCAGGGATTTCCCTGACTCTCTCTCTCTCTCTCTCTCTCTCTCTCTCTCTCTCTCTCTCTCTCTCTCTCCCATTAATCTCTATCATCCATCGCTTCCGGCTGGTCTTCTAGACTACATCCTATGTCCGTACAGACCCGTTGTTGATAACTTCTAGCTGGTCGTCCAACTCTTACTCGTCCGTGTAAAGGGGTCCATAGGAGAACGTTGCTTCCAACAGTGTCCCGCATGTCTTGTCAGTCTTTTTGTAATAGTTTTAGAGATAGGAGGTTGGTGGCCGTACAGCTGCTGTTTTGTGGGATGTTGCTTCCAGTATTTGTTCAATATAGCTCGTAGCATTCTTGTGCAATTTCTGTCTTGCTTTTACTCTATTTACTCCATCATCCATGTGGTGCATCCATATAGTAGAATTGACACGACCGCAGCTTTTGGGTAAATTATTAGTATTAGATAGGAATACTTAATACTATTTAACTCTTTGTATAAAAACGATTGTAACGTTTGGTTTCTATGTTTAATGGCATATAAACCTTCGTGGATTATTTAATGCCGAAACTATCTTTCTAGAAAGATAGTAGTGGTACTATTTTATCCGTATCTGGTGGGGATAAGGGAGTTTTGAAAGTTAATATAAAAGTGCAACAGGAGTTCGAACTTGCTAACTTGGATATCTGAATCCAATACGTTAACCACTATGGTACAGAGACTCTTCTAAACAATAAACAAATAGAAATACAATTTTGATAATACAACAAAGTTAGACGAACTAGACATGCAGAACACTGCTGGAGAAGCAGGGACGAGCACATAAGTGATGTTCTCCAATGGACCCCCTCACATGGCCGAGCAAAAGAAGGGCGACCAGCTCGAACCTACACACAGCAGTTCTGTGCCGATACAGGATGTAGCCCTGAGGACCTGCCAGAAGCGATGAACGATAGGGTGGAGTGGCGAGAGAGGGTCAGGGATATCCGTGCTGGTGGCACAAGATGAAGATGACAATCAAACACTTACAAATAAATACAATTTCGGCATTGAATAAGCCTAAATGAGTTGACGTACCATTTAAAAATACACTTATGGAAAAGAAAAGAATCATGAAATATATCTACTTACATAACAGCACCTGTTGCTCTTCGAATGACTTTCACTCCAAAATTTGGTTCATTGGTAAATTGAACTTCGTAGAGAGTGTCCGTGTCATTTTCTGGGTGATTTTCTGGTCGAGTTGTTTCCACGGGTACTTCAAAACGGGGTATATCTGGGTAGAACTAAAAAAAAATAATAATTCATTGAATGTAATGATATATTAGAAATTATTGCATAAACTGGAAAGAACCCTTTTAATCTCAAAACGCTAGGTAATTTTATATGTCAAATTCTGTACAGTGTGTATAACCATGGGTCTGTACTTTCAAAATTCACTCGTTTGCACAATTCCCAGTGGATCTCCTTCTTTATCCAGTCGTACTTGCTTTTGGACTCATTCTGAGCTAATTTTCCGCATCCGCCTATTGTGTGTATATCTTTCCACGTAAACTAAACTTGCTTTTCTCCCATATTCTGTTTTAGCTTTTACGTAATTAGTTGGAATTTTGTGCTGCGATTAATAGAGATTTAATTTCTCTCTTTAGATGTAATATAATGGCCGAGGGATTTCGTTTTATATATCTTGCCTTTGGGTTTAGTTAGGCTGAGAACCTTTCGGCTCAGCACATGGGTTACTTAGGTACAACATGAACGCAGGTGTTCATGCGCGTGGGCGGGGGGAGGGGGCGGACGTGTCATTCAGAGATGTCAAAATAAAAATCCCAGATAGGGTGATGTGAATGACGTCATGCACCGGAAGCGAGCGCGGAGGATTTTAGGAGAGTTGAGTTCCTGGCTCGGAAGAAGACGGTTGACTTTTGCTTGCTCGCAGAAGCCAGGCCAGTGGCCTTGTGGCGGGCCCGCACGTGATGGGGGGCAGATGGAAAACTCAAAGGTAATAAAAGGTTTCGTACCTGAACTAAGATGTCGTTACGTGTTTTTCGTGTTTCGGTATTCCTATGTTCTATGAATATATGTTATGAACATTCTATGTACATTTCAATATTCATGTATGACTCAACTCGTGTGCTATTTCCTTCGTTTGTCATCTAAAGTGTCTCTTGAGTCGTTTTCTTTCCCGTTTTACGTTTCCCGATTTATCACATGATCCCTTTCACCCAATCAGAGTTTAGCACTCTTATAAAATCCCTATTTTGAGGAGGTGCCCGTGGTGTAATGGTTATCGTCGTAGGAAATGGACACAGTGACACGAGTTCAAATCCTGGACGAGACTGATTGCATTTCACGTAGCACTAATACCCTTGGAAAAGGTATGAATCCAAATATTCTCCCTCCAGCTATGGGTAAATAGTAGGGCAGACTAGGTTCTTCGCCCTTGGTGAGGCAGCTTGTCTAGGAGAAGAAAAACTCTGAATTCAAACCTGTTAAACTCCGATTAAAAATTGACCTTGTGCCATATCCTGCCTGAGCGGAGGGGTTGGTAAATATGATAAAATCCCTATTTCCTAATAGTATCAGATTCTCACGCTGAATGACTTATGCCTGCCAGTCACCTTTTCCGCCAGAGCTGGAAGTCGAGGTCACATACTCACCATATCAGCAAGCCACTTTTTTATAGATCTATGAGAGCTCAAATGATTTCCATACAACAACAAAAAATAGGTTCTTTGTATCTGTATTTTTGCTTTATTCGACTAATCGGTGCGTTCACGCTAGTTTTTCAATTTCGAGATACTTAAACGAACAAATTTGACTTCCTGCAAAAAAAAAAAAATTGAAGGATTAAACTCCAAAATAATTTTTAAAATTTTTTTCTTCCAATAATATTAAAGATGCCATTTTTTAGCCAATTAGATTCATTGATAAATCATCAACATTTTTCATATAATTCTGAGCCAACCTCAAACTTATAAATAAGCGAAAAATAAATATTTCTTCAGTAAGTATGGAATTGTCTGTACTTACTCAACTAACAGTAGGTATGAATTTATTTCCATAATCTAGACTGGACTTGACACAAGGTCCATGACCCGGAGGTCGGCTTAAAGTGGGGATTAGGGGGGGGAAGGTCGGCCATGAACCGAGGTTCGAGCCCTGCTGGGCTTTGCCGGACATCGACCCACTTAGTGCAATGTGGACCTGATGAGCCAAGCTGGTGACGGACCCAAATTTGGACTTAGGCCCATATGCCTGATTACAGTCCAAACCGGACAGCAAGGTCCAGTGCTATACAAGGAAGACAAAGGTGTCAATGTTGGAGCTTGCTCAAACTTTCGGCTAATTTTGAAAGCGAAAATTTAACATTCTTTTTTTTTACAAGAATGCATTTTATTTCAACATCGCTTATCTATCTTAATATTGAGCGTAAACGTTTGTGTTCTCATAAATCTATTACCATCACAACGGCAGAAAATATCTCGTTTGCTGATTGTTTCATTTTGCTTACAATCTAATGATAGTGTCATAACATTGTTCTCAAACTATATAGTTACAAAGTCTTACAATATTTGTACACACTCAAAATACGAGGTGCATTCGATAAGTTTCCAGTCATTTTTCGTGTGGGTATTTAAAATTGGCGCAGACTCTTGAAAATTCAGTATGTTATTTCTATACATCTTATGAGATGACTGACCAATTTTTATGATTTCAGGTTCAAATCAACAGCTACAGCAGCAATTATAATACACCCTACTAAAGCCTGATTGTCACACCTGGTGAATTTCAAAAATGCAATCTGACACTTTAGAAGAATGATATGAAATAAAATTCTGTTTTAAACTTGAAAAAAATGCCACAAAAACGTATGTAAGGCTTCAGACTGATTTTCGACCATCTCGCATGAATCTAGCATCAGTTTTTGAGTGGCATAAGAGATTCAAGGAAGGCAAGGAGTCTGTGAGGGATGTTGAGAGGTGTGATAGGAGTAAGGAAGTCAATACACCAGAGTTGATTGGCCAAAGGGTTAGGGTTAGGGTTACTATGTTGAGGTTTTAAGGGAGCTCAGGAAGAGATTCTGTCGGAAAAGGCCAGCACTCTTCAAATCGGGTTAGTGGCATTTCCATCTGGACAATGCACCAGTCCATAACTCCATCCTTGTCACAGACTATTTGACCAAGATGGGCATCAACACAATTCCTCAGCCTCCCTATTATCCAGACCTTGCTCCCAGTGACTTTTGCTTATTCCCTAAGCTCACAGGCTGTCGTTATGAGACAATTGAGGAGATGAAAGAGGCTGTGACAAAGGTCATTGACACGCTCACACAAGAAGATTTCCATGGGGCGTTCCAAAAGTTGTTGCAACAGTACAACAAGTGCATTGCAGCTGTAGGAGATTACTTCGAAGGGGACTTGAGTTTCATGTGTGTATTATCAATAAAAGTGCCCATACGAAAAAAGTCTGGAAACTTATCGTATGCAACTTGTATATCCCTTTATTTTAAGCAAACCTTTACAGCTACCTTTCAATGCAAAAAAAGTTCTCTTAAGAAAATCTTTATTCAGATTGATATTATCTTTGCTTACAAGAAAACATTTTGAAACTTCTATTTTTCAGCAAACTTTTCACTCAATTTAAAAAAGTGGAAGGAGAGATTTATTAAGGTCGACACTATAGCGTTTCAGTTCTACTGAACCATCATCAGGTCCACGAGGGGTGATATTAGCGATGTTAAGTCAATGATGGATGTTTAAAAATGCAAAATATAAAAACCTAGGGGGGAATTTTTTTCTTATCATACAAAAATGTTCCCCTAAGGTTTTTGATTTTTATCAATATTTTTTCTCGAGCTGGAAATTTGCTATCAAGACAGATTTCAAAAATTAAGTCTACTAATCAATAAGATTTTTTGGCTAACAGAGGAATATATTTTTGGAATAAATTGCCTAATCAGGTCAAAAACCAAAATTGCGTAAAAAAAATTTAATTGAATGATTTCGAAAAAATGCAAAATGCAAAAACCTAGGGGAATTTTTTTTATTATTATACAAATGTTTTCCCCTAGGTTTTTCTATTTTGCATTTTTAAACATCCATCGTTGACTTAAAATCGCTAATATCACTCCTCATGGTCCTGATGATGGTTCACTAGAACCGAAACGCTATAGTGTCGACCTCTCAATAAATCTCTCCTTCCACTTAGATCGTTTTTATCAATTTTTCTACATATTGTCGGATTACAATCCTTTATTTACTTTTCACTCAATTTAAAGAAATAAAACTTTATAAATTTGTTGATCGGAGTTTTATTCAATCATTTTACTCCTTTTTCTTGCATATCTTTATTTTAATAACTGAACGGCCTTTTATCGTTAATTGAATAATCAAAAGTTTGTGGTAAGATTGAGAATCATCCGCATCCGGGTTGTATCAGAAAATATAGACTTGGTTACAATCCTGAAAACACAACAAACTCATCAACTGAAAGAAAATTATTGCTGAATAGAAATACCATTGTGTTCGTTTTAGTAGAAATAGTAAGAAAAGTTGGCGGCCTTCGTCGAAGGTGACCCGAAGTCTCCTTTTTCGATAGCTACTACACCGAGGTGTAGGGGAGGGCGCTATTTCTTTTCCCTGGATTTCTCCACTTTACTCTTGATCCGTAACTTATAATGCTAAGTGTTAAGAAAAGCGGCATCAAGTACCATTTTTTGAGTCTTTGGTATGACTTGACCTGGGATTGAACCCATGTCTCCCGGCTCATTAGCGAACACTCTAACCATCTATCATCACTAATTTCATATAGAAATACTTGAAAATATTTACTCATATGTGAGTAAAGGAGTTATTTGGTTTTAGTATGGTATCATTAAATTATGTGTTTACAAAAAGTACATATAATATGTGTAAACAGGCTTTGGCGTTAAACAACCTGTAGGGGTTCATATGCCATTAAACCCAACCAAAAAAATATATAAATAGCTGCGTATCCATCGACCTTTTGGGCTAGATAAAATTACCACAAAAGGAGGCAGATTTAAACATGAATGTATCTAAATAAATTGTCATATTGGGAAGATAATTGGAAATTAAAATTTAATATAGAAAAATGTAAAGTTCTACGTATTGTATCCAAAAATATAAAAGTTGAATATAAATTAAACAAAAAAGAAAATCAAAAAAGTGAATAGAGAATGTGATCTTATGTTTGGTTTTGACGATGCATTTAAAACTGATAATTATATTTTGTCAATTTTATGGAGGATAAATGGAATAATTAGTTGAATGTTGAGAAATTTTATTTCATGAGAAGAAAATATTATTTCAAAAAATATATAAGACTTCATATAGAATACTGTGTTGAAGCATGGAAATTAAATGTAATAATGAGATTGGAGTGACAAAAATAATTTTAAAAATTAAAAGATTACAGTCACAAGAAAAGGTTAGAAAAATTAAAATTAGCTTTTTTTTCGAGAAAGAAGTAATAGAGCCGATCTAATTGAAACTTTAAAAAATAATTAATGGAATTTTAAATTATGGCTGCGATTTTGTCCATATTTCTTCTCGAACTGGAAATTTACTGTCAAGACAGATTTCAAAAATTAAGTCTACAAATCAATAAGATTTTTTGGCTCATAGAGAAATTTATTTTTGGAATAAATAGTCTAATCAGATCAAAAACCGAAATGGCGTTAAAAAATAAGATTAAATTTCATGATTTCAAAAAAAGATATTCAGAAAAAAGAATTTGAGAAACATTTTTGGTAATTAGCGGCTGAATGACTGAACAGAATTTTATCTGAGTATAGATATTTTATAAATAGAGTATATGTACAAAGATTCATTCTTTAAGGTTGATGTAGGAAGGTAATAAAATGTGGAGATATCCAAGGAGGTGTTGTATATTGACCTTCGACCCCGCCAAACATGCCATTCCAAAGACGGCGGAAGTGCATATTCCATTGGCGTGGGCGAGCTTGGCTGACAATATGGGACAAGGTAAAATCCCACAGTACAGCCACAAACTGATGCACTGAAAGAGAGTGACCTGTGAACTGCATGACAGTTATTTCCGCTTGATGACGATCAAACATGCCATTCCAAAGACGGCGGAAGTGACACATTCCGATGGCCAGTTATGGGGAGAAATTGAGTGGGCGATTGAACTATTATATAACTCGGTGAACACAGGAAGTCAGTTAGTTTTGAGATCGGAGAGTTTGGAGACCAGTTTTTGGAGACCAGACCAGTTGATGGCCATAAAAGTGGGGAGGTCAATATGTTGCAGTTCTGTTCGGTCTCCAACTCCCTCTCACACACAAACCTTTCAAATAAAGTGTGAGGTATATTTTTCTAAGAAATGTGTCACTTGTCATTATTGTGTCGTCTTTATTATTGTGCTGAGTATACAACAGAGGCATGACAAACAAACAAATAAATAAATAGAACAAATAAATAATATATGGCAGAGCTAAAATCCATCCTTTTCCACAAAATAATCAACCACTAGAAAAGCACTCCAAACAATTAGTTTATACCCCTTTTCATAACTCAAGAAAACTGCCACAAATATTCACAACTTAAGTTCGTGTTTGGAATCGTAGTAAGCAAGTTCAAACTCCAGTCACGCTATTACGTTCACTTTCAGGCAAATACCCTGGGTAAAGGTATGAACCCCCTTATCCTCCCAGCTATGGGTTAAATAGTACCACTAGGAGAATGGCTTTGGCATTAAATAATCTACAAAGATTGATATGCCATTAAACAAAGAAACCAAACCAAACCTAGCCCTTTGATGTGCTTTAAAGTTCTTAACCTAGTTATTACTACATTGACTCATAGTAAAAATATGTACATGGGTATGAGGGGGGTAGGTTTTACTTAGTCTGTCTGTTCCTCTTTCTCTCTCCCTTCTATATGACACATGCCTAATCTGGAGGATGAAGATAGAATAGTACCATAAATTGTGGCATACATGTCAATTTCTTTAGCCTGAAAAAATCTTTACAAAACTAGGGGTTCAACCTTTACAGCAGGGCTAAAGTCTAAATTTTTACCACAGAGTGGTCAACCAGTGAAACAGTGGTGTAATGGTTAAAGCGATGGACTATGGAATCGTAGTAAGCGAGTTCGAGCTCCAGTCACGCTATTACGTTCACTTTTGGGTAAATACCCTTGGGAAAGGTATGAACCCCCTTATCCTCCCAGCTATGGGTTAAATAGTACTGCTAGTGTTCTTCTAGGAGAATAGCTTTGGCATTAGATAATCTACAAAGATTGATATGCCATTAAACAAAGAAACCACTCTGGCCTGGAGTAGTAGCACCTCATTGGGTACTATCTATGAGTCAAATAAAACTGTTTGACATTTAAACTGTATACTTATGCTGCACTGAATTGTTTGGGATATAATTGTTTTTACAGTTAACGGTGTGTAAAAGTCTGTGTACTTATGCTAAACTAAGTTGTTTGAAATCGAACTGTTTGACATTTAATTGTGTGTAAAAAATGACTGATGTTTTATTGAATTGTTAGTGATACATAGCAATTCTTGGAACCATTTAACTTGTTGACATACTAAACTGAATTGTTTGAAAAAGAACTGTTGACGAGCAATATTGAACAAGTCCTGGCGGCAACACCCCACAAGGCACCAACTATACGGCCACCTGCCTCCCGTAACAAAACTAAACCAAACCAGTGAAACAGTACTCCTAAAAATCAATATACAACAGCAGACTGCCATAAACATTTCCAACTTAAATTCGTGTTTGGTGAACATATTTAACAAATCAACACAGGGATTAATATAAAATAATAAAGCTGTAATGCAAATTAAGCATTATATTATTGTTTTTTTTTTGCAACATTTTGATAGATGCTTATTTGCAGCAAATATATTACATGACCAAAGCAGTTAAGAACATGGAAGGTACTCATATTTAACTAATCAACACAAAGAATCACATAAAACAACAAAGCTGCAATTGTTGTATAGTCCTATTCTACAACTATACACATATACATACAGAATACATATTGACGCAATGAATAAAAGATGAGCGACACAGTTCTTAGAAAAATATGTACCTCTCACTTTATTGAAAGGGTTCGAATAGGGTTACTCAAGGTTTTACTATGAGAGGGATTTGGAGACCGAACAGAACTGCAATATATTGACTCCCACTGTTATGGCCATCAGTGTTGTGTCTTTCTCGTTTTCCTGATGGGGGCCCAACCTTCTGCTGAGTGCGGGCTTTCTCTATCGCATCTTGTCACCAACGGGTCTCCAAACTCAATCGGGGGTCTCTAGGGCCCCTTCTGCTGGGTGGTGGCTTTCTCTTCCACATCTTGTCTCTAACTCATCTGATCTCTAACTCACTGGGGGTCCCGAGGGCCCCTTCTGCTGGGTCGTGGCTTTCTCTACCACATCTTGTCTCCGACTTCTCTGATCTCCAACTCACTGACTTCCTGTCTCACCGAGTTATATAATAGTTCAATCGCCCACTCAATCTTTGGAATGACAGTTTGATCATCATCAAGCGGATATAACTGTTATGCAGTTCACAGGTCACTCTTTTCCAGTGCATCAGTCTGTGAGTGTACCGTGGGATTTTAACCCTGTCCTACACCATCGGCCAAGCTCGCCAACGCCAATGGAACATGCAACTTCCGCGTCTTTGGAATGGCATGTCTGGCCAGGTCGAAGGTCAATATACAACACAATAGAAATTTTATATTATATTAACACTATATCCCACTCCGTTTTCTGTAGCTGATGAACTGACTGTAAACACAAAGCGGAATGTTACAGCACCCAGGTAACCAGCCAGACAACTACCGTATATTGTTTACCTGTACAATTTCATGATAGCGTTATATAATTCCTATGAATATAGGCTGTGTAAGATTTGCACGATTCATATATTTTAACAGTAGCCAACTGTATACTTGGGGATTGACCTATTCAACAGGTATAGGTCTAACCCAAAATTTTGAGCTAAAAATCTTATGGCCGATTAATATGCGAGATCGAGTTATACATCGCAATTAACAGTAATGCCAGTAGGCAACTGATTACCAAGCGCGTTTTTTCTACCATTTTATCAACTCACTTTATAGATATGGCTGCTCAACTCTTGTCATTCTGTTACATAATGAATAGGTTGCCAATTAATTTTGTAAGGTAAATATAGAAGTCAAAATAAATGAAATCAAAAGTTAATTCGTAATTCATTAGAAGAGGCATGGAAAATAACAAGGGATATGATAGACAAGAGTTGATTCCTGGCTGGACATTTTAGCAGTTCTCTGATTAGTTGGTTGGTTCAGTCGTGAGAAATGCGTGCCATAACGAACAGACACCTAAATACTATTTCTCCATCTGTACGGTTGACGCAGGAATTTGGGTGAATAAAGATGTCGAAAATCAAACGTAGTATTTGTATGCATTTATAAGAACAGAAATGGACACAGAAGAGTAAACAACAATTCTGATGTAATTTTGATTTTAGAGAAAAATTACGTACTCCACACACTACTGGAATAAAGACAATTTAATTCGACATAACGATACTTATTGAAGATTCACATATTGGTATTATTATTGCACTTATACGGCACATTCTAAATAAAGGTTACTTGAAAGTTATTCCATTAACTTCTAATTCTACCGCTAGCTAAGTGTATGTTTGGGGGTCGACCTATACAGCAGGTATAGATTTAATCAAAAATTTTGAACTAAAAACTTGTCGCTGCCTCCCACCAGACAGGACTTGACACAAGGTCAATGACCCGAACGTCGGGGATTATGGGAGGGGACGGTCGGGCACGAGATGAGGCTCTAGCTGGTGATAGACCCAAATTTGGGTCCAGGCACGTATGCCTGATTACAGCCCAAACCGGCTGCAAGGTCTAGTGCTATACAAGGGGGACAAAGGTGTCAATTTTGCAGCTTGCCCACCCGAATGTGGCACAGCCGAAGCCGGGGGCCTTTCAGCCTCGAATCTGCCATTGATTTCGAAACCCTGTCCGGTTACAAATGCTAGACAACCCAGCTAAAGCCAGGGAAGTATATTGAACTAAAAACTTTGAGGTCGACATACATGCCAGATCGTCTGATGTGCCACAATTTACGGTAACTAAAATCAGAATTGGGTTTTTAGTTTATATTGTGTCATCTTTTATATTTTTTAAGTCCCAGTGAATGATTTGTGTCTCATTCTCCAGGACAGATTTTTATCTGTGAATATACCATTTGTCAGTATGGTCTAAAAATTGTCATTTTTACTGTTCTCAGTGGATCACCTTGCCCACACAACTGTGCCTGCTCTTATACGCCTTCTGAGCAAGTTAAATGTATTTGCTTATCATATGTTCTACAGTTTCATCGCTCTCTTCCCATAGCCTACACTTTGTGTAGTAGCTATCGAAAAGGAGCCTTGTCTATTCAAGTTTTTATATAACTTAATTCTAATGGCGTTGTTCTGGACTACTCTCAAGAGCTATTTCATCATCATCATCATCATGACGTGCGGCTAGCACGGATATCCCTGACCCTCTCTCTCTCCACGTCTCCCTATCATTCATCACCTTCGGCAGGTCTTCAGGGTTACATCGCGTATCATCACATAGCTGCTGTATGAATGTTCGAGCTGGTCGTCCTGCTTTTGATTGGCCATATGCAGGGGTCCACAGGAGCACATCGCTTACGATCTCGTCTTTGCTTCTCCAGCAGTGTCCGGCATGTCTGGTTCGTCTACCTTGTATAGTTTTCGTGATAGGTGGAAGGTGGCCGTACAGTTGGCGCCGTGTGGGGTGTTGCTGCCAGGACCTGTTCAATATTGCTCGCAACATTCTTGTATAATTGCCGTCGAGCTTCTTCTCCAACCGTTTAGTCAGCGTCCAAGTAGTGCATCCATACAGCAGTATCGACACGACCGCAGCCTGGAAGAAACTGCGTTTCATTTTATCGGTCAGGTCTGATTTCCATATGATCGATAGCCTATCGATAGCTGTCCATGCCTTCGTTAGCCGTGTGTCGATGTCTTTTTCGGTTGATGATACGCTGCTTCCTAGGTAGGTAAATTTGTTAACCAGTTTCAGGGAGGTTCCGTCTAGTGTGGAGATGTCGCCTTTCTGATTAAAGCACATAAATTCAGTTTTGTGTGCATTGACATGGAGTCTAATGCCTGCAGCGGCTCGTTCCTAGTTTCTCTCTATTGATAGTATTATTTTACTCTTTGGTACTTTTTCATACCAATTTTAACTGATGGTCTTTCAATGAAATCTAGATGAGAGCATGTTTCTTCAAGTCTGCAGGACTCTTCTAAGTATCCCAACTAATCTTAACATTTCTGCGGCCTGGGTAATTGTGATTCCCTCTCTGATCTCCAATTCTCCCCAGTTCCAAATGCACCATATATCATTGGTATAACCTTCGCCATCATGTTCAGCAGTTTTTTCAGTTCTAGGACAAGATCCAAGTTTGTTTTTTCCATCTTTTCACTTTCTTTTATCGAAGATGGTTCACTGAAACGACAAAATCCACTGGTTTAAAAGTTTTTTTTTTAATTAACACGAAGCTGGTTTGGGAATATACGGCTTGTTTGTGAGGTCAAAATTTTGTCTAGTTCACTTCCTAAGGCTGGGACTGTAGAATACACCGACTGCGTCTTTGCAGAGAGGTATGACTCACCCCAAGCGAGCGTCCTGGACATGACACTAAACAATCTGATGGTAAGGCTCTAGTTCTGGATATCTAGGGAATGCGCAGTATCCATCAATTGCCACTGCTCCCTGGAAAACTCTGGCCCAGAATGGTAGCACCTAATAGGGTCAAATAGAACTTTTTGACAGTTAAACTATAAGAAAACAAATGACTTGCATTAAATTGAATTATTAGAAATAGAACTGCTTTGCCATTTAACTGTGTGTAAACAAATAACTGATGCTGAATTGAATTGTTAGTGATACATAACAATACTTGAAACCATAAAACTGTGTGCAAATAAATTAATATTAAAGAGAATTATTCTTTCTAGAAAACAATACTTGAAAACATTTAATAACGTGTTTAAAAAATGAGCTCAGCCTCGTTTAAAAATATTATCAACAAAATGTGTTGACAAATCCTATATATCTAATATATATGTAAAAACCGTTTTTGGTATTAAATAACGAACAATGGTTGATATGCCATAAAATCCAACCCAACCAAATCGTATTAGTTGCCTAAATTTCTGAGACGAAGCTTGATGGTTTTTTATCATTAAGGGTTTTCGGACTATTGTCGTCATCTTTATTGTTATTTCCACAACGTTTCGGCCGATATATCCTCCGGCCTTCTTCGGGTGTTTGTCGAACTCGGGAACCTTCACTAAACTTCGAACTACGTCTTTTATTGAATGATTTTTTTACCTGTGCTCATATTCAGATGTTTTTTTCATCTAGCCTTTTTAATTATCAGTTCCCATATTGTATTCAACTCTATACTTGGTCTACTCAGTAGGTCATTGAAGCCCAACACATGTGCTGATTCGTTAAGCCGTCTAATCTTCCAGTGTTCGGCCCTATCAGTTGTTTCAACTTTATCCCATAAGGGCAGATGGTTTCCCTTTTCTTTCCATATATGGTCCGCCATACCCGACTTTTCAATCTTTGAATTGTCCCACTGGACACATAGCGTAATGGTTAAAGGCGTTGGTCCCCTAAGCTTCTTAGGAGACAATCATCTGAAGGTTTCAGGTTCAATTCTGACTGCAGGCCTGTAACAATACGAGAATACTTAACACTTGTGGCTAGTTATGGCTAACGGAATCAGAACAGGTGACCCCCGTGGATTCAATAAAGGGCGTAGTTTGAAGTTCTGTGAAGGTTCCCGAGTTCGACAAACACCTGCAGAAGGCCGGAGGACATATCGACCAAAACGTTGTGGAAATAACAATAAAGATGAAGACAATAGTCCGAAAACCCCTAATGATAAAAAAACAACCAAATCATATATATTTTATATATAGGTATAAAGAGGATTTGGCATTATGTAATCTACGATGGTTGATATGCCATAAAAGCCAGCCAAACGAAATCATATATATTTAATATATATGTATAAAGAGGATTTGACATTAGGTAATCTACAATGGTCGATATGCCATAAAAGACAACCAAACCAAATCATATATATTTAATATATATGTATAAAGGAGATTTGACGTTAAGTAACCGACAACAGTTGATATGCCATAAAACCAAACCAATAGAGATCCAGTTCTTCTTTTTAGGTTTCTCATTGGCCGGATCAAGTTCTTCTCATGCGTAATCACCCCAGTTTGTCGCTTAACGTATCCATACCCTTGTTTTTCTTGTTTTCGTTTTCTTAATCTTTATGTAGACATTGCTGTTATACGTAGTTTTTGAACTGATGCATTTGTGCAATCCTCAAAACCTATCAATCCCTTTCCTCCTTCATTTCTTAACACATAGTGTCTTATGCCATGTGCATAAGGTCTTGTGCATCGTCATCAATTTCCTTCTCCCAGTGTCTATTTTCTGAGTTCCTCCTTTGTCAAATTAAAGAATCGTCTAAGTCAGAAGTATCCAAGCTTTTTGGTGAGAAGACCTCATTACTGGCAAATGAATAATCAAATGGTCGCATCTTTTAAAATCAAAAGAATTTAGTCTCCATTCAAGTGCAAGTGCTTATTTTTCATTTCCTTAGAGGATACCGTGGGCCGCACAGAACAGTGCAGTAGACTGCATGTGACTCGTGGGCAGCAGTTTACCCATCCCATGTCTAAATTATAATTATTATTATTTCACATCTTGCGTGTTTTTCCCACCAGCATTACCAGATGTCTTTTTACTGGACTCTAAGTGACAGCAAGTCACCTAGGGTCTCTAGGACTCTTCTCAGTATTCTAGTAAATTGCAAGAATGCAATAATTCGGATTGTCTCTATTCGTCCTTCGATTTCCAAGTCTTCCATCTTTTCCTTTCAAGCATTTGAAGACCCTTCCAAGCACGACAATTACATCTGGTATCACAGTTATACAAAGTTTTCTTAGTTATCTGGCATGGTCCTGGTACTTGTCCCTCTTTTAGCTTTCTTTAATTTTCCCTCTGTGGTCCGCTGAGACAGGGATGTCTGCTCTACAACAAGTTATCTTTTTTTTTATTTATCACTTAGTTTGGTTTTCTGGTCGGGATTAGGTGATCTGTTTCTAACTCAAAATCGCAGAGAATTTTATTCCTCCATTCTCCAAGACAGATTCTGGTTTGTATATGTTCCATTTTGTAATAAGGTAAAGTTTCATTTTCTTGCACAATTCCACGTCGATTACCTTTCACACCCAGTCACGTCTAATCTTATACTCTCTTTGCGCTAGTTTGATACATTCGATTTTGGGCTGTCAGCGTTCTTTTTAAAGGCGTTTGGACTGAAAATTAATCTCAAGAGTTTAAGTACCAGCCCCCTCTGGGATCCCATGATACTGGCCCAGACATACAGATAGAGGGGCAGGTACTAATCTAAATAAACAATTTCAAATATCTTGGCTCCACGGTCGCCAACAAAAATAGGCTATGTGCGGGACTCAATACAATGTAAAATGCTTCCAAGGCCGTTGGGGAGCTGAAGAAGCGAGTTTGACTCAACAAAGACCTTTCCATAAAAAAAAAATGGGCAGTGTACCACGCCATCGTTCTCTCAACCCTCCTGAAAGAAGCAGATACCCAAAAACTTCTCGTCAATATGATGTGTCACTTGCACAAAATACTAAATGTCAAGTGGTGGTGGCATATCCCAAATAAATTAATCCTGGAGAAATTTAAACTCCCTGGCATGTACGATATACTCGCAAAACCTAATATGAACTAGCCACTTAAACAAACTCGAGGACTGCAGACTCCTAAAATAGGTCCTGTACTTTCAACTTTGAGAAGATCCTATTTACCCAACCCCTCCGCCCGGGCAGGATATGACACAAGGTCAATTTTTAAGCGGAGTTTAACAGGTTTCCATTCAGAGTTTTCCTTCTCCTAGACTAGTTGCCTCACCAAGGCTGAAGAACCTAGTCTGCCCTACTATTTACCCATAGCTGGAGGGAGAATAATTGGATTCATACCTTTCCCAAGGGTATTAGTACTATGTGAAATGCAATCAGTCTTGTCCAGGAATTGAACTCGTATCGCCGTGTTCATACCCTGTGACGATAACCATTACACCACGGGCACCTTCAACTTTGAGAAGATTCACGTAAAAGAGGTTGAGCAAAATTCAAGCATATGGAAACCATCAAAAGAAACCTTTTGGGGTCATGAACATTTCTTCAGACAATTAATTGGTAATACCTGTCCAAAATTCGACAAACTGAAGGAAAAATTCAGCTGGAGGTCATCATCGGATATGATGGACAAGGAGTAGTACCAGCAGTAGCAATAGCAGCAGCAGCAGCAGTAGTAGCAGTAGTAGTATAAACGTTTTTATACGTTCAGTATGGCTTCCATCATCGGCATTGTCTTATTCAACCAATATTATCGTTACCTTTCAGGATTTGGAAGGAAAAACATAACATAAAAGAACAACGCTTGGAGAATAGGTCGTCTGCATTTAGAAGCGAATAACTTTCTCTTCTCGCACATGCGTTCTGAGTGCGCACAACGTTTATTACATTAAGGCAGAGATTTGAGGAAGTGTTTAATGCGTCTTTTCTACCATCAGAGAACGAAGAGAGCGGCGTGGCTTTGTTTATGTATAGAACCTGTAGTGAGGAAAATGAATTATATTCGAGACTAATGGACGTTAAAAAAAAGATATTATTGATGACCAAGTATAAATAAATAAATACATTAAAACTTTTATCTTCGTGTAAGCACAAACCTGAATGTATATTCATTTGCGTAGAGAAAAACAGGAAGATATTTGGTACACAACAAATCTAAATAATATATCGCCGATTTTCCTAGGGGATAGAGTGTTTGCCAATGGCCCATGGAGACCGGGGTTCAATCCCAGGTCGACACAAAAAATGGTACCTGATACATCCTTGGTTAAAGTGGAGCTATCCAGGGAAAGGAGCAGCGTTCTCCTCTACAACTCGGTGTAGTAGCTATCGAAAAGGGAGCCTTTAGGTCACCCTCGACAATGGTCGCCAACTTTACTTCCTTACTTAGCGTTCACCAATGGTCCGGAAGACCTGGGAACAATCCCATGTCGATTCATATCAAAGACTCAAAAAATGATACTTGATGCCTTCTTGCTTAACACTCAGCATTATAAGATACTGGTCAAGGGTAAGTAGAGCAATTCAGGGAAAGGAGTAGCGCCCTCTACAACACCTCGGTGTTGCAGCTATTGAAAAGGGAGCCTTCGTGTTGCTCTCGACAACGGTCAGCCAAAAGAAGAATATATATATATATATATATATATATATGTAGATATATATACAAGGATGAGTCAAAAGTGTTGCAAGTTTATGGCATCTATATCAAGTTACCGGAGCAATTCAAGCTGGTTAGGTACCCGTTGTGGTTGGTCGTATCGTGTTAGTTGGTGTGTTAACACGTTGTGCCTTGCTTACGAGTTTGAACTGGGCCATAACGCCGTGAAAAGAACGAAAACCAATCGTTATTTGAAATATGAAAGAGCAATTGATTACATTACAGAAAGTTGATATTCAAGGAATTTCACTTGGGTTGCTAGCGATTCGAAAATTCTGCAAGATCAGGCAGGCCTAAAACTGTGGATTCCGAGACTATTCTCCCAGCCATAGGAGCAAATTAGATGAGAAAAATCGGAGAGTATCAGGCGAGCTCGACATTTCATAGTCCAGTGAGATTCGTCATCTTCACCACTTCGGCAAAAGCACCGCAACTCCCGATTAGCGCCACATCTTAAAAAAATATTGCAAAATCTTTGTCTCGCCCTAGAATATATATACGTGGTGCACTCAATAAGTTTCCAGACTTTTTTTGTACGGCCATTTAAAATTGTGGTAGACTCTTGAATAGTCAGTATGTTATTGCTATACATCTTATGAGATGACTGACCAACTTTTAGGATTTCAGCTTCAAAGGAACAGCTACATAAGCAATTGGAATACACCCTACTAAAGCCTGATTGTCACAGCTGGTGAATTTCAAAAATGCAATCTGACACTTTAGAAGAACGATATGCAATAAAATTCTGTTTTAAACTTGGAAAAAATGCCACAGAAACGTATGGAATCCTTCAGACTGCTTTTCGACCATCTTGCATGAATTGAGCATCAGTTTTTGAGTGGCATAAGAGATTCAAGGAAGGCAGGGAGTCTGTGAGGGATGATGAGAGGTGTGGGAGGAGTAAGGAAGTCAATAAACCAGAGTTGATTGGCCAAAGGGTTAGGGTTAGAGTTACTATGTTGAGGAAGAGATTCCTATGGAAGAGGCCAGCACTCTTCAAATCGGGTCAGTGGCATTTCCACCAGGACAATGCACCAGTCCACAACTCCATCCTTGTCACAGACTATTTGAGCAAGATGGGCATCAAGACAGTTCCTCAGCCTCCCTATAGTCCAGACCTTGTTCTCTGTGACTTTTGCTTATTCCCTAAGCTCAGAGACTGTCGTTATGAGACAATTGAGGAGATGAAAGAGGCTATATCGAAGGTCATTGACACGCTCAAGCAAGAGGACATCCATGGGGTCTTCCAGAAGTTGTTGGAACAGTACAACAAGTGCATTGCAGCTGGAGGAGATTATTTCGAAGGGGACTACAGTTTCATGTGTGTACTCTCAATAAAAGTGCCCATACGAAAAAAGTCTGGAAAGTCATTTAATGATCGTAGTATGTTTATACATACATATCTGAAACGAAAATGAAGTGACTCTCAATCACATTTATAGTTCTGTCATAAATTTTTTTTCGATAGGTTTTTAATTCCCGCTTCATCAGATGGCAAACATTCATTTTGGGGGAGTGAAATCAGCAAATATAGTTTGTTTTTTTTTCTTTTATATAAAAAAAGAAAGGAAGAAGAGGAAAAGCGAAAGAAAAGGGAAGGAAAAGAAGAAAGGAGTATCAGGCGAATAATGAAAAGGTGGTTAGATGATAAAGACATATATAGTGGCTATACTGTTCCCCGCCCCATCCCCCAATGTCACTATTTGTAGTTTCACGGTAGCTTTTTGAGTCTTAGTAAAATTTGCGTTTATCTCCTAATTAGTTATTTTATTATCTCTTCAATTCCTATGAATAAGCCAACAATTAATAAATTCCTTCACAAAAAATGGCAACAAATATTGTGCAATAACATCCACAATGAACTCTTCCAAATTCAGCCCACCTTGGGAGAGTGGAGACCAGCATCAAGAAAATCAAGAAGAGAACAAGTTGTTATATCCCGATTGCGAATTGGTCATACAAGGCTTACTCACTCTTTCATTTTGAAACAGGAACCACAACCACAGTGTTTAACCTGCCAGACAACTTGCATGGTTAAACACATTCTTATAGAATGCAGTACTTTCGCTGTTATCAGAAAGCGATTTTTCAAAGTAAATAACTTAACCGATCTGTTTGAGAACGTCAAAATAGATGACATTCTGTCCTTCTTGAGAGAAACAGAGTCGTACCAAAAAATATGACAACTTAAAACTGGTTAATCTTGTGCAAACAAATGAAATCCTGCTAATAGAAAATTTTACCTACCTTAATATTCGTTTGGAAATCTTTGGTTGAATATGTCTGTACATATAGACAGAATTTGACGTTAAATGGCCAACAAAGGTTGATATGCCATGAAACCAAAACAACCAACCAACCCATGAATAAAATCTTATTTCTATCAAAGAAACAAACTGACCACGTGTGGTACTTAATTTTGGCCAGAGATGGTAAAGGCAGAAGTAATCTCAGACAATATGGTGCCAAAAAGCTACCTCCCACTATATGTCAAAAACTACTATTGGGCCCTTAGTACAAAATTGGGAAACGGACTGTTAAGGCAGGAGAAAGATAGCTAGCAGAAAAGCTTCGTCACTCGCTTCTTGAAGAGCCGATTAGCATTCTAAGAGGCAAGAAGTTTCCCGAGAAATTCTACGAAAGTCGACGCCACTTAAATTCCCCTGAGCTAACCAAAAGACTAAAATTCAACCTGAGAATTCTTCTGAAAAGAAAACTTCACAGGAGACTCGGTTAAAATTAAATAAAAACTAAAAACAAAACTCAATTAAAACCAACTAAAAAATAAAATTCAACCTAAGAATTCTACTGAAAGACAACTTTACAGAAGACTCAAAATTAAATGAAAATTGAAACTCTACAACGAAATTGAAACTCTTCAACGAAATTAAAAATTAAAATTAAATTCAAAGAACTTTGTTATCTGAACCCTCTCTCTCATATAAGTCCCGCAAATTACACTAAAATTTGCAAGCTTTATCTTTTCTATCATTCTAAATTTTATGATTGCATCCTGTTTCTTTGTATAAAATTCCTTTCTAAAGCTTTCTTGTCTGTATTATCTTTTTGAATTATTGTCCGAACTAGAAAACTGCGGAACTTACCAATTCGAAATTACCGTTAAAAATTACACTCTAAAGCCCCCTAAAAACATGACCCCTTGAAATAATAAACTTGGCTTTAGTGTCATTTTCTTCATATTGAATTTTGTTCTTTAAATTCATGGACCTGGTCCGAAGAGTTTATGGACTATCTTACTTGACCTTTTTGTCTCCTAAAGCGTTGCTTTCGATGGTAACTATGTTTACTCAAAATCTCAATGAATGGTGTTAGAGTCAAGTATTCACTTTTAATACAGGGTGCACCCCACCAAAAAAAACAGAACCCATAAACAATTTTATTACTTCTACAAAAATAAAGCAAAATAATTCTAATTTTGTACACCCGAACTTCTGGACATGTTGGTGAGTGCTGAGTGCTTAAGATCGCTGATGGAGGATATGTAGATGTAAGTCAGCATTGCGTAGACTCAGGGTCATTGGTGCTGAGTGACTGTTAATTTCTCGCCTAAGTGATCCACAGACCTTGTTGTTTCCATGCGATGGGTATATTTACCATCATTCCCCACTCAAGAGTATATACTCTTGACTGGAGAATGATACGAAATATGATTTACATATATATGTGTGTGTGTGTGTGTGTGTGTGAGTGTGTGCATGTGTGTGTGACAGATATTGAGTACTTTTCATGCAAAGAATCTACTTCATATCCTGAAAAGGCAAGAATTAAATTTATGATTTTCAATCAAAAATATATGGGTTCTGTTTTTTTTTTGTGGGGGGAGAGGGTCACCCTGTACTTTAATCTAAATATCCCACTAGGTCGTTGTCGATATTTTCGATAAAATCTAACAGAAACTAAAAAAAACAAATTAAATTGACAAATTTAAACTTTTCCTTACGCTATAAGGCCCGTAGCATTTGCCAAGTAAATCCTTCAAACTAAGAGCCGATCCCCCCTCCCGCAGAACGTTGTTCTATTAATTTCTATAATTAATTTGTTTTATACCCAAATCCCTATGTATTATGTTCCCTAGTTTCATCCAATTCAAACGTCATGTTCTTCTAATGTTTTGTGATAATGTAATTCACTATATTTACAAATAAGAAAAAAAGTAAAGTTAGCGACCATCGTCGTGGTTGAGCCGAAGGGTCTCTTTTCAATAGCTACAACACCAAAGTGTAGGGCAGGGTGCTACTCTTTTCCTCGGAGCGTTCCACTTTACCCTTGATACGTACCTTATAATGCTGAGTGTTAAGCAAGGAGGTACCAAGTACCATTTTTGAATCTTTGGTAAAACTTGACCAGGGATTGAACTCCGGTTTACCGAACCAGTGGCGAACACTCTACCCGCTGAGTGCTTAATATCGCTGATGGAGGATATGTAGACGTAAGTTAGCATTGCGTAGACTCAGGTTCATTGGTGCTGAGTGACTGTTAATTTCTCGCCTAAGTGATCCAAAGACCTTGTTGTTTCCATGCGATGGGTATATTTAGCACAATTTCCCACTCAAGAGTATATACTCTTGACTGAGGAATGATACGAAATATGATTTATATATATATATGTGTGTGCGTGCATGTGTGTGTGACAGATATTGAGTACTTTTTATTTATAGCTATAAAAAACTACAAATTACTATACCTTTCCAAGGAAACTAGAATAGCATTCTAAGTCTATCGATTTAATTGCAGACAGGGAAATAAACAACTTCAAGTATTACCTAAAAACATCCCTATACCAAAACAGCTCACAGTGAGTTAATACTAATGAATAAAATATAGCATCTGATAGATCACTCATTCTTCTCATCATATGTCACACAGTTGTATATAAAAGGTTACCTATCACGTGTAAACCAATGGGTCTAATGATAGCATAAGCGATAAACTAACAGTCAACAAGGCGCCGTTAATTTGGTTTGGTTTTATTGCATATCAACCATAGTAAATTATTTAATGCCAAATACTTTTATGCATATATATATATCAAATAAATGATTTCTAAACACATTCTGTAGATAACATCATTAAACGAGCCTGGGCTTATATTTTTGTTTTGTTTTTTGCACACAGTTAAATGGTTTCATTTATTTCTATCTAATACGAATAATTTTCTTTAATATTAATCCTTTGTTTGCATACAGTTAAATGTTTACAAGTATTGCTATTTAACACTAAGAATTAAATCAAACATCAATCATTTGTTTACACACAGTTCAATGGTCAAACAGTTCTATTTCAACTAATTCAGTTTCCAATAGTCAAAGTTGATTAGTTCTTTGTATTGCTGTGTATTACTAACAATTCAAATTGTAGTCTCTTATTTACAGGCAGTTAAAGAATCAAATAGTTCTATTTTAAACAATTCAGTTTAATATGTCAACAAACTTAAATGGTCCAAGTATTCCTATATATCACTAACAATTCAATTAGATAAATATCAGTCATTTGTTTACACACAGTTAAATGATAAAACAGTTCTGTTTCAAGCAATTCAGTTTAGCACAAGTTATTTGTTGGAATTCAGTTTAAATATCATAGCGCGCAGTTCAAATATCAAACATTAGATAGGACCCTATCAGGTGCTATCACTCCGAGCCAGGGTTGACCAGGGAGCGATGGCAATGGAAGGGTACTCAACATTCCCCAAAGCTCTAGCATTACTGGAGCCTCACCATCAGATTGTTCAGTGTCATATCCAGCACACCTGTTCGGAGAGTTTTACCCCCCTGCTGAGATGTATTCGGTGTATTCTACAGCCTCAGCCCACAGGACCAGTTGACACTCTCAACACAATCCCAACACACACACACACACACACACACACACACATATATATATATATATATATATATATATATATATATATATATATATAGTTAAAATACAATAAAATTAGAGATTGTATTCTATATAAATTTATTTCGCTTTTACAAACTCTTCAGATGAATTTCAAATTTGAGATTTGAAATCCACGTGAAAAGCATGTAAAAGTGAAATAAATTTGTTATGGATAGTAAGTAAAGTCAGTGACTGTAGCCGTGGGCGACGAGAAGGCTCCCTTTTCAATAGCTACTACACCGAGGTGTAAAGGATGGCGTTTCTCCTTTCCCTGGATTGCTCCACGTTACCCTTGATACGTACCTTATAATGCTGAGTGTTAAGCATGGAGGTATCAAGTACCATTTTTAAAAGTCTTTGGTATGACTTGACCTGGGATTGAACCCAGGTCTCCCGGACCATTGACGAACACTCTACCCACTAGGCCAATGAACCGTTTATACAATCTCTAATTTTCTTGTATTGTAAACAAATATATGTTTTTACTCTGCAGGTATATTTTGTATTAAATAGCCATGCATTGAGCACTAATTTTTGGGATATTCACAGTCCTTATTAACTTTATATATATATATATATATATATATATATATATATATATATATATATATATATAAGTTATGGTTCTTACTTGCTCACTTGGTGAATTTATTGAGGAATAAATGTTGCAGTATAGATAAATACTGCTCAATATCAATGATAAAGCATTTACACAAACACACACACACACACACACACATATATATATGTATTTAAAGGTAGTGTCCGTGGCCCTGAGTTTCAAGTATTTTGCAATATATATATATATATATATAGAGAGAGAGAGAGAGAGAGATGGTAGCTCAGGGAGTGGCAGTACCGCCTTGAGCTACCGAAACTGTGTTATTACCCTGGTTGGCGACTGATGAAGGCGGGGTATCGCACGTGCTTTCACACGTTGTATGATGAAAAAAAATCGATACTGCTATATGGATGCACTACATGGACGCAAACAAAACGGCTGGAGAAGAAGCTAGATGGCAATTACACAAGAATGCTGCGTGCAATCTTGAACAAGTCCTGGCAGCAACACCCCACAAGACACCAACTGTACGGCCACCTGCCCCCTATCACGAAAACTATTCAAGTTAGACGAACCAGACATGCAGGACACTGCTGGAGAAGCAGGGACGAGCTCATAAGAGATGTACTCTTATGGACCCCCACACATGGCCGTGCAAAAGCAGGACGACCAGCTCGAACGTACATTCAGCAGCTATGTGAGGATACAGGATGTTGTCCTGAAGACCTACCTAGGGCGATGAACGATAGGGAGGAGTGGCGAGAGAGGGTCAGAGATATCCGTGCTACCAGCGCGATATGATGATGATGATATATATAGAGAGAGAGAGAGACTTGACTGATTTCCAAAGTGTTCATTTTTTTAGCAAAAAAATAGGTTTGAGAAGCTGTAATTTTTCTCTCTATATTTTCGCATTATTCGACCAATCAGCACATTCGGGTTATTTTTTTTTTAATTTCAAGATACTTCAAGGAAGACAATATTTGACTTACTGCAAAATTTTTTTGTAGCCTCAAAACCCAGAATAATTTTAGAAATATTTTCTCTCCAAAAATATAAAAAAATACAATTTCCCGGCTAATTACCTTCATAGATAAATACACAACTTTTTAAGCAAATTTTGAGCCTTCCTTAATAGTATAAATATGCGAAGCTTTGAAATTTCTGGCAGTGGTCGTATCGATACTGCTGTATGGATGCACCACTTGAACGTTAACTAAACGGCTGGAGAATTCGCTTGACGGCACTTAGACAAGAATGCTGCGAGCAATATTGAACAAGTCCTGGCGGCAACACCCCACAAGACACCAACTATACGGCCACCTGCCTCCCATCACAAAAACTATCCAAGTTAGACGAACCAGATATGCAGGACACTGCTGGAGAACCAGGGGCGAGCTCATAAGGGATGTACTCCGATGGACCCCCACATATGGCCGGGCAAAAGCAGGACGACCAGCTCGAACATACATTCAGCAGCTCTGTGAGGATACAGGATGTAGCCCTGAAGACCTGCTAGAGGTGATGAACGATAGGAAGAAGTGGCGAGAGAGGGTCAGGGATATCCGTGCTAGCGGCACGACATGATAATGATGATGAAGTATGGAATTGTTTATACTTATTTAATTAACAGTAAGTAACGAATTATCACTTACTCAAATATCTTTCGGTTTATTTCTTTTGAGTAAAAATCTATATTGTTATTTTTTACAACTGTTTGGTTTCTTGGTTTCAATAGCATATCAAATTTTGTGGGTTATTTAATGTCAAAGCCAGCTTTCTAGAAGAACAGTAGTGATACTATTTAAAGGATAAGGGGGTTCATACCTTTCCCAAGGGTATTTGCCCGAAAGTGAACGTACTAGCGCGATTGGATTTCGAACTCGCATACTACGATTCCGCAATCCATCGCTTTAACCATTACACCACGTGGAGACCCCCACCGAATATTGTATTTCATTTGAACTCGTTTAATTTTTCTTAAACCAAATGAATTTGCTGTCTAAATTTCTGAGACGAAGCTTGATGATTTTTATCATTAAGGGTTTTCGAACTATTGTCTTCATCTTTATTGTTATTTCCACATCGTTTCGGCCGTTTCGCCAACGGAATCAGAACAGGCGACCCCCGTGGATTCAATAAAAGACGTAGTCAAAGTTCCGTGAAGGTTTCAGGGTTCGACAAACACCTGAAGAAGGCCGGATGACATATTGGCCGAAACGTTGTGGAAATAACAATAAAGATGAAGACAATAGTCCGAAAACCCTTAACGATAAAAATCATCTAGCTTCATCTCTGAAATTTAGACAACAAACATTTGAAGAAGGCCGGAGGACATATCGGCAGAAACGTTGTGGAAATAAAAATAAAGATGAAGACAATAGTCCGAAAACCCTTAATGATAAAAATCACCAAGCTTCGTCTCAGAAATTTAGACAACCAAATGAATATTTGTATACATTTATTTTAGTTTTAAAAATATTCGTCAATCCCAAGCCGAATATAATATCCCGCAGCAGTTCACGTACATTTACGTTTATCCATAAAGGTATTTTCTCTCTCACATAGTGACAAACAGAAGCAAAGAGTTTTACACGCACGAAATATGTCCCTTTATATTAAGCTAAAAATTACTGCTTTTCTTCATTGCACAAATCTTAACCCTATTCAAAATCTTTACGCTTAAACTTGTTTTATCTTTGCTTAGAAGAAAAGTTTTTGTACTTTTGTTTTTCAGCAAACTTTTTACTGGATTTAAAGAAATGAAAATTTAAAATTTTCAGATCGGATTTTTTTCAATTCATTTTCTTCTTCATCCGATATATATATATATATATATATATATATATATATATATATATATATATATATATATATATCTTATTTTTCTTCAGCCTATTTCTCCTTTGTTTTTTTCCTCTTACCTGAGTTTTTCCTCATATCTCACGAGTTCTTCTTCTTCTTCTTCATCTATTCTTCTTCTTCTTCTTCTTCTTCTTCTTCTTCTTTCTTTCTTTCTTTCTTTCATCACATTTCGATTTATTTTTATCATTCATTTTCTTTTTTCTTTCTTTCTTTCTTTCTTTCTTCACTTTAGCTCGAACCTTCTTTTGTTTCCTGGGTATGAGAACTAATTAATTATGGTTCTGAGGTGACCCTTTTGTTGCCATTACTCCCAGGTTCGAGTCTGACCCGGAGTGGTACTATCTTGTAGTCCTATCTATGGGTCAAATAGATATCCTTGAAAATGAACAGTATCAGACAGGATTACTTAAATCCATCTAACTGTGAGCAAATAATTTGTATTAAGAACAGTTATTTAAGGATATAACAGTTTATAAATGGATAATTCTATTTGTTGTTTTAAAATATATAATTACTTGAAAAAAGACTGACTTCCTCATTAAAAAACAAGGTCTGGCATGGCGAAACATCAACCAACCGACCATCCAAACGATTTATTGTTATTATTATTATTATTACTTTTTCTTTCTTTCTTTCTTTCTTTCTTACATCATACCTTGATTTATCTTTATCATCCTTTTTCTTTTTTCTTTCTTTTTCTTTCCTTCTTTCTTACCCTTACTTCTGTCATCTTCCTTTGTTCTTTGTCACTTCACTGTTAATTCCATTCTCCTCCGACTTCTCACCTCCATCCTCATCTTGCTTCTCTCTTTCGTTTTCGTTATCTTTTCCTCTTCTCATCTTTCATTTTCTCCTCCCCCCCTCTCTCTCTCTCTCTCTCTCTCTCTCCAACCCTTTCCATCAAGTCTCCACTCGTTTTAAATCTTTCAGACGAATACGATTATGCTTATTTTTCTCATTAAGCTCTTAAACTTCTTACGTTTGTTTCTTGTTTCTTTAATTCTTATGATTTTTTTCTACTTTAACTAATCTAAATTCATTCCCCCAACCTGCAGTTTTGTGTCTCCGATTGGGTCGCTTATCTTCTTTTTTTACCGAAAGAATACAGCTCTTTAGTCAAGGGAGGTAATAAAACCTTGACGTTGTTCCTAGCCCCGTGTAATTAGTTTCCAGCCGATGCAAAATGGCTGCTTGCTTCGCGCTTTTTGCAAAATGCCGACGACGAAGCAAAACAAAAAAAAACAATTTAAAAGAACAAAAAAACATTCAATATGGCTTCCATTTGAATAATACTTCTGATTTTTCTTTTAATTTTAACGGTTTTTAGAGAAATTTGTTTCTATTTTCTTCAATGGTTTAATGTTCAGTTTGCATTTTTTTTTTTGTTTGATTTTTTGTTTCTTTTTTTCTTTTGTTTGTTGTTTTTTTTTGTGTTGTTTTTTTTTTTTGGGGGGGGGGGTCTTTTCATCAAAGGAATACAAGTGTAAGTATGCTGGTTTTAACTATTTCACTTTCGAACAAGATTTTCCGGTATATTTTTTGTTTAACTTTCAAAGACTAACGGTATACATAATTCAGCATACAGAAAATCTGAGACGACGACTAATTAAATAGATAATATTGATTGACTGATTTTAACGGCACATCAACCCGTGCAGGACTATTTAATACCAAGCGATTAAGGAAAGCGTTAATATGTAAGAATATAATGAATTCTTTTGTGTAGTCATATCTAATGAGTTTTAGGGGAGTTTGGATACAGTCTTATCGAATATAACTAATTTTTAAACATTTATTTTACCCATAGATAACCCCCTTTATTGCCATCGCTTCTAGATCCACTCTAAACCGGAGTGATAGCACCTGATAGGGTCCTATCTCTCGGCAAATAGAACTCAACTGTATAATTACGCTAAACTGAATTGTTTGAAATAGAACTGTTTTTATATTTAACTGTGTGTAAACATACAAACTGTGTACGTAGGCTAAACTGAATTGTTTAAGATAGAACTGTTTTTCAGATTTAAACTAGTCTCGGTTATTACAGCCAGTTGATGACACCAAGTCTCGGTTTTATAACCAATCTCTGTTCTATAACCTAATCGCTGTTCTATAACCAATCTCTGTTCTATAACCTAATCACTGTTCTATAACCAATCTCTGTTCTTTAACCTAATCGCTGTTCTATAACCAATCTCTATTCTATAACTGTTGCGTATCACCCACCTTTTTCCACAGAATGAACTAGTCAATCTGCCATATAAAGCAGTAGCTACTAATACCAGGGCAGACTAGAAGGTGAAGAGCAGCTTCTTATAGGAATAGTATTAGAGCGTTGGAGACTGGAGATCGCACTAGATCACCTTACTTGCTACCGTAATAACGGAAGCCAATACTATCGTTGGACTATATCTTTATTCTGTATTCACTAATCCTATGTTCTTGCCTACTCTAGTCTCTCTATTGTATATACTTTTTCCTGAGAATATATCTCTATTTCCTCTCATATCGTGGTTTGTCCTTTATTTAATATTACAAGCGTTCACTAATCCTATGTTCTTGTCTACTAATAGTCTCTCTATTGTATATACTTTTTCCTGAGAATATATCTCTATTTCCTCTCATATCGTGGTTTGTCCTTTATCTAATATTACAAGCGTTCACTAACCAGAACACTAGAATAACCAATCTTAGTTGCTGCCGCCAATTGATTAAAATCTATCATCAGCACCGAATTTTCATTTGGAAATAAAATTTACAAGTACAAAGTATGACAGAAATACCTTGTACATTATGTGTAGCACAAGTGTACTTTTGCAAGTGGCAATGGTAGCTCCACCTAGCTAATGACATACCATTTGTTTTTCAGATATGATCAATTATGTTCATGGCTTGAACTGGTGCAAACTATACATTTGCTGGTGAAACATTTTTAAGACTGGTGAATCTGTTGTTGCTACACAGAAAGCTTTTAGAGCTCATTTCAGGTTGTTTGGTTTGGTTTGGTTTGTTGGTTTTATGGCATATCAACCTTTGTAGGTTATTTAACACCAAATCCATTTTTATGTAAATAATCTGTTCTATTGAAAACAGTTAAGTTTAGCATAAGTACAGAGTTTAATTGTCAAAAACATTTCCATTTCAAACTATTCAAGCAGTTATATGTAATAATTCAGTTAAGTGTAAATACAGTTTTAATGTCGAAAAACAGTTCTATTTGAAATAATTCAGTTAAGCATAAGCACGCAGTTTAAGTATAAGTACGGTTTAATTGTCAAAAACATTTCTATTTCAAGCTATTCAGTTTACTCAATTCAGTTTAGCATAAGTATGCTGTTATTTCTATTTAACCCATAGATAGGGCCCTATCAGGTGCTACCACTCCAGGCCAGAGTGGACCTGGGAGCGATGGCAATGAAGGGGTACTCCGCATTCCCCAAAGCTCCAGCATTGCTGGAACCTCACCATCAGATTGTTTAGTGTCATATCCAGGACACTCGTTGTAGAGGGTCTTACCCCTCTGCAGAGAAGCAGTCGGTGTATTCTACAGCCCCAGCCGACTGGGCAAATTTTAGGTTGTGTCGGAATAACGCTGTTCCTAATAGAATATTCAACCTAAATTAGTACTGATTTTCTGCTAAGGTTACTTGTGTATTATAAATGATAAAGTGGACGTTTTTATACAATTTATTGTATAATACATTCGCACTTTTGCTTCTTGAGCAGTATGCAGGTAGAATCCTTGAACTTAGAAAAAAACTGTAAGTCTACGTGAAAACATTCAGGTATAAAAATATAAGACAGTGAAGATCGAACTCGGTTATAAATATCTTCAAAACCAGCTGGTTAATCATAACACTCAAATGACATAATCAACGATGTAATTATTTTTAAAAATACTGGCATCGATATTTCATTACACAAGATTTGATATGGCGTAAAACCAACCAACATGTTTTTCTTTTCTTCTTTTTCTTCTCTCTCTCTCTCTCTCTCTCTCTCTCTCTCTCTCTCTCTCTCTCTCTCTCTCTCTCTTGTTATCTTTACATATTTCCAAGCTCAGTCGGCTGGGGTTGTAGAATAAACAGACTGTACAACCATACACACGCATACACCTACACGCACACACACACCCACGTACATAGAGCTCAGCCCATATAATAGTTGCTCCAGATGGCTGTATCTCTTTAGAGGAATAAGAACCCCTCGCCCGACAAAGAAAATCCAGCATATAACATTAAACAATCTGATGGTGAGGTTCCAGTAATCCTAGAGCCTGGAGAAATGCAGAGTACCACTTTATTGCCATCGCTCCCAGCACCACCCAGGCTCGGAGTGGTAGCACCTGATAGAACCCTATCTATGGGTCAAATAAAACTGTTTGACATTTAAATTGAGACCAAAGTAATGACTTATGCTAAATTGAATTGTTTGAAATAGAACAGTTTGATCATTTAACTGTATGTAAAGAAATGCTTACTTGAATTGTTTGTGATACATAGCAATACTTCGAACCATTTAACTGTGAGTAAAAGAATAAGCTTAAGCTCATTTAAAAACATTACCGACAAAATGTGTTTACTTATCATATGTATTTAATGTATATTTATAAGAGGGTTTAGCATTAAATAATCTATAATGGTTGATATGCCATAAAACCCAAAAAAACCGAATCATATATATTTAATATATATAAAGGATTTGGCATTAAATAACCTACAATGATTGATATGCTATAAAACCCAACTAAACCAAATCATATATATCTAATACATATGTATAAAGAGGATTCGGCATTAAATAACCTACAATGATTGATATGCTATAAAACCCAACCAAACCGAATCATATATATTTAATATATATGTATAAAGAGAATTTGGCATTAAATAACTTACAATGGTTGATATGCCATAAAACCAAACCAACCGAATCATATATATTTAATATATATGTATAAAGAGGATTCGGCATTAAATAACCTACAATGATTGATATGCCATAAAACCCAACCAAACCGAATCTTACATACTTCCATCTTCTTGAGTTCTTTGTTATTTTTCTTTTCCTTAGTCTCCTTTTCTCTTAATTCTATCCTCCTCGTACTTCTCACTTATTCATCTCAGTACTCTTCGTCTTTGTTGCAACAGCCACTTGGTCAAACATAGATTCTGTTGATACTATCTGTAGGTAACATGGTTATCGTCGTAGGAAATGAACACGGCGACACGAGTTCAAATCCTGTTCGAGACTAGCATTTCACATAGCACTAATACCCTTGGAAAAGGTATGAATCCAATTATTCTCCCTCCAGCTATGGGTAAATAGTAGGACAGACTGGGTTCTTCAGCCTTGGTGAGGCAACTAGTCTAGGAGAAGGAAAACTCTGAATTCAAACCTGTTAAACTCCACTTAAAAAAAAAAAAGATTGACCTTCTGTCATATCCTGCCCGAGCGGAGGGGTTGGGAAAAATCCTGCCCGAGCGGAGGGGTTGGGTAAATATGATCTGTTGGTAACATAAACTGTCATCTTTTTTTTTTTTACTTATACTGAACTTAATTTTGTCCCAAAATGCAAATCTTACCTTTAGCCTGAGAGACTGTTTGTTCCAAAATTCAACGCGGAGGGTGATGTTCTGAAACGCTGCACTAAACGGTATCGGTGAATCATTTCTGAGTCGTACTACATAGCCATCTTTTTGTCTGATTGGCTCATCGACCATCGAGTAACCATACCTGTCCGGATAAATACATTTTGGGGTCCGCTTGTTAGTCGTATTCTCTTTCCAAATGCCACTGAAACAAGAAAGAATACACGATAAAAATCTTGTTTGCGTTCATGTGAAGGCCAATGCCTCCTGCTGACTGCCCCAGGCTATGCAACGGGAATTCGGCTGGGGTAAGTGTATTTGCAAGAAACGCTATATCATCTACATAGTCTGCGTCCGTGATAGTTTCTGCGGGATATCGTCTGCTTCTTACTTTTTTAGTATAAAGTCATTTTCTTTTATTAGATCTATCGACATTCGAAGTACATAGTCTAGGCAAAAGTAGTGTCTATATAATACTAAAATTTAGTAATTTATATATATATATATATATATATATTACTAAAGTCCAGTGTTGTATATATACTGTAAATTTATTGATATCTATATATTACAAAAATTATCCCGACATGTATGTTCACTGATTTCAAGTTGTATACTTGCCCAGGAAAAATCACGTAATTAGCATGTTCACTTTAGTTTTCTATTTAGGATATTCACCGAGGCTTTCTATTTAACACTAAATAAACTAATAACAAATAAGGTGCAAAACATTTTTCTATTATAACTGAACATTCTGGTTTCATAAGATATGCCTTGAACAAACACGGTTAAATCATTTAAATTAGTGATATAAATTTTTAAGCCATTCAAAAGGAACTATGGATGACCCAGACTTTGATCTGATATCTCTGATTTTGATCTGATGACCTAGACTTTCATCTGATGACACGGACTTTGATCTGATGACAGATTTCGATCTAAGGATCCAGATTTTGATCTAATGACCTAGACTTTCATTTGATTACCCAGACTTTCATCTCCTGACGCAGGCTTGATCTGATGACTCAAATTTTGATCAGATGACCTAGACCAAAGATAGCATAATTTTATCATTTCAGGTGGAAGTGATTTCAAGAACCTAATGATAATAGTAATCCTTTGGAGGTGCCCGTTGTGTTATGGTTATCGTCGTAGGAAATTGACACGGGTTCAAATCGTGGAGGAGACTGATTGCATTTCACATAGCACTAATACCCTTGGGAAAGGTATGAATCCAATAACTCTCCCTCCAGCTATGGGTAAATAGTACGACAACCTATGTTCTTCAGTCTTGGTGAGGCAACTAGCCTAGGAGAAGGAAAACTCTGAATGCAAACCTGTTAAACTCCACTTAAAAATTGACCTAGTGTCATATCCTGCCCGAGCGGAGGGGTTGGGTAAATATGGATAATAGTAATCCTTTGTAAAGAATTATATCTTCAAGTAACTATTCTTAACACAAATAAAGTGCGCATAGTAATATGGTTTCAAATATTTCTGTCTGATACTTATGATTTTCAAACAGGTCTACTTGACTCAAAGATGGGACCTTAAGAGATACAACCACTCTGAGTCAGAGTGGACCTAAGAATAATGACAACGAAGGTATGACTCCACACTCCCCTAAAACTCAAAAAATGGAGCCTCAACACCGAATGCAGTGGGAGTGTCCTCGTGGTGTAATGTTTAAAGCGATGGACAGCAGAATCGTAGTAAGCGAGTATGTACTCCAGTTGTGCTATTACGTTCACTTTCGGGCAAATACCCTTGGGAAAGGTACGAACCCCCTTATCCTCCCAGCTATGAGTTAAATAGTACCACTACGGTTCTTCTGGGAGAATAGCTTTGGCATTAAATAACCTACAAAGGTTGATATGCCATTAAACAAAGAAACCAAACCAAACCGAATGCAGTTTAGTGTCATATACTGGACATCTCTTCTTTTTTTGTGGGGAAGTCCTATCTCTTTACCGCGTAGATAGTCGGCGTTTTCTTGACCCCAGCGCGACCGAAAAGTTACAAATGGTAATTGATGCAATAAAAAATAAATCCAAATGATAAAAAGGGGGATAAATTATTTATTTATTCATTTTTCATGGGGCCAAAGTTATTCACAAAATAATTTCACTGAGTTTTGTGAAGATTTCTTTTTATTATTTTTTTTTAGAATGAAAGAGAATGAAAGATGAAAGAGAATGAAAGATGAAGATTTCTTTTTATTATTTTTTTTTAGAATGAAAGAGAATGAAAGATGAAAGAGAATGAAAGATGAAAGAGAATGAAAGAGAATGAAAAGCTTCAGAAATTTATCAATTTTAATCATATTTTTTCCGGATTGTTAGTCATAACTAAGCAATAATGCTATGTACTTAGTTTACATTTCCATATTATTACTCCTAATTAAATTATGATCCTATTATCCTCCTAGTTATAGGTTAAACAGTTTCACTGCTGTTCTTCGATAAGGATGGCTTCGGTATTAACTAACCCATGTAGATTGAAATACCAATAAACAAAGAAGCCAAACAAACCAAAGCTACAATACTTCGTAATTATTTAATATTCCTAGATTGTTACACCAAACTAAGCAATAATGCTAAGTACTTATTTTAAAGTTCTAGATTGTTAGACCAAACTAAGCAATAATGCTAAGTACTTATTCTAACGTTCTAGATTGTTAGACCAAACTAAGCAATAATACCAAGTACTTATTCTAAAGTTCTAGATTGTTAGACCAAACTAAGCAATAATGCTAAGTACTTATTCTAAAGTTCTAGATTGTTAGACCAAACTAAGCAATAATTGCTAAGTACTTATTCTAAAGTTCCAGATTGTTAGGCCAAACTAAGCAATAATGCTAAGTACTTATTCTTCATTTCTAGATTGTTAGTTCAAACCAAGCAATCATCATCATCATCATGTCGTGCCGCCAGCACGGATATCCCTGACTCTCTCTCTCGCCACTTTTCCCTATCGTTCATCGCTTCTGGCAGGTCTTCAGGGCTACATTCTGTATGTTCACATAACTGCTGAATGTATGTTCGTGCTGATCGTCCTGCTTTTGCCCGGCCATATGTGGGGTCCATAGGAGTACATCACTTATGAGCCCGTCCCTGCTTCTCCAGCAGTGTCCTGCATGTCTGGTTCGTCTAGCTTGGATAGTTTTCGTGATGGGAGGCAGGTGGCCGTATAGTTGGTGTCTTGTGGGGTATTGCCGCCAGGACTTGTTCAATATTGCTCGCAGCATTCTTGTGTAATTGCCGTCTAGCTTCTTCTCCGGCCGTTTTGTTAGCATCCATGTAGTGCACCCATACAGCAGTATCGATACGACAGCTGCCTGGAAGAAACTGCGTTTCATTTTATCGGTCAGGTCTGATTTCCATATGATCGATAGCCTGTTGATGGCTGTCTATGCCTTTGTTAACCGCGTGTCGATGTCCTTTTCGGTTGATGAGACGCTGCTTCCTAGGTAAGTTAATTTGTCTACTAGTTTAAGAGGGGTACTGACCGGACATTGGCCAATGGCCCGGGAAACCTGGGTTAAATCCCAGGTCGAGTCATACCAAAGACTCTAAAAATGGTACTTGATGCCTCCTTGCTTAACACTCAGCATTATAAGGTACGGATCAAGGGTAAAGTGGAGCAGTCCAGGGAAAGGAGTAGCGCCCTCCCCTACACCTTGGTGTAGTAAGCTATCGAAAAGGGAGCCTACGGGTCACCCTCGACTATGGTCGCCAACTTTACTTTTACTTTTTACTGTCTAGTGTGGAGATATCATCTGTTTTATTATAGCACATATATTCCGTTTTGTGTGCATTGACATGGAGGCCTATGCCTGCGGCTGCTCGTTCCAAATTATGCAGTAGTGTTTCGGAACCAAGCAATAATGCGAGGTAATTATTCTATATTTCCAGATTGTTTGTCCGAACTAAGCAATCATCATCATCATCATATCGTGCTGGCAGCACGGATATCCCTGACCCTCTCTCGCCACTCCTCCCTATCGTTCATCGCCCTAGGTAGGTCTTCAGGACAACAACCTGTATCCTCACATAGCTGCTGAATGTACGTTCGAGCTGGTCGTCCTGCTTTTGCGCGGCCATGTGTGGGGATCCATAAGAGTACATCTCTTATGAGTTCATCTCTGCTTCTCCATAAGCAATAATGCTACGTAATTATTCAGCATTTTTAGATTTTTAGTCCAACCCAAGAAAGAGAACTTTAAGATTATTTTACATTTCTCAGTTATTAGTCCCAACTCAGTAATAATGATATATTTTTTCCAAATCCTGCTTGAAGACCTGTAATGTTGAAATAAATGAGGAAAAAATTTTCATTAATTAAAAAACTCGTTAACTTTCTTCCTTTGATGTTAGGAAATTTAAATTATGTTCTATGGGATATGCCTTGCAGCAACATAGCTTCTTTTCTGATTATTTCTCTTAGTAATTCCAGTTCTCGATTAGAGTTCTCTTTTAACCGTGAGAAATTTTAATTTACATGGATAGTTTTATCCAACATCAATTCTTCTGCTTGGCTAACTTTTATATCCGATATCTACTTTTATTTACGCAGTAGTTGAAGTAGCACTCTACTTAGGGTTATTTGTTTTGTCACGTGATATCCCACTGGGAGGAGGGAGATAAAATTACTACTCCTCGTGTTTGAATTAACAGTATCTAGCCGTCAAAGAGTGACCGTTAGGAAAGAATGTAGGTCACACAGGGGAAACCAGATGTTGGTACTTGGTGACCTTACCTAGGTCGCCGGACACCAAGAAGAAGAAGAGAGAAGCCAAATGATTGGCTGGGACCCCAAAACGGAAGTGGGGATTTCCTCCCCTCAGCGGAAGTAAATAATAAGAAAGTTAGTTGTTTGGCAGGGTTCGTAGCGGGCAGACGAACCATAGCCAGTATTCCGGGTTGAAGACAAAAGAATATCTGAGACACGATGGACCCCAGGTTCTTCAAGCCAGTGTAAAAAAATAGAATAAAGTCTATTAGCGCGTGAAAGAAGAAAGATTCTCCAGTGGAACCCCGTCGAAAAAAAAATAAGTAACTTTGGGGCCATTTCTCCTTTATACCCAAACTTTATATACCACCGTCTCTCTCTCTCTCTCTCTCTCAATTTGAAGAAAAACAAAAGTCAAGAAAAGACATTTATATTCGTGGACTGTCCATTTATTATATGTTTGACACTTTGAAAGTGTACCTCTTTGTATAGTAAAGGATTAATGTATTTTTATGTTACCACGTGGTCTAAGTTGTTCTTTGCAGTTCTGCTACGAATTTGTTACCGCATGCTTCTTTTTCAGCTTCTATTCGCCTTATGTTATCTTGCTTAAAATTGTCCTATAAATTCCTCTAAAATATCACACGGGAAACCGGAGTTGCCGACTACTACAATATAATATTATTACGATTAAAACCTATAGGTCCATATCTTCTGTTTATCAAGGGGAGGAAGGAAGCGACCTGGTGGGTGTGTGGATAGTGTGAAATTTTGAACCCCTTGCCAGCGGCGGTCAGTCTGGCCCTAAATTAATCCCTCACGTAATATGCCAGGTCTTATATGCCTGAGAGAAAAACTCTGAACGAGGACTTATTCTATAGGGGATCAAGTGCCAACCTGCCCCGTCTTCACACGTGCGAAATAAAACCCCGTTCTGGGATAAAAGAAAACCTTTCGCGTCACAGTTTCTTTGTTTGTTTTTGCAGAAAATATCCCGTCTTGTCCCCACTCACCACGAACCAATATTGGCTTGAGTATAATCGTGATACTAACAGGGGAAAAAAATGAAAGGGAAAGCAAGAAAAACTCATTTACTCACATAGAAACATTTAATATTTTCGGAATATACGTACAAGTCGTATTAAAAAGAATATTAAAATATATCGCAGCAGATTAAATATCTATAATTCCTTCTCTCAAAATATAAATTGCGAAAAGGTACAAAAAAAGAAAAGGGTTACTTTAGTATGGTATGCAAATGAGACCCCTGAATAAATAGAGCAAACTTCTGGCATTTAGTACCGGGAAATCACGAGGCTTGACACATAAGTTCCAAAGCACAACAATGGCGTCGCCGATAGGATGTCTGACCACACTTGACAATCCTGATTATGTGGAAACATGGATAAGATGCTTTAAGGCTATGGCCAAGGTAAAGAAACTAAGACAGACGAAGCAAAGGAGAACAAAATGAAATTACTGACATGTTCCTCGCAACACCTGGGTGCAAAGCAATCTACAAAATTGCAACGATGGCCTACCCGAGAATTCTTGAAGAGCTAACTTTCAAAGAAATTGGTGAGGTAATAAAAAGGAATATCAGACCAAAGAAAAGGTTTGGCATCGCAGAAAGAACGAAGTTTCTGGGAACAAGACTGCACCCTGATGAGTCTAATGTATAATTCGTACACCGATTGAAAGAAAGAGCTAGATATTGCGAATTTGAAAGACTTGGCGCCGGTGAAATGACCACAGAAGATGAATTGATCATACTACTATTGATAGAAGGTGTGCATAACCCAGCTTTTTAATATAAGTGTTAATTTAACAGTAAAAAGATGTATAGAGCTCGTGCAGCAACTGGAATTTATAAAAAAAGAAAGTATAACCAACAACCTAACGAAGGAGAAGCGTACAGCACACAAAATACTAAATGATATGCAAATACTGTGGCGAACGGCGTGTCAGGAAAAATAATTGCCCAGCCTTCGGTAAGTCATGCTCTATTTGCAAAAGAAAAAATCACGCCCCGAAAGTGTGCAGACACGAAAAAACGTTGAGGAAGTTAAAGACACGCAAGTGGATAGAAGAAGGACTGAAAATTCACGTTAAACACACCAACAAAAACTAAAGAAAAGGTAAATACTGGCTCTGACATAACACTTATTCCAGCGAACTTTTGGCAGGAATTAGGAAAGTCGAGGCTTAAAACGTCAGCCCAGCAACTAAAACAATTCGATGGTACCATAATCAAAACATTAGGCACCTTCGAAGGTACATTTGAAACTAAGAATCACTTTGAGATTATACCTATTACAGTCATGGCATATACTAAAGACCATCAACTGCTAGGTATAGATGTATTAAAAGTTGACACATCTAAATTAGTTAATTCTATGGAGTCGGAAGAACAAGAAATAGGATTACGAAAGGGTTATAAAGCAAGCATTCGCCTGAAAGAGAACTACCATCCTAGATACATCCAAGCAAGACGATTACCCATACATAGTTTACCTATTGTTGAGTTTTAGCTAAAACATGATTCAGCAGGGTATTTTAGAAAAGGTCACGCATGGGGGAAGCGATTGGATGTCATTAAAAAGACCGATGGGGATATTAGAAAATTGGCGTCAACCACTAGATATGTTCAAATTCGTTTCCCTTACCGAGTATCGAAACCGCCAGTCACCAACTGGCAATATAAAACACTTTGCGAAAATCGATTTTAAGTCGGCCTACAACCAGATCGAAATAGACGACAGATTTAAAGAAATTACCATACTGAATACATCTATGGGATTATTGAGATGGTCTAGCTTGCCGTTTAGAAACTGCTAGTCATATTTTTCAAAGACCCATCTGTAACATATTGACCCTCGACCGTGCCGTCAATCAAGAGATGCACCGGTGTAAATAAGCGGAAGAACAGCGGAAGCAGGTGGACGTTGAACAAAAATATAACCAGGACAGAGACGGCTTGAGTCAGTTGAAGACAAGATGCCGAATTAAGAGTCAGCGGCAGACAGAGGGCTGTGGGCCCTCAGTGACCCACGGTTGAGCAACCCAGCCAATATCAGAAGAACTTTGGGTCAAAATAACAGTCCGTCCTTGTCTCCAGCTCATCTCTCGCATACAACCAACATCAACCCTTTCGAGAATAAAGTGTACGCGATATATTTTTATAAAGGAGTGTGTTCATCCGTTCATTGAAGTTCGTCATTATTGTTGACTATGTTTCCGCTTATATTTGTATATGTATTTTGTAGTCGTATGTGGCTATGAAACACATCGAGAAAATCTTATTAAGAAAAGTGGATATCATAATAATATATCAAGACGATATATGCCTGGGAGCCCGCACCAGATTAAAACAGAATAAGTCTTACGGAGATTAAAACAGGCATGTATGACAATAGAGACAAATGTAAATTAGACTGTGAAAAAATATCTTATCCAAGATATCAAATATCTTGAGAAGGAATATCTCCTGACGAAAGGCTAACAAACAAAATTGCGAAAAATCGAAAAGCCCACGAGCAAGAAAGAATTGGAATCCTTCTTGGGATTAATTAATTTCTACAGCAGATATCTTCCTATATATAGTGAGGTTATTGGACCATTTGTTGAAATGCATAAAAAAACGTAAAATTTACATGGAAGCACGAGAAAAATAAGGCTTTCGAAGCATTAAAGAAGGCCTTAACAAGTAAACCAGTAATAAAAATTTTCGACCCAAAAAAAAAGAGCTTACTTTAACAACTGACGCAAGTGAACGTGTCATAGCTGCTGTGGTATTTCAAGAGGGTCATCCAATCATGTACCCGTCTAGAAAAATCTCGTCGGCAGGATGCAATTATTCTAACGTTGAAAAGGACGAGAGAGCACTGAATTTTTGTGGGAAAAAAGGTCCTCTGAAAATCTGACTGGAATTCTTATTCAATCCGAGGAAGGAGTTACAGGGTAACATCGTCAAGAATTTTAAGGTGGGTTATCAAAATCATGCTGTTCGATTTTGACATTATATTTGTTAAAGAAAACACCATCCTACATGTGGATGTACTATCCAGGCTAGGATTTCTGAGTGAAAATCGAGAGGAACATGAAAATTCAGAGGATAGAATTATACAATGGGCAACGAGGGACGTACTATCTCGCAAAACCCTCAGCAGAGAAACCCAACGAGACCCGATACTAAGCGGAATCCTCGAAAGCATAAGAAAGAATGTATTGAGTAACTGTACTATAGCGGAGAGACCTTTCAAAGAAGCATGACATAAGTTAACGGTAAAGAGGGGCATTATATATAATGCAGACGCAACAGTGCCGCCGTAGATTTTAAGGCGGCCGGGGTATTGTAAAGATGTTGAGGAACACATAAGAAGATGCCTTAAATGTACGGAGATCAAAACATTTAAACAAACCAAAATACATATGTGGCCCAAAGAGGGGGCGCCATGGACAAGGGTCCATATGGACCATGCACATATCCGAGATATTGGTTTATTTTTTATCTTAGTAGAGTCCTTCTCGGGTTGGCCGGGAGTAATAAAGGCAAGACATAGGAAAGCTACTACTGTAAGACAAATACTGAGAACAATATTTGCAAGAAATGGAGTTCCTAAGACCATTGTCACGGACAAGGCACCGGAATTCTGTGATGAAAGTTTAGTGTCGTGGTTAAGGGAAATAGGGTTTATGCCTTACAAACTACCCTCAGTAAAACGGCATAGTATCAGAGCGGACCTTGGACCGATGGCAGTGAAGATGTACTACGCATTCCTTTAAGCTCCAGGATCACTGGAACGTTATCATCAGATCCCTGAAACTCGTTGCAGAGGTCTAACCCATCTGCAGAGATGCAGTCGGTGTATTCTACCATTTAATTGTGTGCAAATAAAATCATTAGTGTTAGTAAACTTGACCGTATGCAAACAAAGGATTAAAACGGAATATGATTATTTCTATAACATAGCAATACTTGAAATCATTTAACTGTTTTCAAATAAATACCCTTGGGAAAAGTATGATCCCCATTATCCTCCCAACTATGGGTTAAATAGTACCACTACTGTTCTATTAGAAGGGTGGATTCGGTATTAAATAACCAAAGAAGGTTGATACGCAATTAAAACAAGCAAATCAGAGACAACGTTTCAACTGTTTAAAGAAGAGCATAAAGAGATCAAGAACGGTTTCTGAATTGCCATGTGACACTCCACGAGGCTCCACAGACATGTAAACTATAACCCTCATTAAAAATGTTTAATTAAATGAAGATAATTGTTCATTAAACCAAATAATGAGAAAAAGATTGAAGTTTTGTCAATAAGATTTAGTTTGGTTTATTTAACGGCACAACAACTCCTTATAGGTTTGTTGGGAAAATCGTGACTCACCTGACTAGCGTGTGGCTGCGTTTTGTACGGTTCAGTCGCTTAACAAAAAAAAGCTAATATGGCGACACACCGTCGCTTTTGTATTTGCTTATCTCGCGTGAAGTAACGTAGACTCTCGGCGCTCCCATGCAAATGAGACTGTCAGGTGTATCATTGAGTTGAAACAAGGTGTGTAGCGTAGACAGACGCGTGTGACAGGATTGTCTGAGTCAGTGACGTTATTGAAATCAACTTTCAAACCACAGTTATTTAATGCCAAAATTTGATTCATTTGAAAAGATTGTTTATTTATTTTCATATTTTCAATTCTGTAGCTCAATTTTTCTTAAAGAGTTTTAGGAATTATTATTTGTACCGTTCTTTGTTTGTTGGGTTTTTTTTTGTTTTTGTTTTTTTTTTTCGCTGTTGTTTTTTTTAATTACTGACAAAGCAAAGTGATATTTAAAATTTTTATTTTATCTTCCCTTTCGTTCATTAATTCTCTGGATTATTCTGATGTTTTTGACATTTTTTTTTTACATAACACTTGGTTTGGTTTCTTTATTCAATGGCATGTCAACCTTCGCGGGTTATTCAATGCAAAACCCATCATTGTAAAAGACAGACAGGGAGTAAGAGAGTCCGAAATTAAACGTAATAGAGCAACGTGAGTTCGAACTAGCTTTCTACGATATAACAGTCGCGCACCTTAGCCACTACGCCACGGTTACTCTCCTGTAAACATAATAAATAATAACTTATAACTTATAATAACTTATATGTTTAATAACTTATAATAACTTTTAACTTACAATAACTTATATAACTATTTATATTTTCAACGTCCCATTGCAATATTTTTAATCGCAATTTTTTATTTGTCGTTTATAATCCTTTGTTCAAAAATTATTTGAAAATACTTTTACTTACGAATCAGACTTCTGCAATATCTAACACACAAGGAATTGACATGCCGTTAAATGAATTAAACAAACAAATTCATGTACATGTACTGGTCTATATATATATATATATATATATATATATATATAATCATTTATTGTAATGCGCCTATATTTCTTTACCGTTTTCTTTTGAATAAATCAAAACACGACAGTCTTGCAATCTTTTTTTCCGATATTGTATTTTTTTAATTTAAGTAAAACCAAAAAGTTTATTTTCGATTTACTTATTTGTTTTTTATCCAGTTAGTTGGCTGACTTGTTGATTCATTCGTTCGTTTATTTTATTGCATGTCATAGTGGTCAATTTAATGATTGTTATCTTCAATTATGTTCACACTAATTTCAAACTGGTAAATACTTCATTGACCAATACAAGGCGCGGAAGCAAAATTAGGAATATTCTTGTAGAAAAATGAACGTTTTATAATAAAACATGATTAATTTTAATTTTTAAAAATAAACATTAAAATAAGAAGAAGGACGACAAACAGTAAATTTACTCAAATGGCCACTATTCTTTTTCACTTATTGTATCAACACGCATTTGAAATGACCAGCATGCCTTCTAAATGAATTCTTCAGATATTTTATTCCATTCCTTGTCAATTGCAGTCTTAAGCAAACCAATATTTGGATGGGAAGTTGCATTTGGTTTGTCTTCTAAAACACCCCCTCATAGCGTACTCAAGTGGGGTTAGGTGTAGGCTTGATGAAGACCATAAAGAAACTCCAATCATTTCGGAAATCTTTTTGGTTTGGTTTCGGTGTTAAGCAAATCATAGATTCTTTGTAGTTTTTTTTTCTTGTAATAGCGCTAATCATGAAAATTTAGATATATCGCATTTTTTTCTTCAAAAATTGGACTAATCAGATTATCAAAAAACATTGGAAAAATTATTCCATATTTTGCTTCCGTACCCTGTTGCTGAGGCTCTAACAGATACTTCAACTCAGAGTCAAAGTGGAACTGGAAGTAATGCCAATGAAGGGGTGATCAACACTTGATAACAGAATCCTCTCTGCAGGATGCCGTATGGTGTTATACACAGAGCACGTTTTTGTAGGATGGGGCTTTACCTCTCAGCAGGGAACGCATTTTGTTCATTTTGGGATCTTTCTGACAGGGCTGAGACTAAAATACTTGTTTGTCCTGTAATACTATGATACTTGTAGTACAATAAGCGGTACTTTTATAACTTACCCAAAACTGACACATTTTTCCTTTCCTATGTTTTTGTCGTATGGCAAGGCAAAGGGAACTTTCGGTATCTCCGGCCTTTCCTCTGAGTGTATTTCAGACACGCTATTTTCGTGGGAATGGAAGAAATCAGCCGCCCCACAAAATAATGTCCCCCAGAGGACAAATAAAGCAATTATTCTTCTGTGTTCCATGACTGCAAAATAAAAGTTTTCTTATTTAGTTTTTTGTAACATTAAAACCACTTAAAAATTAATATAGTGTTTATTAATCATAATACTGGGCCATTGGTCTAATGTGTAGAGTGTTCGCCAATGGCCCGGGAGACTGGGGTTCAATCCCAGGTCGAGTCATACCAAGACTCAAAAAATGGTTCTTGATTCTGCCTTGCTTAACACTTAGCATTATAAGGTATGGATCAAGGATAAAGTGGAGCAATCCAGGGAATGGAGTAGCGCCCTTCCCTACACCTCGGTGTAGTAGCTATTGGAGAGGGAGCCTTCGGGTCACCCTCGACTAAGGTCACCAACTGTACTTTTATATACTAACCATCAGTCATCATCATTATCAAGGTATGCTAATAGCACAGATTCCCTTACCTCTCTCTCTCAACATTCATCCTGATCAGCCATCGCACCTAGTAAGTTCTATAGACAGTATTCAATGTCCGTACTGGGCTGATCAATGTAAATTTTTATGGGTCGACGAACACTGGTGTGTATTTGTGTAGAAGACCATTGGAGAATATCACCCAAACATTACCAACAGTGCCAAAAAGGACCTTGCACGTCTTACTTGGATGGGTTTTGAGATGGGAAGTAGGAGACCGTTCACCAACTGTTTTGCAGGAACTCAAAATCGGTCTGATTATAAATCTTTTTTATCATTTTCTAACATTGTAAGCAAATAATGCCAGGTGTGAATAGATAAGATATTAAAAAATCCAGCAAAAAAGAAAGACGTGCTCACAAAGATGCTTAAATCGAGCACTCTGGGTCGAGCACTCTAGATCAGATCTTGTCGAAATCTCGAGCCATCAGCCATCAGCCATCTAAGAGGGCTGGCCGAACGACGTAACCCACCCGAGATGAATGTAGTTGTCGAGTGTTCTCTGAACAAAGCGACAGATTTCTTGATAATCTCACTTTTGATGGCTGGGGTACGAGGAGTCAATCATTTGCGTTAACGCAGAACGAGAATATATATATATATATATATATATATATATATATATATATAAACTGGAAAGTCTGAAAACTTATTGAATGCACCGTATATATATATATATATATATATATATATATATATATATATATATGTGTGTGTGTGTGTGTGTGTGTGTGTGTGTGTGCGATGCATTCAATAAGTTTCCAGACTTTTTTTTTTTTTTGTACAGGCATTTAAAATTGTCGTAGACTCTTGAAAAGTCAGTATGTTATTGCTATAAATCTTAGGAGATGACTGACCAATTTTTATGATTTCAGGTTCAAATTAACAGCTACAGCAGGAATCGGAATACAACCTACTAAAGCCTGATTGTTACAGCTGGGGAATTTCAAAAATGCAATCTGGAGGTGAGGACAATTTAGAAGAACGATACGGAAAAAATGCCACAGAAACGTATAGAAGGCTTCAGACTGCTTTTAGACCATCTTGCATGAATCGAGCATTAGTTTTTGAGTGACATAAGAGATTCAAGAAAGGCAGGGATGATGAGAGATGTGGGAGGAGTAAGGAAGTCAATTCACCAGAGTTGATTGGCCAAAGGGTTAGGGTTACTATGTTGAGGTTTTAAGGGAGTTCAGCAAGAGATTCGGCCGGAAGGGGCCAACACTCTTCAAATCAGATCAGTGGCATTTCCACCAGGACAATACACCAGTCCACAACTTCATCCTTGTCACAGACTATTTGACCAAAATGGGCATCAAGACAGTTCCTCAGCCTCCTTATAGTCCAGACCTTGCTCCCTGTGACTTTTGGTTATTCCCTAAACTCAGAGGATATCGTTATGAAATAATTGAGGAGATGAAAAAGGCTGTGACGAAGGTGATTGACACGCTCACACAAGAGGCCTTCCATAGGGCCTTCGAGAAGTTTTTTGGAACGGTAGAACAAGTGCATTGCAGCTGGAGGGGATTACTTCGAAGGGGACTAGAGTTTTATGTATGTACTATCAATAAAAGTGCCCATACGAAAAAAGTCTGGAAACTTATTTAACGATCCTCGTATATAAATGTCCAGTTTATGTTGGACTTTTTTTAGATCGGTTCTGCCAGCCAGTTAATTGCTGATAAGGTTACTTCTTCTTTTGCACGCTGTTATAATTCGGTTAAGGTTCAAATTATCTTTACATTCAGAACTGCATTTCGTTCTATCCATAAAGATGTACTCCTATCTTTCAACAATGTAATTTAATTTATAAATTTCAGTGTCTTTTGTGATGCAATATATATAAGGCGTACTTCCTAAAGTCTTTTGGTTAGGGTGAAACAGCGTGTTCCACGAGGAGTTCGTGATCGAACAGCATCCGGGCATTCGCCATCTGTGAACATTTGAATGCTATAAATACCTGTGCGGCTAATTGTAATCAGTGCTTTGCTGTTTTGCGCAGAGCGAGGACCAAACAACATCTGAACGTCCTCAAGGTAATTTATATTTTGTTTAATTACCCGTCTCTGTACAAGCAAAATCCGAGGCACTCCTGACACCTTCTTGGAGATGTTTCTAGCGTGACCTAGGCTGGCTTTTTTTTTATTTTGGGTTTTTTTTTGTTTTGTTTTGTTTTTGTTTTTTTGTTTTTTCCCTCCTCCTTTGTCTAGCCAACATTTTTCATATCACATTTTTATTCATTTGTTTACACCTTTGACTTAAACGTCCTCCGGCAGTATCACTTAAAAATCACCTGATGAAAGAACTCTAGTGGCATTTATAATAAAATATTCCCTATTTTTTTTTCTATATTCTTTCATTTACATCTTCCCACTACATATGATTTCTTTAAGTATTTTGCAATATCAATTTGCATATATATATATATATATATATGCCAGCCTGACGGAACTTTTCACTCAAGTTAAAGAAATCATCATCATTATCATCATGTCGTGACGCCAGCACGGATATCCCTGACCCTCTCTCGCCACTCCTCCTTATTGTTCATCGCTTCTGGCAGGTCCTCAAAGTTACATCCCATATCCTCACAGAGCTGCTACAAGTAGGTTCGAGCTGGTCGTCCTGCTTTTGCTCGACCATGTGAGGGGTCCATAGGAGAACATCACTTATGAGCTCGTCCCTGCTTCTCTAGCAGTGTCCTGCATGTCTGGTTCGTCTAACTTTGATAGTTTTCGTGATAGGAGGTAGGTGACCGTACAGCTGGTGCTTTGTGAGGTGTTGCCTCCAGGACTTATTCAAAATTGCTCGCAGCATTCTTGAGTAGTTACCGTCAAGCTTTTCCTCCATACGTTTAGTTAGTGTCAAAGTAGTGCATCCATATAGCAGTATCGACACGACCGCAGCTTGAAAGAAACTGTATTTCATTTTATCGGTCTGGTCTGACTTCCATATGACCGATAGTCTATCGATAGTTGTCCATGCCTTTGCTAGTCGCGTGTCGATGTCTTTTTCGGTTGATGAGACACTGTTTCCTAGGTAAGTGAACTTGTCAACTTGGTTCAGAGAGCTACCGCCTTGTGTGGAAATGTCCCCTGTTTGATTAAAGCAAATCTGTAGAACTATGTTTTATTTACTCATTACAAGTTCCTACACACACACACACACACACACACATATATATATATATATATATATAGATAGATAGATGCTAACCTGGTGGACGCAAAGTACAAGTTCCTTTTAGCCTTATACTTACATGATAAATGAAATCGACTCTCCCTCACCGCAAAAACAATACGATGACACAGACAGAGAAACTAATTGCTGAAGTCCCCAAAGCAGTTTGACATTGTTTTCAATCGCCTTCTGGAAACGTGTAGACGGTACCAAGCTTGTTTTTTTTTTTTTTTTCCTTTTTTTTTTTTTTTTTTGGTTTTTTGTGCCGGAAATCGAAGCCATATACTCCACAAATAAATCTATAGGAGTAGAGAAATATGAAGTAGAGGTAAAAGCTGTGGGTATCTGTGCTAAAATACATCTCTTGCTACTGTTTAATTTTCCCTACCGTCAAGATTATCAGTATGGTCGTACAAATATTCATTAAATTAACTGAGTGATTGATAAATCCTGCTGTTATATATGTAATAATTAGAATTAATAAAATTTTCAACTATTTGTTTGATGAGGACCTAATGGATAAAGTGCTGGGCAACAACTTCGAAGTAAGCGAGTTCGAACGCCAGTTATGCTATTAAATTCACTTTTCGACCCTTGGGAAAGGTATGAACTCTTTATCGTCCAGCTATGGTTTAAAAAGAGTTACATTATGAATAGGTTGCCTATTAATTTTGTAAGGTAAATGTACAATTCAAAATATATGAATTCAAAAGTTAACAGGTAATTCATTAGAAAAAGAATCATGGAAAATAACTAGTAATATCATAGACAAGACTTGACCCCAGACTGACCATTTTAGCAGTTCTCTGATTGATTCGTTCAGTCGTGAAAACGGGTCAGTTTGGTAGAGTTAATTTGAGTAGTCCAGACGCCGTAACAAACGGACGCCTAAAAAGACTATTCCCCAGCTGTACGGTTGACGTGGGAATTTGGGTGAATAAAGATGTCGAAAATCAAACAAAGTATTTGTGTCCATTTAAAAGAACAGAAGTGGACACAAAGACTAAGATAAAGCTAAGACCACCCGAAGAAGTCCCAAATAGAAGACCAGAGATTCTAGCCAGATAGATTAGTATAAGAAAAAGAATACGGTATATACAACAAAAGTATTACAACTGTTTTTTCTAGCGGAATGACTTTGGCATTAAATAACCCGTGAAAGTTTATATGCCACTAAGCAAAGAAATTGATTCATTTAATAAATACTATAAGTTATGAGGTTAAAAAGCATTTTTGTACTTTATATTAAAATTTAAGTCGCGCTATTCGGTCAGAAATGGCTTCTGGTGTCCTTCCGTTACCTCAAATGACGTCATTGGTCAACCTCACCGAGTCTTACAGAATCGGTGAGGTTGAGGTAACGCCAAAATTCAGATACTTACACCTTTTCATTTAGCTTTGATTCACGGACAGATATACACACAGACCTTAACATAGCTGCATCGACAGGATTCAGCAGGATGGCCTCTTGAGTTTGGGACGTACATAAAAAAAGTTAACATAATCAAATAAATTTCAATATGTAAGATCTAATTTTTCTATCCAAAAAAAAAACAATATTTTCTCCCTGTCAGAGAGGCTTTGAATACGATCACTGTATGTTCTTTGGTTGTTTGTTTTTTTATGGCATATCAACCTTTGTAACGCCAGCTGTATGTTATACAGAGAAGCAAGATACCTGTCTTAAAGCGGGGGTCCTGGGTATGACACAAAACTTTCTTCGGATGGTGTAGGTCCAGTCCTGGAGCTCATGGTTGAGTGGAATACTCTTTTGTCTTTAATAGTCATACGTGATACCATATAACTGGATGTAAATTATTTGCTTTGAGAATAGTTACTGAGAGGAAAGTTCTATGGCATGTCTAACGTGCTGGCCTGCGATATCTTAATAAGCGAGTTCGAACGCCAGTCTTGCTATTACGTTCACTTTCGGACTAATACCCTTGAAAAGCGTAAAAGCTGTGGTGTAATAAGGAGGTGCCTGTGGTGTAATGGTTATCGTCGTAGAAAATGGACTCGGTGACACGAGTTCAAATCTTGGACGTGAGTGATTGCATTTCACATAGCACTAATACCCTTAGGAAAGGTATGAATCCAACTATTCTCCCTCAAGACTAGGCAGACTAGGTTCTTCAGCCTTGGTGAGGCAACTAGTCTAGGAGAAAGAAAACTCTGAATTCAAACCTGTTAAACTCCGCTTAAAAAATTGACCTTGTGTCATATCCTGCCCGAGCGGAAGGGTTGGTAAATATGGTATAAGCCTCTTTAATCCTCATTGCTGGAGAGTACCACAAGTGTTCTTCAACAAGGATGACATTGGCATTAGATAAACCATGAAAGTTGATATGCCATTAAACAAAAGGAACCAGACCAATAGTTACTTGTGATATAACGGTTTACAAAAGTTGATTATTATTAGTTACATGAAACCATTTAATTGTGTGCAAAAAATGATTATTATTAAATAAAAGTCGTTACTTGTAACCATCTTATTGAGATTAACTTATTAGTATTAAATAGGAGCACTTGAAGACATACAATATTGTGTAAATTATTTATATAAGAGAATACTTAATAGCTTATAACTGTATCAAAAACTCTTAAGAAACAACTGTAAAACAAAATGTAAATATAAACATACAGTTTTTTTTTATTATGTTTGTATGTTTGTGTTTTATGGCATATCAGCTTTTGTAGGTTATCTAATGCCAAATCAATTTTAATTCAAAAACTGTTCTTATTCAAACAATTCAGTTTAGTTTGTTTGGGCTCTATGGCATATCAACTTTTTTAGGTTATTTAATGTAAAATCCATTTCTATTCATAGCTATTCAGTTTAGTCAAACAGTTTTAATCCAAACAATTCAGTTTAGAATAAGTATAGTTTTTGTTTACACACATTTAAGTGTCAAAAACAGTCCTATATGAAAAAATTCTGTTTAGCATACAAAAACTGTTCCATTTCAAGCAATTCAGTTTCGTATTAAGTACATAGTTTAAATTTCAAAACAATTCTATTTCAAGTAATTTAGTTTGGAATAACTACGCGGCTTAAATGTCAAAAACAGTTCTATTTCAAGCTATTCAGTTAAGTCAAACAGTTCTAAGTCAAATAATTCAGTTTAGTATAAGTATAGTTTTTATCCATACACAGTTCAATGTCAAAATATTTCTATTTCAAGCAATTCAGTTTAGCATAAATATGCATTTTAGTTCTATTTGAGCCATAAATAGAAACCTATCAGGTGTTGGGCCAGAGTGGACTTGGGACCGATGGCAATGAAGTAATACTCCGTATTCCCCAAAGCTCCTGCATTACCGGAACATCATAATCAGATTGTTTGGTGTCAATTCAAGACATTCGTTAGGGGAATCTTACTCCTCTGCAGAGATCTTTTCTACAGCCCCAGCCGTCTGGGAAAGTTTTCTATTCCCTAACCTTTAGGCATAAAATAATCTCAGAAAGGTTGACTTACTATTGAAATCAACCTGTCAATCAAAGAACGATATATTCCACTTTGTTTTATTTTCATCATTTTCTTTTGAAGATTATATCGACCAAATGCATCATCATCAAGACTCACACTGAAGTTCTATTGAGTTCGCCGAGCTATCATCATCATCATCATCATCATGCGTGCCGCTAGCACGGATATCCCTGACCCTCTCTCGCCATTTCTCCTTATTGTTCATCGCCTCTGGCAGGTCTTCAGGGCTACATCCCGTATCCTCACATAGCTGCTGGATGTTCGAGCTGGTCGTCCTGCTTTTGCCCGGCCACATGTTGGGTCCATAGGAGGACATCCCTTATGAGCTCGTCCCTGCTTCTCCAGCAGTGTCCTGCATGTCTGGTTCGTCTGACTTTGATAGTTTTCGTGATGGGAGGCAGGTAGCCGTATAGTTGGTGCCTTGTGGGGTGTTGCCGCCTGGACTTGTTCAATATTGCTCGCAACATTCTTGTATAATTGCCGTCTAGCTTCTTCTCCAGCCGTTTAGTTAGCGTCCAAGTATAGCAGTATCGACACGACTGCTGCCTGGATTAAACTGCGTTTCATTTTATCGGTCAGGTCTGATTTTTATATGATCGAGAGCCTATCGATAGCTGTCCATGCCTTCGTTAGCCGTGTATCGATGTCTTTTTCGGTTGATGAGACGCTGCTTCCTAGGTAGATGAATTTGTTTACCAGTTTCAGAGAGGTTCCGTCTAGTGTTGAAATGTCACCTGTTTGATTATAGCACATATATTCCGTTTTCTGTGCATTGACATTGAGGCCAATACCTGCGGCGGCTCGTTCCAAACTATGCAGTAGTGTTTCGGCTTGGTTGGGTGTATTTGCCAGGAACGCTATGTCATCGGTGTAGTCGGCGTCGGTAATTGTTTTTGCGGGGTACATTCTGCTTCTTTTCTTTGTCAGCTCGAAGCCGTTTTCTCTGATTTTATCAATCGAAGTTCTAAGCACGTAGTCTAGACAGATGATAAAGAGGTATGGGGCTAGCGTGTCCCCTTGTAGTACTCCTGCTACAATGTCGAAGTATAGTGTCTCCATCCGGTGAACGTACTTTCACTTTGGTGTTTCTATAGAGAATCGTTATTGCTGCTACGGTTGCTTTTGGTTTCTTTTGGTAGGGCATATATAAACTTTGAAAATTGTTGCGATTTGATAACTAGCAAGTTCTTTAGAGAATTTCAAATAATTACCTCTAAGGAAAATCCCTGTGGCTAAAGTGTTTGCTAGCGGCGTCGCAGTAAGCGAGTTCGAACTCTGGTCGCGTTATTTCCACCTTCGGATTATTACTCTTGGGAAAGATATGAACCTCTATTATCAAGCTAAATAGTTCTACTATGTTATATTTTCTACAAATATGGCTTTGGTTTTAAATAACCCACCGAGTTTTATATGCCATGAAACAAAGAAAACAAACCAAAAATTAAATCCAGGTATTGTTGCTGTTTCATTACGAATAGTCTTTCATTCAGTCCGTTATATTCGACCAAAGTATAAATATTGAGTGTCTCAATATATATGGGACCCATGTGACTGCTAATAACTCTACAAATAATAATGTTGTGTTCTTTTTTGTTTCATATTTGATAATAGTATACTATAAGAACTATAGGCTGTTTCAGTATACATGGGACCCATGTGACTGCTAATAACTCTACTAATAATGTTGCGTTCTTTTTATTTCGGATTTGAAAATAATATACTATAACAACCATTAATCTCTGAATACAATACCTTAGTCAAGAGAGGAAAATATTTTGCGCCATTACTTATTTGGAAACAAAATCATTCAAAATTGTCTCTAAACACATATAACCCATTAATATGAGAATGATTTATTAGTGAAACCAGAAACTAAAAAAAAAACTGCCTGCCCTGGAAACATTGATGTCTCTAGCTCAAAGGATGCATTTTTGACAGGACGTGTTCCAAATGACCGCCATTGTGCTTGTCTCAGTGATAAATCATTGTTATATTAAAGGGTTGCATCTATTTTGAGACAACCTGTAACTGTGCTTTTAGGTAACTGCAGAAGATGTAATTACAAAGAGATTGATTTGGAACAGCCAGCCTGTTGATGTGACCACGTAGTGTTAAGTGGTATAACCACAAAGGCATTGTTCCCCATTCTGGAAACAACAAGGGCGTCTGTTTCTGCTCGAAGACAAGTCGAAGACAAGTCTTTCACATGCACCAGCAGTTTTATATCATTCTGTCGAACCCTGTATAACTGAAATGGGTGACACATGTCTTTATACATCCAAAGCATCCGGAAAACATTCATGTAAGTGACGAACCGGTCACGAGATGATATGAAAGATTCACCATTTTTAAAACAATTTTAATCCCGAACGCATGATGTTCCTCATTCTACGCCATAATGGTAACAAAAATGGCATGGCTGCTGCTACTGCTGCTGCTGTTGCTGCTGGTCAAAGACATGCTTCATGTGTGTGCGCGCACACATATATATGTATATACAGTGTGTCCCAAAAGTGAGTACACCCTTCACTTTTCTGCAGATATTTAAGTATATCTCTTCATGGGACAACACTGACAAACTGACACTTTGACACAATAAAAAGTAGTCTGTATGCAGCTTATATAACAGAGTTAATTTATTTTCCCCTCAAAATAACTCAAAATATAGCCATTAAAAGCTAAACTCCAGCCCACAAAAGTGAGTACACCCCTTAGGGTAAGTTGTCAATATTAACGTACACCATGTCAACTGTCAATATTTTGTGTGGCCATCATCATTATCCAGAACTGCCTTTACTCTCCTGGGCATGGAGTTTACCAGAGCTTCACAGGTAGCCACTGGAATGCTCTTCCATTCCTCCATGACGACTTCGCAGACCTGGCAGATATTTGAGACTTTGCACACCTCCACCTTCCGATTGAGGATCCCCCAAAGATGTTCTATTGGGTTCAAGTCATGAGACATGCTTGGACAGTCCATCACCTTTACCCTCAGCCTCTTCAGTAAAGCAATGGTCGTCTTGGAGGTGTGTTTGGGGTCATTGTCATGCTGGAACACTGCCTTGCTACCCAGTTTCTGGAGGGAGGGGATCATGCTCTGCTGCAGTATTTCACAGTACATGCTGGAGTTCATGTTTCCCTAAATGAAATATAACTCTCCAACACCTGCAACACTCTGCATGAGTGTTGCAGGTGTTGGAGAGTTATATTTATTTTATATAGCCTTAGACTATTTAGTTTATATAGCCTTAGACTATGACATTCCCACCACCATGCTTGACTGTAGGCATGACACACCTATCTTTGTACTCCTCACCTGGTCGCCGCCAAACATGCTTGAAGCCATCAGAACCAAACAAATTAATCTTCATCTCATCAGACCATATGACATGGTTCCAGTAATCCATGTGCTTTGTTGACATGTCTTCAGCAAACTGTTTGGAGCTTTCTTGTGTATCGTCTTCAGAAGAGGCTTCCTCCTAGGGTGATAGCCATGCACAGCAATTTGATGTAGAGTACGGCGTGTGGTCTGAGGACTAACAGGCTGACCCCCTACCTCTTCAATCTCTGCAGCAATGCTGACAATACTCCTACGCTGATCTTTCAAAGAAAGCATTTGGATGTGACGCTCAGCACGTGCGTTTAGCTTCTTTGGACGAGCTAGCTGAGGCCTGTTCTGAGTGGACCCTGCTCTTTTAAAACGCTGGATGATCTTAGCCACTCTACTGCAGCTCAGTTTCAGGGTGTTGGCAATCTTCTTGTAGCCTTGGCCATCTGTATATAGCGCAACAATATGTTTTTTTTTAAGATCCTCAGAGGGTTCTTTGCCATGTGGTGTCATGTTGGAACTTTCAGTGACCAGTATGAGAGAGTGTGAGAGCTGCACTACAAATTTGAACACACCTGTTCCCTATGCACATTGGCCTAGTAACACATGGGCCTAGAAACACTAATAAGTCACATGACATTTTGGAGGGGAAATGACAAGCAGTACTCAATTTGGACATTTAGGGGTGTAGTTTCTTTGGGGTTTACTCACTTTTGTTGGCAGGGGTTTAGCTTTTAATGGTTATATTTTGAGTTATTTTGAGGGAAAAATAAATCAACTCAGTTATATAAGCGGCATACAGACTACTTTTCATTGTGTCAAAGTGTCATTTTGTCAGTGTTGTCCCATGAAGAGATATACTTAAATATCTGCAGAAATATGAGGGGTGTACTTCCTTTTGTGATATACTATATATATATATATATATATATATATAATGATCATTCAATAAATAAGGAGAAATTTGAAATAAAACGACCAATATTTCACCCAAGAAAAGTTTTTCTAATAAAGTCTGCATTCTTTAAAACAAATTTTCCCATCGAAAACAAGATTTTGAATTCCTTCTGCATATAAATCTGTTCCCCAATGAAATTCTTTGAGGGGGTGCCAACAAGTGGAAATAAGAGGGGTCCAGATCTGGACTGTATGAAGTATGGGGTAGCTGTTCCCAACAAAACTGAAGAATAGTTTCCACCGTTCTTACTGCGATATGAGGCCTTACGTTGTTCTGGTGAAACTCGACGACAAATGACCTTAAAAACGCAAGGTCATCATACCCAATTATGCGTGCTTTACCCACAGAATTTCCCATTTGTTCAGAAATGTCCTTTCTTGTAACTCTTATGTCGGCCAAAATGAGTGCATGAATCCACCATTTCAGGTGTGCTCACCATTGTGGGCCTACCTGGCCTATCTTCATCTAGAATAGTATTTCAAACTTCTTTAAACAATTTAGCTTATCTGTAAATATTTTTTGCTAAAACATGCTTCTTCAAATTCGTCATACTAATCTTAGCCGTCAAAAACCTTATAACAGACCTCTATTTAATGTTGGAGCATTCTGTTTAACTTGCCGTCATTTAGAATAGCCTCCAACAAAAATTTCAGCGAGATTATGGTGATTCTAAACAAAGGAGAGTTTACATTTATGTCATCATCATGTCGTGCCACTAGCATGGATATCCCTGACCCTCTCTCGCCACTTCTCCCTATCATTCATCGCCTCTGGCAGGTTTTCAGGGCTACATCCCGTATCCTCACATGGTTGCTGTATGTATGTTCGAGCTGGTCGTCCTGCTTTTGCTCGGCAATTTGTGGGGGTCCATAGGAGGACATCAATTATGAGCTCGTCCCTGCTTCTCCAGCAGTGTCCTGCATGTCTGGTTCGTCTGACTTTGATAGTTTTCGTGATGGGAAGTAGGTGGCCGTATAGTTGGTGCCTTAGGGGATGTTGCTGCCAGGACTTGTTCAATATTACTCGCAACATTCTTGAGTAATTGCCGTCTAGCTTCTTCTCCAGTCGTTTAGTTAGCGTCTAGGTGGTGCATCCATACAGCAGTGTCGACTCGACCGCTGCCTAGAAGAAACTGCGTTTCATTTTATCGGTCACGTCTGATTTCCATATGATCGTTAGCCTATCGATAGCTTTCCATGCCTTCGTTAGCCGTGTGTCGATGTCTTTTTCGGTTGTTGAAACACTGCTTCCTAGCTAGGGGAATTTGTCTACCAGTTTCAGAGAGGTTCCGTCTAATGTGGAGATGTCGCCTGTTTGATTATAGCACATTCTAAATTTTATATAACCAATCTCATGATTTATTGAATGACTCTCGTGCATATATATCTGCAATTTTTAACATTGAAAACAAATAAAAAATTATAATGTAAAACCTATTTGTTTTCAATGTTGAAAATTGAATATATATATATATATATATATATATATATATGCAATTTTCAACATTGGAAACAAATAGGTTTTACATCATAATTTTTCGACAAGGTAAGCGCGCTGGCCATGAGATACAATGACAGAGTCAGCATTTTTTAAATAAATTCCACTCACAAACGCATAACGGTCTCCATTTCACGCCATAATGGTTACTGTTGCTGATACTGTTGCTCTTGCCTGTGCGGCGGCAATTTTATTCAGGAATATCATTCTGCCGGGCCCTGTATTTGTGTATGCATTTCTGTGAACTACCACACGCACACACTCGTATGTGTGTGTGTGTGTGTGTGTGTGTATGTATAATTTGAGTAATTTTAAGAAACTTCCCGAATCTTCCTAAAAAAGTAGAATTTAAGCTATTTTACTTTTATATTTTTTATTCATTTAGTTTTGTTTTTTGTTTTGTTTTTTTTTTTGTAAGGAAAAATTTGTTATTCGAAGAGATTAATCGATTTCTTTCCTATCCTTCTCTTCTCAAATGTCAGCAAATCAATTTGAATTCAAGGAAAAAAGCCCAAAGACTGAATGAGTCGAACATTTGACGATTTCAGATTTTTAAGATGAGAAGCCAGGTAATTTTCATCCATTCTTCCCTACAAAAGTAATTATTCGAAAAAATCTTTTTGCGGGCCGGCTGATTATGGATCAGTACGAACGAACAATTGCGTTTTCTCTGTCTTGTCGTCTGCCGTTATCCTTTGTCTGTCAACTCGAATGTCTATCGGTGGGAAGATACTATGCCACTTCGTGCAAAAAAAAAATGCGACTTTAAGGAAAATACTGCCAATGCTATTCAAGTTCTCAGTAAATAGCGCTGCGTGGAATATGGTAGAATATTCTCGAAGGTATTGTATCATGTGTTTGGAATGGATCTCTGGATGCGGTTTTTTAAAAGTTAAAATGGAGGCGAAAATACAAAAAAAAACGTTTTGTCGTTCAATAAAGAAACTTAAATGCGAGAGATTTCAATATTAGGGGGAAGAAGGAAGGATTTTTTTAAAAAAAGGAAGGGATATTATTTATTAAAGAAAATAAAGGTGTTGAAAAGGAGAAGAGAAAGAAAATAATTGCGCAATTAAAGAAAATATTATGAAAAGAAAGTTGAAAAACGAAAGAAACATGTAAAAAAAAAAGAACAAAAGAAGAAAACTCGGAGTAGAAAGAAAGAAAGAAAGAAAGAAAGAAAGAAAGAAAGAAAGAAAGAAACGTAAAAAAGAGAAAAGGAACATTAGAAGAAAAATAGTCGTTAAAAGAAAGAAAGAAAGAAAGAAAGAAAGAAAGAAAGAAAGAAAGAGCATTAGAAGAAAACTAGTTGTTAAAAGAAAGAAAGAAAGAAAGAAAGAAAGAAAGAGCATTAGAAGAAAACTAGTTGTTAAAAGAAAGAAAGAAAGAAAGAAAGAAAGAGCATTAGAAGAAAACTAGTTGTTAAAAGAAAGAAAGAAAAAAAAAAAGAAAGAGCATTAGAAGAAAACTAGTTGTTAAAAGAAAGAAAGAAAGAAAGAAAGAAAGAAAGAAAGAAAGAAAGAAAGAGCATTAGAAGAAAACTAGTTGTTAAAAGAAAGAAAGAAAGAAAGAAAGAAAGAAAGAAAGAAAGAAACTCACAGGTTCCACCACTCCGAGCCAGAGTTAACCTGGTAATGACATTCTCCATATCTCGAGAACTGAAGCCTCACCATCAGATGCAGTTTAATGTCATACGCAGGACATCTCTTTATTTATTTATTTATTTTATTTTTTTATTTTTTTATTTTTTTTTTTTTTTTGTGAGGCGGACAGTTTCCACCCTCTGCAGGAGATACAATCAGCATACTCTAAGCCTCGCTGACAGCGTGTTAGAAAAGGTTTTACTGTTATGAAAAGGACTGTCAAAGATTTTAGAACTATTAACGTAGTTGTCGATGATAGAAATAGAAATCAATAAACATATCTTAACATAAAAAATGTTCTTAATGTCTGCGAAAATATTCCGTCAAAATTGTAGCCCTCTGCAAAGGAAGAGTAAAAAGAAACATTTTTCTCCTTCAAGCCTTCCGTAGTTGAACAGGTGCACAATTAGATGCAATTCGGTTTGGATTGGTTTGTTTTGAATTGGTTTGTTTTGGTTTGGTTTTATGGCATATCAACCATTTTAGGTTATTTAATGCCTTGTCATTTTTTTACATACATATGAAATATATGATTTCTAAACACATTTTTAAAAGAGCCTGAGATCATTTTTTTTTTACACAGTTAAAAATGGTTTCACTTATTTCTATCCAATACGAATAATTCTATTAACTATTGAACATTTGTCTGCACCCAGTTAGATGTTTTCAAGTATTGCAATTTAATACTAATATCATCATCATCATCATGTCATGCCGCTAGCACGGATATCCCTGACCCTCTCTCGCCATTTCTCCCTATCATTCATCGCCTCTGGCAGGTCTTCAGGGCTACATCCCGTATCCTCACATAGCTGCTGTGTGTTCGAACTGGTCGTCCTGCTTTTGCTTGGCCATATGCGGGGGTCCATAGGAGTAAATTACTTATGAGCTCATCCTTGCTTCTCCAGTAGTGTCCCTGCGTGTCTGGTTCGTCTTACTTGGATAGTTTTCGTGATGGGAGGCATTTCAATTAAACATCACTCATTTGTTTACACACAGTTAAATGATCAAACTTTTCTATTTCAAGCAATTCAGTTTAGAATAAGTCATTTTTTAGCATTCAGTTTAGATTTCAAACTGTTTTATTTGACCCATAGACCCTATCAGGTGTTTCTACTCCAGGCCAGAGTAAACCTGGAAGCGCTAGCAATAAAAGAGTACTCCGCATTCCCCAAAGCTCCAGCATTACTGTAGACTCACCATCAGATTGTTTAGTGTCATATCTAGGCCACTCGTTGAGGGGTCTTACCCTTATGCAGAAACGCAGTCGTAGTATTCTGCAGCCCCAATCGTCTGGGCCATGCAATTCAGTGATACACCCCAGACTCTCCATAACCGTATTTTATTTTATTTTATTCATTTATTAATTTTTTTGTTTTTGTTTTTGTTTTGTTTTGTTTTAGAAGAAGCCTAACTCTTCTTGGAGAGGATAAAATCAACATATTCCAAGCCTCACTGACAGGGCTTGAAACGGAGAAGAAAAAAGAGAATAAGCTAGACAATTATAGGAGTTTTCAGTTTCTCCGTTTGTCCGTGACCTTTTCAAACTAAAACAACATGAACTATTGACATGATTTTTAGAATAAAAGACTGACTAACATACCTTTTTAGTCTGTCTCGCTAACTGTTGTGCCACGTGTTACTGCCTAGAACAAGAACTAAGCAGCCAAGACTTAAGGCTCGGATCCAAGTCAAGTTTAGTATTGACTTAATTTTCTATTCTTTGGATCAATATCAATCTTTGGTCCGAATTCAGTCAATTTTAACGCTGACAATGAAGCTTTTCGCAACTAATATATCACTGCTAAGTAATGAGAAATTTTACTGATATTGAAACGCAACGATATTTGTCGCCCGCCCCAAACGGGCGAGTATGGCACGAGGACTTTTTAAAGTGGGTCTTGGCGCAGAGCCGTAGCCCAGACACGTCCAGGATTCCTAAAATTGCCACGGGTTCCGTCGGCCTCCCCTTAAAAAGGAACGCCTCGAGTGCCATGCGATAAACCTAGCTCTTCCTCTGAGGGGCACCGCATGACACGAACGCTAGGCTACCCCGGCACTCGCGCCAGACAGCCTCAACTGACTAGCGTATCCAAAGACATGACACACCGACCAGATCCGCACTGTTGCGCTACGGCCGACTGAAGTGTGTCTCATCAACTGAATTGGTACATTTGCGCAAAACCGCAACACAATTGAACACCAAATAAATGCCCTGTGTTACCTTAACGATAAAACTTATTATTTTGTTGTAAGATGACATTGTGTGACCGTTAACACATATACTCCCCTACCCCAGTTGAGTTGAGTTCTCTAGCAAAGAAGTAATCGTGTTGCCGTTAGCGTATATTGCAAGCCTTTTCATATATGAATTGAGGTCTCGGTAGCCATTGAACGGATGTATGTAAACAATAGTAATTGTGATTCATAACCGTTTAAAATTTACTTCCCAGCTAATGGCTTCTCGTGGCTGAATGGTTAGAAGTTTGGCTTGACGTTTGAGTCAACCGGGTTTCGATCCCAGCTACGGGAAGCTAATGTCTTGCCACACTGATGAGTTCTGATAGAACTAAATAGATCTGTCTGTGGATGACTATATAAATATATATATATATATATATATATATATATATCAGTTAGGATAGCTGAGACACAAAGTGAACGCTTGGTGACAGTGAATTTCTTGCTAACTCTGAATTATTCGCAGATGAGATTAATCTAACAAAAGCAAAAATGAGATGTAACAACCGAGGTATGTGAAATTGTCAATAAATTTTAGCGGCCTATCACTTAAAGTGGAGATGGCTTCTTCTTGTTTAAAACACAGGAACTCAGTTTTATTTGCGTAAAGAGTAATGTCACCAGCTGCTTGCTCGTGGCTATGTAGCAGGGACTCGGCTTCAGCTGGCGTATTTGAAAGAAGCGCTAGATCAGCTGCGTAGTCTTCATCCGTCATAGTTTCTGCTGGATATCGTCTGCTTCTTGTCTTTTTTACTAGTGTGAAACGATTTTCTTTTTTAAGAACTATTGAAATTCGAAATACGTAATCTATGCATTTTAAAAACATCGGCTGGGGCTGCAGAATACGATTGCATCTTTGCACAGGAGTAAGACTCCTCCAACGAGTGTCCTTGATATGACTCTAAACAATCTGATGGTGTAATGCTGGAGCTTTGATGAATGCAGAATACTCTTTTATTACCATCTCTCCGTGTCCCACTCTGACCCAGAGTGGTAGTACCTGATAAGGTTCTATTTATAGACCAAATAAAGTAAACTATGAACTTATGCTAAACTGAATTGATTGAAATAGAACTAATTTTATATTTAATTGTGAGTAAACAAAAAGCTATGAACTTATGAATTGAATTGTTTGAAATAGAACAGCTTATCTGAGTAAAAACAGATTTGGCATTAAATAATCGACAATGGTTGATATGCCAAAAAAACCAAACCAAACCTGGAAATTTGATAATTAGCCACCCACAAAGTGAACATGGATAAAAAGTACATACAAAGTAAAGGTGCATTTGAAGATATATACGTACGTGAAGATTTGAAAGACCAAGGCTAAAATATCTAAAATTTTCTAAATTTATTTTCATTGTTTTTTTGTTTTTTTTAGATTTGGTTTGGTCTGGTTTGGTTTTATATCCATATCAACCAATGTTGATTCTTTAATGCCAAATCCTGTTTTTACATATATACTAAATGTATGATTTATGAACAGTTTTTAGATACCCTCAGTTAAAGTATCAAACAGTTCTATTTCTAGCAATTCAATTGAGCATAGGTCAATAAAGTTAAATGGTTCCAAGTATTGCTATGTATAACAAAAACTAAGAATTCAATTAAATATCAGTCATTTGTTTACGCACATTTAAATGATCAACCAGTTCTATTTCAAATAATTTAATTTACCATGAGTCATTTGTTTGCTCTCAGTTTAAATATGAAACTGTTCTAGTTGACCATTGATAGAACCCTATCAGATGCTACCATTCCAAGCCAGCGTGGACTTAGGAGCAATAGCAATGAAGAGGTACTCCGCATTCTCCAAAGCTCCAGTATTACTGGAGCCTCACCATCAGATACTTTAGTGTCATATCCAGGACACGTTGTTGAGGTCTTACCCCTCTGCAAAGATGCAGTCGGTGTATTCTACAGCCGCAGCCGACAGGACAAGATTTTTTTTTTTAGTTTTGTGTGCATATATTTTTTTAATTATATACCCTCTTGGCATATATATATATATATATATATATATATGTACTCTCATCAATATAAGCTCTCTGTATTCGCAAAGTACGTGTTATATATATAGACAGATAGAAAGACAGACAGAGACGCTCGTGGTGTAATGGTGATCGTTGTCGGAAATGGAAACGGTGATCTGAGTTCAAACCCTGGACGTGGCTGTTTGCATTTCGCACAGTAATAACACCCTTGAGAGAGGTATGCATTTAACTATTTGCCCTCTATCTATGGGTAAGAATAGTATGGAACACAGGGCTCTTTACCTGGGTGTGGCAACCCATCATGGAGAATGAAAACTGAATTCAACCTTGTTAAAAAATTTTTTAATTGACCTTCTGTCACATCCGGCTTTTACGGAGGGGATGGTAAATATATATAGAGTCATCCACAGACAGATCTGTTTCGTTCTATCAGAACTCATCAGTGTGGCTAGACAGTATCTTCCCGTAGTTGGGATCGAAACCCGGTTGACTCAAACGTCAAACCAAAGCTTCTAACCATTTAGCCACGAGGAGATATTAGCTGCGAAGCAAATTTTAAATGGTTATGAATCACAATTACTATTGTTTACATACATCCGTTCAACGGTTGCCGAGACCTCAATTCATATACGAAGAGGCTTGCAATATACGCTAATGGCAACACGATTACTTCCCTAGAGAACTCAACCCCACGGGGGTAGGGGAGTATATATATATGGTGAATTCTGTTGTTTATATATAAAACGCAACTTTATATATATATATATATATATATAAAGTTGAGTTTTATATATAAACAACAGAATTTAAAACTCAACTTTTTATATATATATATATATATGAAGTTGAGTTTTGAATTCTGTTGTTTATATATAAAACTCAACTTTATATATATATATATATATAAAGTTGCGTTTTATATATAAACAACAGAATTCACCAATTCTTAACGTTGAAAACAGTCTTTACATAATAACTTTCTTGGTTTATTTTACTTACTAAAGGATACAATGATTTATTTCTCCAAAATGTTTACTCATGTTTTTGTTACATATTGCGTTTTTTTTTCTCGAATGTTCGTATCATCTTATCTATTATTATTCGCCCCTTGAAGAAAAACTTGCCTAAACTTGTGCAAGAAGTAATTTTTTTTATCACGTTATTTCGACTATTAGTAAAATAAAAATAAAAAAAGGATAAATAATAAACTAGGGAAAAATTTTGATATAACATTTTCTTGACTAAACATTCCAGAAACAGAGATAATCGTGTGCTAAATATGATTGAACAAAGTGCAAAACAATGAATGTATTTACCTGACCCCTCTCTTCCAGAAAGAAAAGTCAAAATCAACAAAGTCTTCTATACGACATTGGAATAACAATAAGCACAATAAACTCTGTCTTCACAAAAGGAGACTGGAAACCTGCTTTCAGAAAATCTAGAAAGAAACAAGTCACTCTATCTCGACTGCGCATTGGTCACACAAGACTTACGCACTCTTTTATTCTCAAACAAGAAGAACAAACACAGTGAATGGCATGTCAAACATCCGACGCTGTAGAACATTTTCTTAAAGAATGCGGAGATTTAGCTCTCCCAAGACAAGGCTTTTTCAACGTAAATAATATCAAGGACCTATTTGAAAACGTTGACATGGATGACATGTTGTCCTCCTTGAGAGAAATAAAAGAATACCAAAAATAAGAACCGTAAACATGATCGACTCTATACGAAGGAATTTTGAGAAAACTATTCCAGAGAATTTTGACATATTCAATATTTCGTTAAAACGAAATATATTCCTAACTACACAAAAATATGAATATAAACGTACAATGTAAAATAATTAAGGATTTTAATTCATTATTTTAGTAGTTTTTTACTTTTTATTTTCAATCCAACGCCATTTTCTTTTATTAGATCTATTGACCTTCGAAGTATGTAGTCTAGTTGATAATAAACAAATATGGTGTTGATCTATCTTCTTGTAAAAATGTAAGATATTTAAGGATTTCAATTCATTATTTTAGTACTAAATTCTTTTGTGTTTTAATTAAACTTTGAATTTAAAACTGAATTGCAAAATTTAATTTGTAATCTAGGATTCAAAACTAAAATAGGCATGTTTATAAGTAAATACTCAGGAATGTAAAACGCACAGAAATAAACTCTTGTTTGCGAATTCGAAATGTTGGAAATGGAAATATTCAAAGATAAACAATTGTTTAGAATCAACTGATACTTGTGACTTGGAATGGGAAATATCCAAAGATAAAAAATTGTTTAGAATCAGCTCATATTTGTGACTTGGAAAAGGGAAATATCCAAAGATGAACAATTGTTTAGAATCAGCTCATATTTGTGACTTGGAAAAGGGAAATATCCAAAAATAGACACTTATTTGGAATCAGCAGATATTTGTGACTTGGAATGAGAAATATCCAAAGATAGGCAATTGTTTAGAATCATCAGATATTTGTGTCGTGGCAGCTACAATTCAGTTTAAGGAGAATGATTACGTAATTAATAATTGTTAGGTATATATATAAGGATGGATTCTAAGAAGAAGAGGGGCACAAAAGCAGAGAGATCGGTCATATCGAACAATTATGCCCACACAAAACAGCCGATGGGCAGAAAAAGCCGTCTGACGTCTCTCTTCGTGTACACTGTTTCACTCCAGCTGGCTCTTGCTTCTCTCAAATTCTATTTTGGGATTGACAGCTAGAAATGGATTCTGACAACAAATAAATTTTGTACATACAAAACAAACGGACGCGCTTTGTGTTTGACTTCTTTTTCTCTTTGAGGTTACCACAGGTCAGGCTGATAGTTAATGGGTATCATTACAACCTTTTGTGTGATGCTGTATCACTACAATGCGATTTCCTGATCTCTAGGCATAAATTACCTCTATACGGGTTGACGTGCCGTTAAAATGAATCCGTCAATCCTTCCGGCACTAGAAGAATGCAACATAGAATTTTTCTTATTAAGCAGAGTACAGTTCGTTTGAATTCGGTGCCTTCCTTCGAATTAAATGATACGGGGGTTACATATGATCAAATCACACTGAAAGCATCGATTCCCATCAGATCATCGAAGTTAATCAGCAATGAGCTTGTTCCTGATTCTGAGTGGAGTGACCATTCAAGAACAGTAGGTATATGAGGAACAAGAAGTTTTGTTTAGGTTATTATGTTTTATAGGTTGTGCTCGTTTGTGGTTTTGAGTTTAGCATATCCGACTCCATTTGTTTTTCTTACCCCATTTAACTTGTTGGCGTCTTCTTTGTCTGTAGAAGGCTGCAAAATATTTAAGGAAGGAAGAAAGAAAAGAGACGAAGATACCTTTTAAATTCCCACTTTACTTTTGGGTTTAAAACGGGTATTCTGTAGCGAGATGTTTTCCTTGGCAAGTAGAAATATGTCCGTTTCTGAGACAAGGTGTTGAAATATATTTGCCATTTTCGGTGGTGGTAAGTTTAAAGCCGTTAGTTATCTCAAGTGCATATTTTTCAATAGAGGCCGCTGAAAAAAGGAGACGCAAACTGCCTAACTCCAAGACCGAAACTTGGGTGAACACATACGCTACCTGCTAACAGCCGAGTGAAACGGGGAAAGCTTGAAGTGAGAACATATTTCTCGCTGGTGCTAGTAAGTCTGTCTTTCAGGCATGTGCAGCCCCTGATTCCAGTCAGAGATCCTTGGGAACTGCTACACTTTTGAGTTTTATAAATAATACTTCCGAGTTCGAGTTTCACTGGGTGCCCTCTTTCTTGCTGTCTTCTGCTAAATTTCAATTTAGTTTACTTCATTTTTGCGATCACATCAAATGGTATAATCGTTAGTAAGTTAAACTAGCAGTCTATTGTTGATAAGTTCAATTCTATCTGTGCAACCAATGTTCCACGAGAAATAATAAATTCCTCATTATTTGGGGGAGGGAGACAATTATTTTCCTATAAAATATGGTTTAGTAAAAGTAAAGTTGACGACTGTAGTCGAGGGCGACCCGAAGGCTCCCGTTTAAATAGCTACGACACCGAGGTGAAGGGGAGGGCGCTACTCCTTTCCCGGGATTGCTCCACTTTACCATCGATACGTACCTAATAATCCTGAGTGTTAAACAAGGAAGTATCAAGTACCATTTTTAAAGTCTTTGGTATGACACGACCTAGGATTGAACTCCGGTCTCCTGGACCGCAGGCGAACACTCGACCCACTTGGTCAATGAGCCGGTAATATATATATATATATATATATATATATATATATATATATATATATTGTCATCCACAGACAGACTGTTTCGTTGTATCACAACTCTTTAGTGTGGCTAGACACGTAGGACACTTGAAGCTGGGCTCGAAATCCGCCCAACTTTACGTTAGACTTAGTATTATACCGCTCAGCCATAATGGGTAATGGTGTATGCGATGATTTTTTCACTGATTGCTTCAATTGAAAATAACCTTTAACACCCACTTATCAAATCTCTACGGTTGCGCTCTGAGTGGGATGGTAGGGGATATTATGTTACATAACAGAAAAGACAACATTATCATTTTTTTCTCACTTTAGAGTTTTTCACGCCAGCGTTAGCTGGTGATTTTTCACTGGAGTTTGAGTGACAACACGTCTTCTCTACCCTCCAGGACTCTTCTCAGTATTCTGACCGATCTTAATGATGCTGTAGTCTGTATGGTCCCAACTTATCCTCTTATTTCAGTCTTTCAGTCCATTTAGCAATTCTTTGGGGATTGTTCCAAGTGCACCAAATACAATTGGTATCACCGTCACATTCATATTTCATAGTTTGTTTTAGTTCTCTAGCCAGGTCTAGATATTAATCTCTCTTTACACTTTCTTTTAATTTTACTCAGTAGTCTGCGGCACGACATATTCTACTATTATGCAGGTTCTCTTTTTCAGTTGTCTATCACAAGGTCTGGTTGTTTGGCCTAGTTTAGGTGATCTGTTTGTATCTCCAAATCCATGAGAACTTTGTGCGTCCCGTACTTTAAGACGGATTCTGGGTTGTGCATATATACCAATTGTTCGTATGTTCAAATTTCACTTTCTTGCACAATTCCAGATTTATCACTCTGCCCACCCACTCGTGTCTAGTCTTATACTCTTTTTTCCTTAATTTGTTGCTTTCACTTATGTTGTAATTGATCGTTTTGCCTCGATCACCGCATAACCTACATTTGTTATTTTGTTGCGTCTTATCTTATTATTATAATTATTTCTCTCCTTGTGAGTATTTCATGCCAGATTGCTTTGGTTTCTTCTTAATGACATATCAACGTTCATAGGTTATTTAATGCCAAAGCCATCCTTCTAAAAGAACAATACTGGTACTATTTAACCCATAGCTGGGAGGATAAGGAGGTTCATACCTTTCCCAGGGGTATTTGTCCGAAAGGTTATCTAATAGAACAACTGGAGTTTGAACTCGCTTACTACGATTCCGCAGTCAATCGCTTAAACCATTACACCCCACGACACTCTCTTCATAGTGGTGTTAGCAAGTGTTCTTTCATAGGAACATGAATGACAGCAAGTCTCTCCACGTGCCCAGGACTCTCCTGAGTATTCCTGCTGATCTTAACAATGCAGTGGTCTTGATGGTCTTCATTCTACCTTTGATTTCTAGTTTCTTCAGTCTTTTTTCCAAGCATTTACAGACCGTGTCAAGCACACACTCTACAATTGGGATCACAGTCACTCTCATGTTCCACAGATTTTTCACTTCTCTGCCAAGGTTCAAGTATTTCCTTATCATTTCGTTTTCTTTTATCTTCATCCTGTGGCCCATCGGAACAGTCAAATTTTTTTCTTGTTAACCAACATTAAGTCAAATCTACTGGCCTGAATTAGGTGATCTGTTTGTATTTCAAAATCCCAAAGAATTTTATGCGTCTTCTTTTCAAGGACGGTTTGTGCATATACCATTTGATAGTTTGGGTAAATATTAATTATCTTGCACAATTCCCTGTGGTTCACGTTTCTTACCCATTCATACTAAGTCTTGTACTCCTTTTGCGCTTGTTGGCTGCATTCGCTTATTACGAGATCCACTGTTTTATCTTTGTCGTCGAATAACCTACACTTGCTACACTGTTGCGTATTATCAATTTTCGCTTTAATATGATTGGTCATTTTGGGCATCTTTTGTACTGTTATTGTAATTGCCGTCTAGCTTCTTCTCCAGCCGTTTTGTTAGCGTCCATGTACTGCATCCATAAAGCAGTATCAATACGACAGCTGCCTGGAAGAAACTGCGTTTCATTTTATCGGTCAGGTCTGATTTCCATATGATCGATAGCCTATTGATAGCTGTCCATGCCTTCGTTAGCCGCGTGTCGGTGTCCTTTTCGGTTGATAAGACGCTGCTTCCTAGGTAAGTGAATTTCTCTACTAGTTTAAGAGGGGTTCCGTCTAGTGTGGAGATGTCACCTGTTTGATTATAGCATATATATTCCGTGTTGTGTGCATTGACATGGAGGCCTCTGCGAGTAATATTGGATAAGTCTTGGCGGCAACACCCCAAAAGACACCAACTATACGGCCACCTGCCTCCCATCACGAAGACAATCCAAGTTAGACGAACCAGACATGCAGGACACTGCTGGAGAAGCAAGGACGAGCTCATAAGTGATGTACTCCTATGGACCCCCACATATGGCCGGGCAAAAGCAGGACGACCAGCACGAACATACATTCAGCAGCTATGTGAGGATACGGGATGTAGCCCTGAAGACCTGCCAGAGGCGATGAACGATAGGGAGAAGTGGCGAGGAGGGTCAGTGATATTCATACTAGCGGCACAACATGATGATGATGAGATCATGTACTGTTATTAAGAGAGATTCAGTTTTTCTTTTTAAGATTTTCCTTTTGTAGCCATGTCCAGATCTTATGGAGAGCAATATCATCAGTTTTTCGCTCGAAAAATCCATACAGTTATTAATTAACTAGGCTTTTTTTTTTAGATGTGGCACAATGTTGCATGAATGGGGCACCCAATGAGAATCGAATTCATGTGTGAAGGTTTGCTAACCACTTGTTGTTCTTTCCGTTTCTGTTTTCTAAATTTTGTTGCTTTTCTGTTTCTTCTAATTTTTCTTCCGGGGTTACCGGCTGCTGCTGTTGTTAGTCTTTCTTTCTTTCTTTCTTTCTTTCCCAATGACTGAATTTTTCTTTCTTTCTTTCTTTCTTTCTTTCTTTCCCAATGACTGAATTTTTCTTTCTTTCTTTCTTTCTTTCTTTCTTTTAATATAGTCTTCGAATCCTTATATTGTTGCATCTACGCAATTCTCGATGCTGACGAGTCCTCTTCTTCCTTCTTTTCTTAACATATAGTCTATCCATGTAATCTCCCGGATCTATGGCCTTGCTTATTTCATACCTAGCGAGTTTTTCTCACCATTTTAACTGAAAGTCTTACTCTGGAGTCTAAATGACTACAAGTGTTCATAGTGGGTAGAGCGTTCTCCAATGGTCCGGGAGACCTGGGTTCAATCCCAGGTCGCATCATACCAAAGACTTTAAAAATGGTACTTGCTTAACACTCAGCAATATAAGGTACGTATCAAGGGTAAAGTGGAGCAATCCAGGGAAAGGAGTAGCGCTCTCCCCTACACCTTCTTGTAGTAGCTATTGAAAAGGGAGCCTTCTGGTCGCCCTCGACTAAAGGGAGACAACTTTACTTACTTTTACTTACAGGCGAAAACATACGGACTCTGTTGTTCAGGTACTGACGGTTTATTAGTTTCTGACTTCGGTTCTTCGACACGAGGAGAGAGACACAATTCTTTCTATGCTAACCATCTATCTGACCCCATTTCAACGCGCCGTGCATCTTGTGATGTTTAAGATCTTCGTTCGTAGAGATCTGAAAATCCCAACTATATCTTTCAACGGTTAAAATTCAACTCTATGCTGCAATGGCAGAAACTCAACTCTCTGCCTCCATGGTCCAATGTCAACTTCACAACTGACTCTTTTTCAAAATCCCCAATTCTCAGGACCATCTCTTCCGGGCATGACGTCATCCACCCTCCAGCCCCAATTTCCCGTCTGGGGGTTTATTATGACAATGGTTATTCTCATATCCTTTGCACAGGAGTGTGAAACTGCACCCAATGACTATGCACCTGAACTCTTAACCCGATATCGTTCAAAACCCAACCAAATTGCATGATAAAATATAATTAACGAAAAATGATTAATGCAAAAAAAATGATTCCTTAATTATATAACACAAGTCTCCTTAGGTCTCTTGGACTCTTCTAGTTATTCCCACCAATCTTAGCGATTTTGTGATGTGTATGGTATTGATTCTTCTGATTTTTCGATTTTTCTGGTCTTTTTTCCAAGCCATTCAGGACCGTTTCAAGTGCACCCACTACGATTGGAATTACCGTCACCATCATGTTTTACAGTTTGCTTTTTTTATCTCTTAGGCAAGATCGAAGTATTTGTCTATCTTTTCGCTTTTTCTTAATTTTCTTTCTGTTGTCCACTGGAACAGTAAAATCCACTAAATAAAAAGGTTTTGGGGTTTGTTTTTTTTTTTTTTGTTTGGGGGGGGTTGCTTGTTAACACTAGGCCTTGCTTTCTGGTCGGAATAAATGATCCGTTTGTATTTCAAAATCTTAGAAAAATTTATACGTCTCATTTTCTAAGACGGATTTACCTTAAATAAATAATGGACTATTTCGTTTTGATTGTGAGAAAAGTAAAGGAAAGAAAAGAATACGATAGACGTCAAAGAAAGAAAGAAAGAAAGAAATATCACACGCTTATCATCTCGATCAGTGGAAATGAAGAAAGAAAAAGGGAAAGCTGGAGAAAGAAAGAAAGAAAGAAAGAAAGAAAGAAAGAAAGAAAGAAAGAAAGAAATCTAATAGTTATCGCCTGTTTCAATGGAATATAAGGAAGGAAACATAAAGGAAGAAAAAAGGAAGCAAAAGAAAGAATATTGAAGAAAACGAAACAAACAAGAGATAGAATGAGAAAGAAAGAAAGAAAGAAAGAAAGAAAGAAAGAAAGAAAGAAAGAAATGGAAAGGGAGATAGGAATGAGAAAGAGAAGAAAAGAGAAGAGAAGAGAAAAGAAAGAAAGAAAGAAAGAAAGAGATAGAAAGAAAGAAAGAAAGAAAGAAAGAGATAGAATGAAAGAAAGAAAGAAAGAAAGTGATAGAAAGGGAGATAGGAATGAGAAAGAGAAGAAAAGAGAAGAGAAGAGAAGAGAAAGAAAGAAAGAAAGAAAGAAAGAAAGAAAGAAAGAAAGAGATAGAAAGGGAGATAGAAATGAGAAAGAAAGAAAGAAAGAAAGAAAGAGATAGAAAGGGAGAGGGGAATGAGAAAAGGAAAGAAATAAAGAACGCTTATTTTGAAAAGGTACTTAATCCAACTAAATCGAGTAATAAATAATTTATAAAAAAAATCAAAGTTTTCGTTTTTCTTTACATCATTACTCATTGTTTTTTCCCCATGATCAAACACTATAAAAAGAGAACTTTATTAATTTTTCAAATAGTATAAATAATTTATTGCCAATTTTTTTTTAATAACCTCCATCCATTATTGAGCTCAGTATCATAAAAAAACTTTAATTTCATGAAATAATATTCATAAATTTATAGTGTTTCAAAAAATGTGATATCATTTGAGATGTACCTAGTGTTTCAAAAAATTGATATCATTTCATAATCTGATAATTTGATCAATTCCCATTTAAATAATCTTAAATTTTAACAGAATCTGAAGAAACAGCTCAAAATTGTATATTTAATTATTTCTCTTCTTTCTTTCTTATATATATATATATATATATATATATATATGTGTGTGTCTGTGTTTTATTCAGTCCAGTTAAACCGGAGTTGGGAATGATTCTATCAGGACAAAAAATCATTCAACTATGAACATTTGAATTTTCCTGGTAAAAAGCTCAATGTAACTGACATCACAGAGCAATAATTCCTTTAAGAAAAACAAAAACTGGTCACATTAGGTTTTTTCTTCTTAAAGGTATATATATATATATATATTGTGGATGACTATAGAGATATATACTCCCCTACCCCCGTAGGGTTGAGTTCTCCGGCGAATGAGGTAATCGTGTCGCCATTGACGTTTATTGCAAGTCTCTTCATATATGAATTGAGGTCTCGGTAGCCGTTAAACGGATGTATGTAAACAATAGTAATTGTGATTCATAACCGTTTAAAATTTACTTCGCCGCTACTGGCTCCACGTTGCTGAGTGGTCAGAAGCTTGGATTGGCGTTTGAGTCAACCGGGTTTCGATCCCAGCTACTGGAACCTAATATGTCTAGTCACACTGATGAGTTCTGATAGAACGAAACGGATGTCTGTGGATGACTCTATATTTAGAGAGAGAGAAATTCTAGTCACTGGGAAAGAAAAGACAAAAATTGTTTTTTTGGTTTTGCTTTCATTGGATTTTATTCTTGTTTTTCTATCTTTTACTTTGTTTTGTTTTTTGTGTTTGTTTTTTGACAGTATAGGTTTTTTTTATATACTATTATTGTTTTACCTCGGGGTAAGTTTCACACCTGTTATTGTATTGTTGTTGTTGTTGTTGTTGTCCTTGTTGTTGTCCTTGTTGTAGTTGTTTTGCTTTGTTTGGTTTTGGTTGGGAGGGTTAACACAATTATATCATGTAGCATACGGTATTGTTTGTGGCTTAGCTGATTGATTAAGTTTTTTGTTTGGTTTTGGTAGGGTTTTTTGTTTTTGTTTTGTTTTGCTTTTTGTTTGTTGTTAGCTTTTGTCTTTGTGTTTTTTCTTGTTTTGTTTTTCGTATTTTTTGTTTAGTTTTTTATTGTTTCTTTTTGTTAATTATTCTATTTTTCTATTTTATTTCTTATTTATTTTTGGTGGGTCGGAGTTAGGATTGTTATTTCTTTTGATTTTTTTTTTTTTTTTGTTCTATTTTGGGAATGAGTTTTTACTTAAATGATTGAAGGGGTCCCTGGCTCCTATTAAAGTGCTTCATATTTTGTATATTGAAGTTAAATATTGAATAAAGACATTTCATTATTATTATTTACTCATAAGAGTTTTTCACATCAGCATTAGCCGATGGTTTTTCACTAGAGTCTGAGTGACAGCAAGTCTCCTCAAGTCTCCAGGACTCTCAGTATTCTGGCTGTTCTCAATAATGTAGTAGTTTGGATGGCCTCCACTCGTCCGCCAACTTCCAAGTCCTCCAGTCCCATTAGTAATCCTTTAGTTACTGTTCCAAACGTATCAATTACAATTGGTATAATTGTTACCTGCATGTTCCACAGTTTTTCAATTCCCTAGCAAGGTCAAGGTACTTATCCTTCTTTTTATATTCTTTCAGTTTTATTCTGTGGTCAGCCGGGACAGCAAAATCGACAATTTTGCAAGTTCTCTTTTTTTTTTTTTTAATAATTATTATTAGGTCTGGTCTTCTGGCCGGGATTAGGTGATCCGTTTGTATGTTAACGTCCCATAGGAGTTTATGCGAGTCATTTTCTAGGATAGGTGCCGGGTTGTGCATATACCATCTGTTTGTATGGTCAAATTGAAATTTCTTGCACATTTCCCAGTGGATCACCTTGCCGACCCAGTCGTGTCTCGCCTTATACTCCTTCAGTGCTAATTTGCTGCATTCGCTTATTATGTGATTGGTCGTTTCGTCTCTGTCACCGCATAGCCTACATTTACTGTTTTGTTGCGTCTTATCTATTCTCGATTTGATATGATTGGTCCTTATGGCGTTGTCCTGTGCTGCTATTCGGAGAGATTCCGTTTCTCTCTTAAGGTTTCCTTTTCTTAGCCAGGTCCATGTTTTCTGGTGTAAGATGTTGTTTATTAGACGTTTAAAGCGGCCATACTGTCTTTGATGCTGGCAAGTTTCTTTCTCCCTTATTTCTAGATACATATAGTCTGTCAACGTCGTCTCTGGGGTGTAATGCCTTATGCATGGTCATTAGTTTTCTTATTCTATGGTCCATTTGTTTAAGTTCATCTCTGGTCCACTTGAGAAAGGGTCCTGAATATCTAACTAGGGGCACAGCCCAAGTATTTATTCCGTTCATGAGGCTTCTGCTGGAGAGTTTTGTCTCGAATAGTTTTCTCGTTCACCTGAGATATTCTTTTCGGATCTTGTCTTTCATTTGTACTTGTTTGATGGTGTCAGCCTCCGAGATGCCCAAGTATTTGTAGGTTTCATTTTCTCCGAGCGTTCTAATTTTGTCGTGATTTAGTAATTCGATTCCGTCAGTCATATGTCGTTTGCCACTTTTCATGACGAGCATGGCACATTTTTCTATGTTAAATTCCATTCCTATATCCTGACTGTATATTCTAACGGCGTGTATGAGAGTTTCCAGCTCTTTTTAATTTTTTGCAAATGATTTAATGTCATCCATGTACATTACGTGATTGATCTTCTCTTGCGATCTGCTGAGTTTGTATCCGGCTGCGCATTTTATGAGTATGTGGTTAAGTGGCATCATGGCTATTATGAATATTAAGGGTGATAGTGAATCTCATTGGAAAATCCTTCTTTGGGTCTTTGTTTCAGCTATGCTTCTCTTCAGGTTTACATGGTCTGTTCGATGAGGTTTATGACTTCCTGTGATATTTTGTACATTTTGAGACAGTGTAGTATCCAGCTTTGTGGGACCATATCATATGCCTTTTTGTAGTTAATCCAGGTCATAGCTAGATTTTTCCGTCTTGTCTTGCTCTCATTTAGGATGTGTTGATCTATGTAGAGAAATTCTACAGTGCCTCTGGATCCTTTGCAGCATCCTTTCTGTTCGTCAGAGAACAATCCGTGGCTTGTTTGCGAATTGTAGATCTTTTCCCTGATTTGTGCTTTTTTTTTTTTTGTTGATTATTATTAGGTTTGGTCTTCTGGCCAGGATTAGGTGATCCGTTTGTATGTTAAAGTCCCATAGGAGTTTATGAGTGTCATTTTCTAGGACAGGTGCCGGGTTGTGCATATACCATCTGTTTGTATGGTCAAATTGAAATTTCTTGCACATTTCTCCGTGGATCACCTGGCCAACCCATTCGTGTCTAGCCTTGTACTCTTTCTGTGTCAATTTCCTGCATTCGCTTATTATGTGATTGATCGTTTCGTCTCTGTCACCGCATAGCCTACATGTACTGTTTTGTTGTGTCTTATCTATTCTCGCTTTGATATGATAGGTTCTTATGGGGTTGTCCTGTGCTGCTATTAAGAGGGATTCCGTTTCTCTCTTAAGGTTTCTTTTTCTTAGCCATGTCCATGTTTTCTGGTGTGAGATGTTGCTATTAGACATTTTCCACATCATTGGTAGGCAGGTTATCGGTCTGTAATTGTTTAGAGCAGTTCCTTTGCTTCGGTCCTTTTGGATTATTATTATCATCATTATTATTATTAAATTGTAAACCTAAAATCTTGAATTATATTTACTAGTGCAGTTGAAATTTGAATTGAATTGGACGAGAATTAGTCCAGTTATTCAATTACGAAATGATATCGGTTTTTCTGAAACACCATGTACATCAAAAATAATATCATTTTTTCAACTCTGTTGCCAAGTTGGATGGGGCTGTAGAATACGCCAACTACTTCTCCGCAGCGAGCTAAGACCCACCCCCAACGAGTGTCCTGTATATGACACTAAAAGATCTGATGTTGAGGTTCCAGTAATGCTGGAGCTTTACGGAATGCGATGTACCCCTTCATTGCCATGACTCCCAGGTCTACTCGGGCCCGGAGCTGTAGCACCTGATAGGGTCTTGTCTATGGGTCAAATAGAACTAAACAGTGTACTTATGCTAAACTCAATTGCTTGAAATAGGACTATTATGACATTTAAATTGCGTACACATGCTGAACTGATTTGTTTGAAATGGAACTGTTTTGGTATGCTAAACTGAATTGTTTAATATTGAACTGTTTTGACATTTAACGGCGTGTAAACAAAAACTATACTTATACTAAACTGAATAGTTTGTATTAGAACTGTTTGACTAAACTGTATAGCTTGGAAAATAAATGTTTTTGACGATTAAACTGTGTACTTATGGTTCACTGAATTGTTTAAAATAGAGCTGTTTTGAGATTTAAACTGCGTACTTATGCTAAACTGAATTGTTTGAAATAAAACTGTTTATTTGTATACAAATGGATTTGGCATTAAATAACCGGCTAAGATTGATATGCCATAAAATCCAAACAAACAAACAAAAGCAAAAACTAATATTAAAATAATCAAAAGAAAACTTACGAAAATAATAATAATAATAAAATTCATTCTTTATACATGAATCAAATACTGGTTATGAAAAACTGTTTTAAAAAGTCGTTTCTATTTTTAATTAAATTTATATGTAATAAAAACTATCATCTCGTAATTTTGTGAAATAAATATCAATTCGAGGTAGACAAAATCAAAATGACATCAAGTTGGCCTTACCTGAGAAGTTTCAAGTCACGAGATAGCCGTCTCTGTTCGAAGCCTGTTATATATATCTAATTTTTTAAAGTGTTTAATACAGTCCAAAACGCTTGTGCTATCAATACAAGATTATCACCGGAACTAAGAGCACTTACGTATGATATGTACGTATATCGGGTTCTGTGCACGGTCAGCACTTACTGATATAATCTTTAAAAACGTACTGAAAAGAAAAAGTATACAAAATTCTGTCTAACCTTGTGAACAAATTGATAAGTCTGTACTAAATAGATACGCGCACATCGAAAATACAAGGGTTAACTTGAAAGTTCATAGGCTGACCAAAATAGTCCCACAGAATGTGACCAAATGTGATTTATATTTCAAGATAGTCCCCTTTGCAGTCCACACACTTCTTCAATCGGTGCTTGGATCTCATCGTCAAAAGCAGGTGTGTCGTCATTATTGGGACGTTTCAGCCGATTAACTTTTCAGCCCACCCACGGATGTCGGCATGGAAACAGCTATTTCTAAAAAAGGAAAAAAGTAATTTCATTCGTTTTTTTCTTCAGTTTTTCTTCATTTTCTTCCTTTATTTTTCCTTTTCGTTCTTTTTTTCCTCTCTTGCTTTCTGCTTTTCTTCGTTTTCTGTTTTTCTTTTTACTTCTTTAATAAAAGACTTCCCCATTTCTTTCTCTTCTACATTGGTTGCGCTTATATATATATATATATATATATATATATTCAGGGTTATTTAAAAATCAGTTAATACTCTTATGGGAGTACCTTTATGATGAAATTTCAAAGAGTCTCTAAAGGTTCACACTCCCTGTGAACACATTCTTGGAATCTCCCACTGGGGATTGAAAAACTGTTAA
>OY757922.1:82483439-82518439 GCA_963585895.1 Sepioteuthis lessoniana | reverse complement strand
GAGGGGCTGGGCCCCAGGCCCCCGGTTGAGCAGCCCAGGAGAACGGGAAAGAAACGCTGATAGCCATAAGAGTGGAGGTTAATATGTTGCTGTTCTGTTCCGTCTCCAACTAACTCTCACACACAACCCTTTCAAATAAAGTAAGAGGTATATTTTTCTAAAGAACTGTGTAGCTCGTCGTTATTACTGTGTCGTCTTTATTGTGTTGAGTATACAATAAATGATTTTGTCTCCAAATAAGTTGTGACGCAAAATATTTTTCTCGCTTGTCCAAGGCTTTGTAATGAGAGATTAATGGTTGTGTGACGGCAAAATTATAAAAATCCCAAGACGGGAATTTATTTTTCGCACGTGTGAAGACGGGGAGGACTGGCACTTGATCCCTCGTAGAATAAGTCCTTGTTCAGAGTCCTTTCTCAGGCATATAGGAAGTGGCATATTATGTGGGGGTTAATTTAGGGCTACTCTGACCGCCGCTGGCAAGGGGCTTCCAAACTTCACGCGAACATACACACCCACCAGGCCACTAGCTCTTCCTACCCTTAGAACAATGGAAGATATGGACCTCTAGGTTTAGATATAATAATATTAATTATTAGTAGTCGACAACTCCGGTTTCCCGTATAATATTTTTAAAGGAAAGAATAAGACAATTTAGGCGAGAAAACCATGAGGCGAAAGAAGCTGAAAAAGAAAAATGAAATAAGCAACTTGATATCCGATGACACAATGAACAACACGTGGGGGACATTAAAATATAATAATCTTTTTAATATACACGCGGACACACATATTCAACGTGTCGGCTATATTATCAGCAGATAATACGTAACTATAAATGTCTTTCTTCCTTTTTTTTCTTTTCTTTCGTCTTTCTTAAAATTGACAGAGAGAGAGAGAGAGAGTATATAATTGGGTGTAGGGAGAAACAGTCTTAATGTTTACTTATCTTTTCGGCGGGTTCCTTCGGAGAATATTTTCTCTTTTACGGGCTGACGGAATTTTATATATTCATAATGCCCTGGCTTGAAGGCATAGGTCCTTCTTGTCCAAGATTCTTTCCGCTTTCTTCACCCGGAGTCTTGGCTTCAGATCCCGCGTCCACTCACGGCGACCTCATCTTCAAAAACTCCTATTCTTTACCCCTATTTCCGCTGACGAAAAAGGGGCCTATTTCTGCTTTGGGATTCTAGCCAATCATTTAGCTTCTATCTTCTTCTTCCCCCGTCAGGCGATTCGTTAGGACTACTATATGTCCCTATACCCCATTTTTTTATCCATCCGGTCACAGCGTGCAAACATCTGTTGGTTTCCATTCTGACCTGGATTCGTTACTTCGGCCGAAAGGGATTGACCTAGATTCCTATTCCTCTCTTAACGGTCATTCTTTGGCGGCCTGCTAATTCAAACACGGAGGGATAGTAGAAATTCCTTATTTCTCTCTTCTCGGTGGTAGACCACGTGACAGTTGTTATAGTATACTATTTTTAAATCTGAAACAAAAAAGAACACAATATTATTATAAGTGTTATATAGTCATCTGCTGATTCATGCAGAAATATACATATATATGCTGGATACATACTGATGCAATAATAGTTAAGACGCCCGATGATAAAGACACAGGAATAAATGACGCACGCAGGAAAGAAGACGCAGGAAGACTTCTTTATAAAATATTTTACCTCTCACTTTGTTTGTAAGGTTTCGAAAAGGGTTACTCAAAGTTTGCGTGTGAGAGGTAGCTGGGGACCGAACATTACTGAAATATTTTGACCCCGAAGTTATGGCCGTCAGCGTTGTGTCTTTCTCGTTCTCCATGGTTGCTCAACCGGACCCTGGAGTAAACACTTCTGTGTGCTGGCTTTCCTTACTACACCGCGTCTACCTCCGTCTTCCACTGTACTGCTTGCCCTCCTTCTCGCCTATCTCCCACTGTCCTCAATTCGTCGGCCTTATATTACCTTCAAACTCCCACGCAGTAATATAGACACGCCTCAACGCCTACGCAACCTCTTCCGATTTCCAGCGACCGGGATGTGTCACTTCCTTCCGGTGCACTACCTTGAATGGCATTTTTGGCCGGGTCAAAAGGTCAAAACATAACAATAAGTAGTACAGTTATTTGCAGTCCCATGGGTCCCATGTCTGTTCTAGAACTGCCAAATTGGGCCTCACGTACAAACAAAATATTGCAAAACTTTTGACTCAACTTTGTATAACTAATTTTAGATTCGGTTTCTTTGCTTAAAGGTATATCAAACTTCCTGGGTTATATAATGCCAAAGCTATTCTTATAAAAGAATAATAAGTAAGTATAGTTGGCGATCGTAGTCGAGGGTGACCAGAAGGCTCCCTTTTCAATAGCTACTACACCAAGGTGTAGGGAAGGGCACGACTCCTTTCCCTGGATTGCTCCATTTTACCCTTGATACGTACCTTATATTGCTGAGTGTTAAGCAAGGAGGTATCAAGTGCCATTTTTAAAGTCTTTGGTATGACTCGACCTGGGATTGAACCGGACCATTGGCGAACACTCTACCCACTAGACCAATGAGCAAAGAATAGTAGTGGTACAATTTAACCTTCAGCTGGGGCGTTCATACTTTTTCCAAGGGTATAATTCCGATAGTGAATGTAATTGCGCGACTGGAGTTCGAACTCGCTTACTTAGAGGCTGCAGTCTAGTAAGTTAGCCATTAATCCTTTAGCCTCTGCGTAAACGAAAAAAAAAACAGAGTTTCCTGTCCACATACGCATAGGGAAAGGGGAGGACTGCTACTGACTCTGAAATCTGATAACTTTGATAAAATAAAACTGGAGTACTACTGTAAGTACTATTGTATGGCTGCACTACCTTGACTCTAACAAAATGCATGGAAGAAAAGTATATCTGTCACACCTTATATATATATATATATATACACACACATCATCATCATCATGTCGCGCCGCCAGCGCGGATATCCCTGACCCTCTCTCGCAATTTCTCCCTATCATTCATCGCCTCCGGCAGGTCTTCAGGGTTACATCCTGTGTCCTCACATAGTTGCTGTATGTAAGTTCGTGCTGGGCGTCCTACTTTTGCACATCCATATGTGGGGGTCCACAGGAGTACATCGCTTATGAGCTCGTCCTTGCTTCTCCAGCAGTGTCCCATGTGTCTGGTTCGTCTGACTTGTATAGTTTTCGTGATGGGGGGCAAGTGTCCGTATAGTTGGAGTCTCGTGGGGTGTTGTCGCCAGGACTTGTTTAATACTGCTCTCAACATTCTTGTGTAATTTCCGTCTAGTTTCCTCTCCAGCCGCTTCGTTAGCATCCATGTGGTGCATCCATATAGCAGTATCGACACAACCGCTGCCTGGAAGAAACTGCGTTTCATTTTATCAGTTAGGTCCGACTTCCATATGATCGAGAGCCTATCGATAGCTGTCCATGCCTTCGTCAGTCGTGTGTCGATGTCTTTTTCGGTTGATGAGACGCTACTTCCTAGGTAGGTGAATTTGTCTACTAGTTTCAGAGAGGCTCCGTCTCGTGTGGCAATGTTGCCCGTTTGGTTGTAACACATATATTCAGTTTTGTTTGCATTGACATGGAGGCCAATGCCAGCTGCGGCTCGTTCCAGACTATGCAGTAGTGTCTCTGCTTGATTAGGCGTATTCGCTAGTAACGCCAAGTCATCAGCGTAGTCGGCGTCCGTGATTGTTTTTGCGGGGTACCTTTTGCTTCTTCTCTTAGTCAGCTCGAAGCCATTTTCTCTGATTTTGTCGATCGAAGTCCTAAGCACATAGTCTAGACAGATGATAAAGAGGTACGGGGCTAGTGTGTCTCCTTGTAGTACTCCTGCAACAATGTCGAAGTATTCCGTGTCTCCATCTGGTGAACGTACTTTCACTTTGGTGTTTCTGTAGAGAATCATTATCGCTGCTACTGTTTCTTTTGGTAGGCCGTATGCTAGTAGGATTTGCTCCATCTTCCCTCTGTGTATGGAATCGAAGGCCTTGGTAAAGTCGACAAATTGTAATGTCGCCTGTAAGTTTTTTGCCCGAACGCCTTCAAGGATTCTACGGATGGTCAGTATTTGTGAGGTTGTGGATCTATTTCTCCGGATCTATTTCTCCTAAGAATGTTGTCTATTTTGGGTTCTATGCGGTTTCGTAGTAGGGCATTGTAGATTTTGGCTGCTATGGATGTAAGTGTTATCCCTCGGTAGTTCTTGGCTAGTCCGAGGTCGCCTTTTTTAGGGAATGGAAGGATGCATCCCTTCGTCCATCTTTCTATCCTATTTTGACAATAGACTGCGTTGCATTGCCGGAGCAGTATATCGTCGAATTGTCTAGTCTTCCACACTTCTGGGGGGATCTCGTCTAGCCCTGCTGCTTTCCTATTTTTAATTCTTCTGAGAACTGAGTCGAGTTCTTCTTTGGTGAAAGGACCTAGTTTAACGTCTAATTGCTTACTAATAATTCTGGTGATCGGTTCATCCGTTATTTCCGGTGGGTTTCCTCGTAGATTTTTGAAATGCTGTTCCCACAGTTTTACTCTTTCTTGTTGGCTTGCAGCTTTCAATTTTGCTTTGGCTGTGCTCTTCCTTCTACTTACTTCGTTTATTGTTTGCCAGGCTATCCTGGATTGTCTATCTTCCACCGAGTCTCTAATCTTATCTATCTGATTTTGTATGTATTCTGCCTGTTCTTTTAGATATATTCCTGTTAATTGATGTTGAGCCTTTTCTAGTTTTCGTGCATTTGTGTTTGTTGGGTTCTTTTGATAGCTTTTGGAGGCAGTTTTCACAAGTGCACGTTTTTCTCTAACCGCTGGCGTTTCCCAAGGGGCTGTATATTTAGTTCTAGGTTTTGTTGGAATACACTTTGCTGCCGCCTCAAGGTGTGCTTCTACAAAATTTTCATATTCGTCATTTGGGGTACCTTTTTCTGCCTTCTCTTGTAGTGCTTCGAATCTGTTTCTTAATTCTAATGCATATTTATCTCTAATATCTCTGTTGTTGAGTAGGGCCCAGTCATAGTGCTTGGTTGTCGCTTTACGTGTGGCGTTTTTTCGTTGGCTTAGACGTACTTTGGCCGTAACTATTCGATGATCGGAGGACACACCCTCGAAAGAGGAGTATGCCTCGCAATTCATCGCACTGTTTTTCCATTTCCCGTATATAAGGACGTAGTCTATCTGTGCTTTACTCTTATTCGCGTATGTGTAGGTCCATAATTTCCACTCCCTTTTTTGAAAGTTTGTATTGAGGCATGTTAATCTATTTTCTATCATGAAATCTATTAGATGTTGTCCATTCCTGTTTGATGCGTTGTGTAGGCTGTATTTGTTGTGTCTGTTTTTCCCGATTTGTGCATTCATATCTCCGCCAATGACTAGCAGGTTGTGTTTCGGAATGCTACCTACTAGGGAGGATAGATCTTCGTAGAAGGTGACTATTTCGTTTTCTTCGCTAACATTGGTAGGGCTGTAGCAGGAGATAATTGTTGCTTTGGGGTTGCGGCCATCATCCTAGGTTGTATTCTCTCAATGCTGTTCAGTGTTTTTAACGCTCTTGGTCCTAGAAGCATTCCCACCCCTCCTACCGATGCATTGATAGAGTTTTTCCATGCGGATACAGTCACCAGCATCCATCCATTACCAGTTTCGTGATACTTGATATCTTCGGTATGCGTGTATCGGTGCTCTTGTATGCAAATTATGTCTATCTTATGTTCTACGGCTGATGCAGTTAGCTCTGATAGTTGACCTATTCTATTTAGGGTTCTCACGTTAAATGTCGCTATCTGTATTGTTTGTTTGCATCTTAGTAGTTTTTGTTTGAGTTTGAGCTCTGTAGCTGATTTTTCGAACACTGAGGCCAGGGCTCCAACCTCAGCAGGACGCGCCCCTTTTTTACCCGCGCGAAGAGCGATGCGGTTTATGTGTCTGGTTTATTCTCATCTATAGAAGCCACTCTTATAGATGAGCAGCAGTAGTTCCCCGATCGAACTGACAATCCTGAGCGTTAAGCCGCAGGACTCACACGTACATCACGCTGCTTCCCATGTGTATGTGTTAGAAAAAAAAACAAAAAAAAACGCATATATACGCATGCATAGACACACGTACATATATTTTTACATTAAGTGAAAAAACGGGATTTCTTTCATGCTATAGCCGTGTCAGTACTACTGTATGATAGCACCAGCTGGACTCTGACAAAAGGTTTTAAGAAAAAGAAAGATAGGAACTACACTAGAATGCTAAGTACTGATTTGAACAAATCATAGAGGCAATACCCCACAAAACAGCAGCTGTACGGATACTTACCTCCCATCTCACAAACCATCCAAGTTAGACGAACCAGACATGCTGGGGGTGTCCTCGTGGTGTAATGGTTAAAGCGATGGACTGCGGAATATATATTATGAAGAACAATGCCAATATTAAAAAAATACGATTAACAATGCCAATATTTTTGAGCTAAGAGATGCGAAAATATGAATATGATTGAGATCTTATGAAATACGAAGCCATTCTGAATATTAAATATTTAAAAAAACAATAACAGGCGACTCTGTTATACGAAAAAGTCCTTTATTATTCAGACTGTCTTCATTCCAGCAATCTGACGCGACTTGAGAGGGAGGGGGAAGAACTTGTAAGGGTCAACGAACAGAGACACCCACCCTCTTTCTGTCGCTGCCCCGAAGGACGATATTTGTCTCTGCCTCCCACCAGACAGAACTTGACATAAGTTCTTATTTACAGTGGGGGTGAAGGGAGGGGGATGTCGAACGTTTACAGCTTATAGGCTCTCTAGGTGCAATGTGAGCCAGATGAGCCTCTTGCTGGACTTGGACTCACTTGATATACAACGTGAACCCAGACAGGTAACCCTGATCATAACTCGAACTATACCCGAGAGTCTAGTGTTATGCAATGCTTGTCAATGACGTCATCGCACACCTGTAGGTAGCCCAGCCGTCGCAGGGAGCTAATTGGCCCCAAATCTGTACTTGACCTTGAAAAGCGGGAGAGAAATAGATACCGCTCCTCCGGGACTCTGTGTACCTCAACTACCGTTACAACAGACTAATTTTCAAATTCTCAAATTTTCATATATTCTAAAATTAAGTATATCATTGGTGTGACGTCATCTCATTTAAATTATTGCATCATATCATCCAGATCATCACACGTGTCCTGAACTTTCATTATGTTTTTATTTAATTCCCAACAAACTTATGACATGACGTGAATCCATTTTGTTTACATTTGGCCGTCCTGTCTTCCTCAACGTTTTTTTTACATAAGGTGTTAAACCTGGGCTCCCCTTGTGCACGCATATAGCCTTTGCGAAGAATTATACTTACATTCAAATTTCTTAGCTAACTTACAATTTTACCAAACTAAATAATAAAATAATTTATATAATCAATTATCAATAAAATAATTAACAAAATTAATTACTATCCTAATTATTTTACATATATAGAAGTACAGGGTGGAACGATAAAATTGTCGTCCAAAAGAAAACAACACTACAGCTTTATTTTAAAACTTTTATTGAAAAAATTAATTCATCTAACTTGATTATGTAGTAGAGCTGACATCTATTCAATGTAGCCGCCTTCTGCTTCAATCACCGCCTCGATACGGATCCGGAACAGGGAGCATGCCTTTTCCATAAGCGCCGACGGGAGCTCGGCGAATACTCGGTGGATGGCGGCGATCAAGCTGGCTTTGGTGTTGTGGAGGTCATGTTGGTGATGTTCTCGACGTATGACCAAACGAAGTAGTACAGCGGGTTTAGGTCGGGGGAGGAGGGGGCCAGTGAGAGAAGGGTACAAAGTCGTAGCACTCCTTCTGAAGCCAAGCTTGGGTCTCTTTGGATTTGTGGGCTGGTGCCGAGTCCTGCTGCCACCCCCAGGGTCTGCCACCGGCCATCTGTTTGCACCAGGGGATCACTACACTCTTCAGCACATCCAGGTACACTTTGGTGTTGACTTTCAAGCCGACTTCGAAGATGTGAGGTGGCATGATGTGGCCATCACTCGAAACCACACCAAAGACCATAACCGTTACCGGAAACTTATTTTTCATCACCCTGGGCGCGTTGAACTGTCCGGATTTGCATTTCGAGGGTGCTGGCAATGGTCTTGTTGTCATAATTTGGATCGGTAGAGAACATGAGTTGTACAGCGACGCATCTCCGATCTCGCTCGTTGAACATTGTGTCACTTTTAGACATGATAGAAGGCTCCTATCGCTCTTGGGATTTGTACACAACTGGCCAACTAGTAGATGGTCTGCAACAAAAAAAGAGAACCAGTTTTCCTTAAACGGAAATGGAATCATGTCGTCTTTTCTAGGGCAACAATTTTATTGTTCCACCCTGTAAAAGATTCACAAAAAATAAATAAAAGGCAAATAAACATGAGTATCTTAAACGAATTGATTTTTATCAACTTCTTTCAGTTTCGTTAGATTTATTTGTTTAACGGTATATCAACTCCTTATGGATAATTTAATGCCAAAATTACTTTCATATTTAAATGTTTGATAGTGATCCTAACTATACAAGGTACTTCAAAAATCTCTTATAAATAAAGCTTATTTTGCTCAATATTAAGCCTGGCTGATTGGTTACTTGTGTTTTATGGCATATCAGCTCTTGTAAGTTATTTAATGTCAAATTCTGTTTATCATATTTACCAACCCCTCCGCTTGGGCAGGATATGAAACAAGGTCAATTTTTAAGCGGGGTTTAATAGGTTTGAATTCAGAGTATTCCTTATATGCATAGCTCTTCGAACGAATTGAGCAATCTGGTATCCGGTAAGATACAAAAATGTAAACAAACGAATGCTATTACTTAATGCCTTAAAATTCCATCAGATGGGTTCATATCTTACTCAGAACACTCGTTGGGGGAGGAGTCTGCAGAAGGGCAGTTGGAGTATTCTACAGCCCAAGTCGATAGGGCGGTCACCAGTCTTAAAATATTTTTCAACGGCAAATGTACGGTGTGGCAAGGTATTCGCTAAATGAAGCTACCATTATCATTTCTCTAAGTTCCCTTGCACTACATGGGTGACATTTTAAAACGTAGAAAGTATTTCTGCTGTATACCATATATATATATATATATATAGCAACCCCTCCGCTCGGGCAGTATATGACACAAGGTCAATTTTTTAAGCGGAGTTTAACAGGTTTGAATTCAGAGTTTTCCTTTTCCTAGACTAGAAGCCTCACCAAGGCTGAAGAACACAGTCTGTCCTACTATTCACCCATAGCTGGAGGGATAATAATTGGATTCATACCTTTCCCAAGGGTATTAGTGTTATGTGAAATGCAATCAGTCTCGTCCAGGATTTGAACGCGTGTCACCGTATCCATTTCATATGATGATAACCATTACACCACGGGCACCTCCGAAACAGTTTTGAATTCAGAAGTTTCCTTCTCCTAGACTAGTTGCCTCACCAAGGCTGAAGGACCTAGTCTGTCCTACCATTTACCCAAAGCTGGAATAATTGGATCCATACTTTTCCCAAAGGTATTAGTGTTATGGGAAATGCAATCAGTCTCGTCCAGGATTTGAACTCGTGTCACTGTGTCCATTTCCTACGACGATAACCATTACACCACGATAACCATTATACACATATATTAAACATATGATTTGCCAACGGATAGTTTTCATGTATCATTACTTTTAAACGAGTTCGAGCCTATTTTTTTGCACACAAATGTTTCTAAAAACTTACTAAGAAATACTTATAATTCAATTGAACATCAATAATTTGTTTGCACACACTTAAATGGTTTCAAGTTTAGAAAATGATTATATATTTATGTTGGAGGTGCCCGTGGTGTAATGGTTATCGTCGTAGGAAATGGACACGGTTACACGAGTTTAAATCCTGGACGAGACTGATTGCATTTCACATTGCACTAATACTCGTGGGAAAGGTATGAATCCAATTATTCTCCCTCCAGCTATGGATAAATAGTAGGGCAGACTAGGTTCTTCAGCCTTAGTGAGACAACTAGTCTAGGAGAAGGAAAATTCTGAATTCAAACCTGTTAAACTCTGCTTAAAAAATTGACCTTTTTCATATCCTGTCCGAGCGAAGGGGTTGGTAAATAAGATTATATATTTATATTTCACCTATGAACTGAACCCTAAAATGTACTACCACTCCGGGTCATAGTGGAGCTGGGAATAATGGCAATGAAAGGGTACTCAACATCCTCTAAAGTTTCACAACTGGAGCCTCACCATCAGATGCAGGTTCGTTTCATACACAGTGTACTCGTTTTGGAGAGGGTCTTATCCCTCTGCAGAAATGACGTCAGTATATTCTATAATCCCAGTAGTCTGGGCTGCATTAAACCTGTTTAGTTTTTCCCCAGTCGGCTGGAGTTGTAGAATACACCGACTGCATCTCTGCAGAGAGGTAAGACTCCCCCCACCAACGACTGTCCTGGATATGACACTAAACAATCAGATGGTGAAGTTCCAGTGATGCTGGAGCTTTGGAGAATGTGAAGCACCCCTACATTGTCATTGTTCCCAGGTCCACTCTAGTCCAGAGTAGCAGCCCTATCTATGGGTTAAATAGAACTAAAATGCATACTCATGCTAAACTGAATTGTTTGAAATAGAACTGTTTGACTAAACTGAATAGCTTGAAGTAGAAATATTTTGAAAATTAAACTGTGTAGTTATGCTAAACTGAATTGTTTGGAGTAGAACCGTTTTTGACATTGAAACTGTACTTACGCAAAGCTGAATTGTTTAATATAGAACTGTTTTGACATTTAACTGTGTGTAAACAAAATCTATACTTATACTAAACTGAATTAGCTGAATTAGAACTGAATAGCTTGAAATAGAAACGTTTTTGGCAATTTAACTGTGTACTCGTGCTAAACCGAATTGTTTGAAATAGAACTATTTGCACAAAAATGGATTTGGTGTTAAATAAACAACAAAGGTTGATATGCCATTAAACTCAAACAAACAAAAAACCAACCTGTTTAGATTTATTAGTGCAGACGATGGAATTGCTCAGATATTTGCATTTCAACGATAAAAAAAAATGTTTGAAACAATCCGTATTTTGAACATTCAAGAGTGTACTTTCTTTTAATCACAGTTTATTGGAGTACAATAAGCATCTGTTTGCAGATATATGGTATCAATTATGCCAATCAAAAAGAAATGATTTTTAAACAATTATATGGCTTAGAGCAAGGGGCGGTAACCCTCGGCCTGCGAACCACATCCGGCCCTTGAGTGATTTTTATCCAGCCTGCTATCTTACGTAGTACTGACATTACATTACATTATAATTGACTTACAGTGTGACAAATCTTTGAAATCGAAATTTTAGTTCGAATCCACTGCTAACTTCTACAAGAAATATATATGGCTAAGCGGAAAATATAAAAACATCTTCACTAATGCGAAAATGATATCATTATTTGGAAGTACATATGTTTGTGAACAACTTTTTTTTCCAAAATTAAATATACTAAGTCATTTAAGAACAAGGTTATGTGACATCCACCTGGATGATGTTTTGCTCCTGTTATCGACAAATATTTCACCTGATGTGGAGAAGTTATCGCACAATGAGCAGAAACAAGTGTCTCATTAAATCATTTACCATTTCTAACTGTATTTTGTTTGTAGCAAGGAATTTGCTTCACTTTTTTTCTTTTGTTTTGTTTGTTTTCGTTGTTGTTGTTGTTGTTGTTGTTGTCGTTGTTTGTGATCGTCGTTGTTTTTCTGTTATTCCAGCGGTAAAATAAGGAATCTGTCTTTTTTTTGTTGTTGTTGAATGAGTTTCTTTTTGCTTCTTTGTTGTTGTTGTTGTTGTTGTTGTTGTTGTTGTTGTTTTGTTCTTTTTTTGTTTTGTTATTTGTTTTTGTTTTTTATTTTTGTTTTTTGTTTTTTGTTTTGTTTTTGTTTTTGTTTTTTGTTTGTTTGTTTTGTTTGTTTTTTGTCTTTTAATCCCTGCGGTAAAATAAGGGACCTTGCTAAAATGAAATAATATTTAATTCCTGTTTTGCTTTAAACTGCCAAAAATGTATTTACATATTTAATAACATGGCTCTACCCTCCATGACACTGCATAGTTGATTAGCCCTCTTTTCCAAAAGATTGCCGAGTCCTGGCTTAAAGTAATGATACGTATTTAGTAATAATCATTTGTTTGCACAGTTATATGGTTGAAAGTAACAATCATTTATAAGCAACTTCTAAATCAATTTTATTTTTTCACATCATTGATAATTTGCATAAGGTTAGATGGTTTCAAGCATTCTGATCTGAATTATTCATTCTATCAAATAGTCATGATTTATTTGCACACGGTTTTATTTACCATATTTCTATCCAATGTTAATGATTATCAAACAGAATTATTTGACGCACAGACAGGACCCTAAATGCTTAACCACTCAGAGTCGAAGTGAACCTGGGATGAATGGTAATGAAGAGGTACCCAACACTCCTCAGTGTTCCAGAAGTGAAGCATTTTAACTGTAATAAAAAAACATCAGAGTAAATGACAACTTATTATATATTCTAAACATCATTTGTGACTATGATAGATAGATAGATAGATAGATAGATAAAAACAGACGGAGATAGATAGATAGATAGATAGATAGATAGATAGATAGATAGATAGATGCGGAGATAGATAGATAGATAGATAGATAGATACTGACAAATAAAGAAAAAACGAAAAATCGGGAATGCTTTTTGATTGTTTTCGCTGATGTGCTTTCAAGCTGAACTAAAATGACCGCGCGGCTCAAGCCAACATCTCGTGACTTCTGACTTGAGCTCAACTATACTGTATCACGCAATGGATTGGCAGATGGATCAAATATATTACTTTGATGCAGACCCAGGGCACTTACACTAACGAGAAGGGACGGAGAAAACGAAAGGCTATTGGGTTCAGTTCAGTTTGGAACGGAGGAGCTTGAGGGAATTCTATAAGTATTGGACGAAAAGAGACACTCGTAAAAAGGGATAAAATAATGGAAGTTGAGTGAATGTTGCAAGGGTAGAAAAGCATGAAGGGAATCTATAATAATAATCACGAAAACTTTGTCTAACCCAGCTAAACACTTGGTATCATCATCATCATCATCGTCGTCATGTCGTAGTTCACTGGTCTCTCTCTCTCTCTGTCTCTCTCTCTCTCTCTCTCTCTCTCTTGGCTCTTATGTATGGTCAGTCCTATAGACAGCACCCAGTGTCCGCGCAGAGCTTTTGTAAGTCTTTCCTGTGCGGCCAACACTGGTGTGTCCCTGTGTTGGAGTCCCCAAGAGAACTGTAGCTTATAAATTCGTCCCGGCTTCACCAGTAGTACCTAGCATGTCTTATTCTTCTTACTTGAAACGTTTGAGAGATGGGAGACAAGTGGCCATGCAGTTTCTGTTTTATTAGGTGTTGCTGATTGGAATTATTCAAAACAGCACGTATCATTCTCGTGCAGTTCCTATCTAGCTTTTTCTCCAATCATTTCGTCAGAATTTGATTAGTGCAACCATACAGTAGTACTGGCATGGGTACAGTATAAAAGATATCCCGTTTTACACTTGGTTTAAAAATATATGCGCATATGAATGTCCATGCACACACACACACATACATACATATATATATATATATATATATATATATATATATATCATCACATCGTGGCGCTAGCACAGATTTCCTAGACTCTCTCTCACCATTTGTCTCTATCGTCTATCGCATTCTGCAGGTCCTCTAGACTACATCCTGTGTCTGTACAGAGCTGCTGTAGAGAGGTTCCTGCTAAACCTCCAACACCTTCTCGTCTGTGTGAAGGAATCCACAGAAGAACGTCGCTTATGAGCTCGCTCTTAATTCTTCATTCTCATATTCTAAACTGTCACCGGTGTTGTATAAGTGAACTTGTTATGTTTTGACCTTCGACCCGGCCCAAAATGCCATTCAAGGTGATGTACCGGAAGGAAGTGACACATTCCAATGGCAGTTAGGAGACGAAATCGCGTGGGCAGAAATTGGCTAACAAAATGGGACAAGCTAAAAAATCCCATGATACTCTCATAGACTGACACACCGGAAGAGAGTGACCTGTGAACTGCATGACAGTTATTTCCGCTTGATGACGATCAAACATGCGATTTCAAAAATCTAGTGGGCGATCGAGTGGATGTTGAACTATTATATAACTCAGTCAAGACAGAAGTCAGACAGTTGAGTTCAAGTTCCAGTTCCAGTTGGAGGTCGGACGGAGTTATAGACGAGATGTGGTAGGGAAAGCCACACCAGGCTGAAGGGGCTTGGGACCCTGATGAGTTGGGGTCCAGAGAAGACGCTGATAAGATGCAGTAAAGAAAGCCATCACCCAGCAGGGTGGGTCCCAGGACCTCCGGTTGAGCATCTGGAGAACGAGAAAGACACAACGCTGACGGCCATAACAAAGGGGTCAAAATATTACAGTTTCTGTTCGGTCTCTAGTTCCCTCTCACACGCAAACCTTGAGTAACCCTTTTCGAACACTTACAAATAAAGTGAGAGGTACAAATATTTTTCTAACGAAGTCTTCCTGCGTGCGTCTGTCTTTATCATTGTGTCGTTGTGATTCATTCTGCATGAATCTGCATATGACCATATAACAAACTTAGGCAAGTGGAAATGGTTGCTCCCTCAAGCTAATGTCTAACCCTCAATTTTCAGACACAATTAATTGCGATCATGGTCTGGACAAACTTTGTTTTAAAAGGTTGACGTAAATATCAAGAGTCATATCTCGCGGTATTTCTGCCACATTTTGGCAAATAATGTCTATTAGATCTTCCGGGTGACTCCCTCTTCATTGATGAACCAGCGGTTCGAAACTTTTCACCCCATCGCAAAATCTATGTTCTATCTGGAACAGCATCAATCAATCGTTACATGAAATGGGTACGAAAAGCTTTCAGTATACCAATTGCAGATTCACCAGTCTTATGTCGGCTTGGTTATTTTTATGCCAAATCTTGTTACTAAGCCTAACGTAAAGTTGGGCGGGTTTCGAGCCCAGCTTCAAGCGTCCTACGTGTCGAGCCACAACGAAGAGTTTTGATAAAACGAAACAGTCTGTCTGTGGATGACAATATATACGCTTCCCCATGGGGGTTGAGTATTCTGGCGAAGGAATTTGCGGCTGCCACTCGCATAATGCAAAGCTCTTCGGACGAATTGAGCAATCTGGTATCCGGTAAGATACAAAAATGTAAACAAACGAATGCTATTACTTAATGCCTTAAAATTCCCCAGCTAACTGAGCAGTATGATACTATGTCTAACGTAAAGTTGGGTGGGTTTCGCTCCAAGCGTTCTACGTGTCTAGACATAGAAACGTTGTGATACAACGAAACAGTCTGTCTGTGAATCTGTTTTTTTTTTGTTTTTTTTTTGTTGAATGTGTTTCTTTTTGTTTCTTTTTTTTTTCTTTTTTTTTTTGTTGTTTTGTTATTTGTTTTTGTTTTTGTTTTTTATTTGTCTTTGTGAATAGTTTGTAGGTACCTATTTTAATACGAGTTAGAGCTCATTAGTTTGCACACAGTTAAATGCATTCAAGTACTACTAACACTTGTAATTTTATTTAATATCAATAAATTTTTGCATGCAGTTGAATGGTTACAAATATTACTATTTATCAAGTGTTCCTATATAATTTGATATTAATCCTTTCTTGGTACACAGTTAAATGGTTTCAAGTATGGTAAATGATTAAACAGTCCTATTTATCCTATAGATGGGATTTTAACAGGTACTATAACTCAAATTTGAGTGGACAAGGAAATATTGGCAATAAAGTGGTACTCTACATTCCCTAAAGATCCAAGACTGAAACCAAATCATCAGATGGGTTCATATCTTACTCAGAACACTCGTTAGGGGAGGAGTCTGCAGAAGGGCAGTTGGAGTATTCTACTGCCCAAGTCGATAGGGCGGTCACCAGTCTTAAAATATTTTTTCAACGGCAAATGTACGGTGTTGCAAGGTATTCGCTAAATGAAGCTACCATTATCATTTCTCTAAGTTCCCTTGCACTACATGGGTGACATTTTAAAACGTAGAAAGTATTTCTGCTGTACTCCATATATATATATATATATATATATATAGCAACCCCTCCGCTCGGGCAGGATATGACACAAGGTCAATTTTTTAAGCGGAGTTTAACAGGTTTGAATTCAGAGTTTTCCTTCTCCTAGACTAGAAACCTCAGCAAGACTGAAGAATCAGTCTGTCCTACTATTCCCCCATAGTTGGAGGGAGAATAATTGGATTCATACCTTTCCCAATGGTAATAATGTTATGTGAAATGTAATCAGTCTCGTCCAGGATTTGAACTCGTGTCGCCGTGTCCATTTCCTACGACGATAACCATTACACCACGGCACCTCCTATATATATATATATATATATATATATAAAGAGAGAGACAGAGACAGAGATACATAGAGGAATATATGCAGTAGCGGCCATAAGTTAAGGAACGGAACAACAGAAATATTTTAATGATTTTTACTTGAAAAAATTTGCATGTATGTTTATGAAATTTCCCCAAAATATACTTGGAACATGTATGCATTTATTACAAATAAAGTTTTCTAAATTTTCTTTTACAGTAAATTAATAGTCGACTAAAAAATCAAAAATATACATTTCTCCCGGCTCAAAAGTGAAGGAATGCATCAAAAATCCTTGTTAGGTCAATATAAAAACTAAAGAAAAATTCAATATTTAGTGGATTTGCCTTTGCATTGAATTACCTCATTGCATCTTCGACCACATGAGCCAATCAATTTCTAACAAAAGGTGGTAGTGATACTTTCACATTCTTCTTTCAGAAAACCCCATAAATCATCAATATTTTCAGAATTTCTGTTCTGAGCTTTCTCTCAAATAGTTTTACATACATTCTGTAGAGGATTCATATCTGGGCTTTGTGGTGGCGACTTCATAACAGCTAGTCCTTCCTCTTCAAGAAAACGTAACATAGTTTTAGCTTTGTAGCAAGGCCTGTTGTCTTGCATAAATATGGGAATTTCAACTGTCCCTTTGCCTAAATGAGGAAGAGCACGCTAACGAAAAGTTTTTTTTATAACCACAGGCATAAATATTTCCGTGAAAACGAACAATGGGTCCTATTCCCGACACCATTACGCTCGCCCTCCAAAGTTCACAGTTTTCTTAAGGCATTGAGGAGACAAGCGTTCCCCATTTTACGTCTTACAAACCTCTTACCATCAGACCCAAACTAGTTGAATTTAGATTCATCACTAAAGTGAACCATATTTCATTATTTCTCAGTCCACAGGATATGCTATTTGGCGAAGTCAAGACGAATCTTTTCATTTTTGAAATCAAAGGTTTGCAACATGGAATCCGAGCCACTAATTTTTCCTTATTTAACCTACGAAAAACAGTTTCTCTAGAGATTGCCTTTCCTGTTTGCCCACAAAATCCACGAGAAGTAGACGTTGCTGTATCGAAACGGCCTTTTAAAGACATTTTACAATCATCCAATCATCCTTTTTGATAGTCATAGGAGGCCAGCCAGATCTCGGTTTTGGTTCAAGTGTCTTGTTAGCCTTAACTCTATTGATTGCACGATAAAACACGCTTTTGGACCTTCGTGCGATACCAACAATTTCAGAAAACGATTTACTTTCTTCATGATTTGCTAAAATGAGCTTTTTTTCTGGAGTTAAACAATTACGTGCTTTCGCCTCGATTTGGCTAAAAATAGTTCCAACAATGTATGACAGGTGACTATAAAACAAAATCAGCAATCAAGTTGTTTAAAAATTACCTAAATTACTATAATTCAACAGCATTCCTTAACTTTTGAACAGGGCAAAATGTATATTTTTTGGTTTTTTAGTTAACTATTAATTCAGAGTAAAAATTTTTTTAGAAAACTTTATATGTAATAAATAAATATACGTTCGAAGTATATTTTGGGAAATTTTCGTAAATGTACATGCAAATTTTTTTTAAGAAAAATCATTTAAATATTTGTTTTGTCCTATTCCTTAACTTATGGCCGCTACTATATATATATATATATATATATATTACATGGTAGTGTCTGTGACCCGGGGTTTTATGTTTTACGCATTCATCAGACAGATTATATATATATATGGCTACAGAGAAAAATCTACTGATGGTTCATTTAAACGGAACATCAGGATAGCTCTGACTAAAGCAGGATAGAGCTTATATATATATATATATATATACATATAGATGGGTGGGTATAAAAACTCTCTCGTTGATATTGAGCACTATTTGATAATACGGCAAAATTTGGTCCGCCACGTGAGCTAGTGATAACCATATACCACTACAATATATATATATATATATATATATATATATATATATAACCACACTGATGAGTTCTGATAGAACGAAACAGATCTGTCTGTGGATGACGAAATATATATATATATATATATATATATATATATATATTATATTATCTGTTTATATATAAAAATATATACAAACAGATGAAAAAAAAACAATCGTTTAAAAAGCGTTTAATAAATCATTAACCAGCAGTGAAGATGGAGCTCTTTAGCTTTGGTCAGTCTATATATATTTACTCTTTCTCTCCGCCCAAGCATAGCATGACACAAGGTCTGTTCTTTAGAGGAACAAAACTTGTTTAAATTCAGTTTTCCTTCTCGTAGATCTAATACCACACAAAGGCTAAAAGGCCCAATTGTCCTACTTTTTACTCTTTGGTAGTGGAAGGTTTATACCTTTCCTATGGGTATTAGTGCCACGTGATATGCAAACAGCTCCATCTAGGATTTGAACTCTGGTCACCGTGTCCATTTCAGTTGACGTAATAATCTTAAATTGTCACAGATTTTTTTAGATGAAGTGTTGCCAATACTAATTTTTGACTGGTCATTATTTCTTCTTCTCTTTGTGGCTTGTTTTTCTAATGGTAGCTGCACATAAGTGAAAGGAGCTGGCTGCCACAGCTCTCGGTTGAGGTAGCTTGTAACAGCCACATCAGTGAGGCCTTGGTCATCTTCCTCATTAGAGGTCAGCAAGAGTTACTCAGGTGTCCCTTCTGCCGTGTGATAATGTTAGCAGCGGCCTGGAAATCCAGAGGAAAATGAGTTAAAATTTGCGTTATTTCCCAGGGTGAGGACGTTTCACAGCGGTGGACGACCTTTACTCGTCACTTGGAAATGGGAAGGGGAAAAAAATGTGGAAAAAGCTGTTCCCGAAATGGAATAGTGACCAATTGGACAGTTTATCTTGACGGTCAGATGGTTCGATGATTCTATTTGTGTTTGTCTCTATGGTTGGCTGACTGCTTCGGGAAACATGCCGGATAACTATTAAAAATACTTAAGATAGATAGATAGATAGATAGATAAGTACATACATACATACATACGTACATATGTGTAATGTGAGAAATATGAAGAGAATTAGATAGGTAAATAGATTTATAGATAGATACTAAGGTATATATATATATATATATATATGCGTGTGTGTGTGCGTTTGTGTGCGTGTGTATTTGTGTGTGTGTGTGTGTGTGTGTGTGTGTGTGTGTGTGTGTGTGTGTGTGTGTGTGTGTGTGTAAACGTACGTGTGTATCTTCAAAACGTTCTAAGACTCTTCCAGATTTTAAATTTGTCACACACACCTCACTTTCTATTAGCCCCACTTGCATAAAATTAAGACAGAAATCTAATTTAGTTTTTCTAGTTTTATAAAAAGTGGTAGTGTGTTGCCACAATAAAAATGTTCAGCTATGGGTCTTTTTTTTTTTTTTTTTTGGTGAGGCTAAGAACTTTTCGAATGACCATCCTATTTAATGTGTAAAAAGATACTAAGACATTGATATGTACATCTTTAAAGGTATTTCTCTGTCTATATTGATATATAGTTATATGAATGAATATATATATATATATATATATATATAGTTGTAGCTTATTACAGCCCTGTGAATATCTTGAATAAAACGGAACCTTTCGACTCAAAATGGTCTCATTCTTTTGACCATCAAAACAGTGTTACTATATTCAAAACTAATTCTTTATTTTCAAAATTAATTCTTTTTATATGTACGGTTTCTAAGATTTGTAGTCGTAGCTTATAAAAAACAAACTAAAATTAATAGAAATAATTTTGAAAACAGCAACAATGCTTTGATGGTCAAAACAATAAGACCATTTTGAGTAGAAATGTTCCATTTTATTTAAGATATTCACAGAGCTGTAATAAGCTATGACTACAAATCCTAGAAGCCCTACATATAAAAACAAAAACCCTAAAATTAATATATATATATATATATATATATATTTGTATATGTATCTATAAAAACAGACTGAGATTGATAGATTCATAGATAGATATATACATAGACTGCGAGAGGTCTGAACACTGTTAAATGGTTTTAAGTAACGTAATCTAACACAATTTTATTTGCACACAGTGAGATAGTTTCAATTATTGTTATCTAACAAAAATAATTCTATTTAGTACAAATAATAATCCCATAAAAAGTGTACATTCTATTTGACTCAAAGATGGGACCCTAACAAGTACTTCCGCTCAGGGGTCAGCGTAGACTTTGAAGTAATATTAAGGAAGGGGTACTCCACATTCCCCAAACTCCAAGACTCACCATCAGATGGAGTTTAATGTCATATTTGACTCATAGCTGCGACCCTAAGAGGTACTACCGCTCTAGGTTAGAGTAGACCTGAGAGTAATGGCAATAAATGAATACACGACATGCCCCAGTGCTCCAGAACTGGAGCCTCACCATCATATGCAGTTTAGTGTCATATCCAGGATACTTGGTAGGTGTGTAGGGTTGGGTTCTTACCCTTCTGCGGTAATGCTGTCGGCCCTTTTCTGCAGCCTTAGCCGACTGAGCTAGATTGATTGATATGATAAGATTTATACATACACGCACACACGCGCGTGCGCACATATATATATATATATATATATATAGAGAGAGAGAGAGAGAGAGAGAAAGAAGAATATTAAATTCAGTCCTTTCTTTGGGTTTTATGCTAAATCTACGTTATGCTTAGTTTTGAACCGTTTGCACAATAGTCGAAGAACAATATCACTTAGTAATGATTCCAATTCCCACTAAGTACTCTATATATTAGACCTTGTACCAAACTCTTCTCGCCTACGGCAAATCAAAAGAAACCGTCGCAGCCATAATGATGCTATATAGAAACACCAAAGTAAAAGTCCGTTCTCCGGATGGAGACACAGACTACTTCGACTGAGTAGCAAGAGTACTACAAGGAGACACACTAGCTCCATACCTATTTGCCATCTCTCATCTGTCTAGTCAACGTACTTAGAACATCTATCGATAAAATCAAAGAAAACGGTATCAAGCTAACAAAAGAAAGAAACAGAAGGTACCCCGCTAAAACAATTACTGACGCCGACTACGCTGATATAGCGCTTCTGGCAAATGTACCCGCCTAAGCCAAAACCCCGCTATATCATCTGGAACGAGTCACTGCAGGCATCGGCCTCCATGTCAATGCACACAAGACGGAATATATGTGCTTTAATCAAACAGGCGACATCTCCACACTAAATGGTAGCACTTTGAATCTAGTTGACAAGTTCACTTACCTAAGGAGCAGTGTTTCATCATCGGTTGATGACATCAACACGCGACTAGCAAAGGCATGGACAGCTATCGATAAGCTATCGATCATATGGAAGTCAGACCTGACCGATAAAATGAAGCGCAGTTTCTTCCAAGCAGTGATCGAATCGATACTGTTATATGGATGCACCACATGGACGCTAACAAAACGGATGGAGAAACAGCTTGACGGCAATTACACAAGAATGCTGCGAGCAATATTGAACAAGTCCGGGAGACAGCACCCCACAAAGTAGCAGCTATACGGCCACCGACCACCCATCAAACTATCAAAATTAGATAAACCAGACACGCGGGACACTGTTGGAGAAGTAGGGACGAGCTCATAAGTGACGTACTCCAGTGAACACCTTCACATTGACGAGCAAAGGCAGGACGTCCAACACGAACCTACATACAGCAGCTCTGTGCCGATACGGGATGTAGCCCTGAGGACCTGTCGGAAGCAATGGACAATAGGGAAGGGTAGTGAGAGAGGGTCAGGGATATCCGTGCTGATAGCACGACATGATAATGATGATGATGATGATGATGAACAAACTACCCCTCATAATGCTACCCTTTCTCAACTTATCCAATATTTTTGGTTTCCATGACTAGCAATACTCTACTGCGCCTGTCGGAAACGTGGGAATATTACGTGGTGCCTTCAATAAGTTTCCAGACTTTTTTCGTATGGGCATTTAAAAATGTTGTAGACTCTTGAAAATTCAGTATCTTATTGCTATACATCTTATGAGATGACTAACAAATTTTTATGATTTCAGCTTTAAATGAACGGCTACAGCAGCAATTGGAATACACCCAACTAAAGCCTGATTGTCACAACTGGTGGATTTCAAAAATGCAATCTGACACTTTAGAAGAACGATATGCATAAAAGTTCTGTTTTTAAACTTGGAAAAAATGCCACAGAAACGTATGGAATGCTTCAGACTGCTTTTCAACCATCTTGCATGAATCGGGCATCAGTTTTTGAGTGGCATAAGAGATTCAAGGAAGACAGGGAGTCTGTGAGGGATGATGAGAGGTGTGGGAGGAGAAAGGAAGTCAATACACCAGCGTTGATTGGGCAAACGGTTAGGGTTAGGGTTACTATGTTGAGGTTTTAAGGGAGTTCAAGAAGAGATTCCGTCGGAAGAGACCAGCACTCTTCAAATCGGGTCAGTGGCATTTCCAGCAGGACAATGCACCAGTCCACAACTCCATCCTTGTCACAGACTATTTGATCAAGATGGGCATCAAGACAGTTCCTCAGCCTCCTTATAGTCCAGACCTTGCTCCCTGTGACTTTTGGTTATTCCCTATGCTCGGAGGCTGTTGTTATGAGACAATTGAGGAGGTGAAAGAGGCTGTGACGAAGGTCATTGACACGCTCATACAAGAGGACTTCCATGGGGCCTTCCAAAAGTTGGTGGAACGGTACAACAAGTGCCTTGCAGCCGGAGGAGATTACTTCGAAGGGGACTAGAATTTCATGCGTGTACTATCAATAAAAGTGCCCATACGAAAAAAGTCGGGAAACTTATCTAATGATCCTCGCACTTTGCAGTGCTCATATCCTCACTAATTAACATATGACCGATTATTCTGAGTTGCATGGTACCAATAGCGTGGAACAATACTTAACCTGACAGAAAGCGGTAACACTTACCCAGTCACAACGACACGTTCGTTAGGAATGTGAGTTCAGAGTTTCCTTTATCCTTTCTTTGCCTGCCCAGTGTACTCTGCTATATACCTAAGATTTAAAGAAGATGTGGTTTGGTTTAGTTCTATGGCATATCAACCACTGTTGGTTATTTAATGCCAAATATCTTATATATATATATATATATATATATATATATATATATATATATTAAATGTATGGTTTCTTATCACATTTTGTTGATAACATTTCAAACGAGCCTGAGCTTTTTATTTTATTTATTTATTTAATTTTATTTTATTTATTTTTTTATTATTATTTTTTTTTTTACATACAGTTAAATGGTTTCACTAAATTCTATCAAATACGAATAATTCTATTTATTGCCCAGTCAGCTTGGGCTGTCGAATACACTGACTGCACCTCTGCAGAGGGGTAAAAACCCCTCCCAATGAGTGTCCTGTATATGACACTAAACAATCTGATAGCGAGGTTCCAGTAATGCTGGAGCTTTGGGGAATGCGAAGTACCTCTTTATTGCCATCGCTCCCATGTCCACACTGGCTCTGAGTGGTACCAACTAATAGGGGCCTATCTAGGGATTAAACAGAACGAACGGCATACTTATGCTAAACTGAATTGTTTGACTAAACTGAATAGATTGAAATAGAAATGTTTTTGACAATTAAACCGTACTTACATTTAAACAGTGTGGTTATTCTAAACTGAATTATTTGAAACGGAATTATTTGAAATGGAAATGTTTTTTGATATTAAAAGTGTACTTACACTAAACTGAATTGTTTAATATAGATCTGTTTTGACATTTAACTGTAGAATGGCCTGACTAAACTGAATAGCTTGGAATAGAAATGTTTTCATAAAATGGATGCGACGTTAAATAACCTACAAAGGTTGATATGCTATAAAACAAAACCAACAAACCAACCAACAAATTCTATTTACTATTAATCTTTTAGTTGCACTCAGTTAAATTTTTCAAGTTGTGTCATTCAACACTAAGAATTCAATTAAACATCTGTCATTTGTTTACACACAGTTAAATGGTCAAAAAGTTCTATTTCAAACAATTGTTTAGCATGTCAACGAAGTTGAATGGTTCCAACTATTGCTATGAATCACTAGCAATTCAATTAAACATCAGTCATTTGTTCACACGTTTGTTTAATGTCATACCCCGGACACTCGTTGGCGAAGTCTTACCCCTCAGCAGAGATACAGTCGGTGTATTCTAAAGCCCGAGCAACTGGGTCAAGGAAGATGTGGATTCATGCTTTTCCCAATAGAATCAGTGCCGAGAGAATCGCCAATAGCCACGTCAAGGATTTGAGTGCCGAGATCATTTCGTAGAGGGATGACCGTTTACTACGAGTACCTCCAAATGCTGTAGGGAGGGGTTGTTAGGATGTGGTGTGGGCTTGTTTGGATGGAGGTGTTGTTAGGATGAGGAGTCGTGGAAATGTTCTCAAATCAGACAAGAAGAGAATGACCGAAATGTAATGCTTCTTGACATTATATATATATATATATAGTCATCCACAGACAGACTGTTTCGTTGTATCTCAACTCTTCAGTGTGGCTAGACATGCGAGATGCTTCCAGCTTGGATCGAAACTTGGCTGACTTTACGTCAGTCGAATATCTTACCGTCGAACTATCGTCATTTTTAGCTAAAGCGAAGGAATTTTTTACGTATATATTTATACATATCCTCTATCGGCTTCTGGAGCGCGAATATATATATATATATCAAGAAGAATTATGTACACAACAAGGGCGAGTCAAAGGTTTTGCAATATTTTAGTAGTACATGCTACTAGTTCTACCACTGAAATATAACACTGGTTTTATTATATACCCTACCAGTGTACATTAATGGATGTATTCCATTCCTCATAAATATGATAAACATTATTTCGAGGACAGTAACTTTGCCAGGTAGTCACCACTAGCAGTGGTTACCTTCTTCACGCCGTGGGCGAGTATTGTATTTTATTAATGTTATAAAGATTTCATTTCAAAGCTACGTTTTGGTTATTTCTCATTCAGTAAATTTTGTTAGGTTACAATAGGTTTGTAGTATTGTACTAGTTGGTGCGCTGATAGGCTGAGCATTGTTTCACTCCGAGTGTGATTTGAAAGCCGCATGTTGTCTAATTCGGAAACTTATGTTCTACGAGTTTGAATTTGACCATAACGCCGCCGCGGAAGCAATGAAAAACACTGATTGTGTGAAAGGTGAAGACGCTGTTGATTTTATTTCAGTAACCAGATGGTTCAAGAAATTTCGCTCGGGTTGCAAGAACCGAGACGATCAAGCAAAGACAGATAGGTCTAAAATGATGGATTCCGAGGCCGTGCTCCAAATCACGGAGGCAAATCCGGTGACTAGCATTCTGAGAGTATCAAGTGAGCTCGACATCTAACAGTCCGGTATGGTTCGTCACCTTCACGACTTTGGCAAAAAGTATTCGGACTTGCCAAATCGTGTGTCCCGTTACAAAATATTGCAAAACAGTTGATTCACCTTATATAGATAGATAGATAGATAGATAGATACGTGCGTGAGAGCGAGCGAATTAGTATCTATCAATCTACTTCCATAAAGATATATATCACTATAGGTGTAGAATGATATATTCATTGTGCAGTTTAAAATATTATGAAACAGTCACGTCCAAGATATGAACCTGGGTCCTCAGTTTCGTTTCTTACAATATATAACCGTTACTCCATCCAGTGAATAAGTTTGTTTTCTTTGTTTAATGGCATATCAACCTTTGTAGGTTATTTAATGCCAAAGCCATTCTCCGAGAAGAATAGTAGTGGTACTATTTAACCCATAGCTGGGAGGATAAGTGGGGTTCATACCTTTCCCGAGGGTATTTGCCCGAAAGTGAACGTAATAGCGCGACTGGTGTATGAACTCGCTTACTACGATTCCACAGACCATCGCTTTAACCATTACACCACGAGGACATTCCTCCAGTGAATAAGGTAAATGTGAAGAGAAATAAGAGAAATTCCACAGAGTTAAACGCTTAATTTCACAAGATGATTAAAAACATCTGTTTTGTCTCAGAAAACAGCGTGGCACTTTTGCAAAGCCATTATGTAAATTAAACGTTTTAAAAAGATGAAAGGAAATAAAAAAAAAAAAAAAAGAGAAAAATAACTGGGGTTTTTTTTGGGGGGGGTGTTCTTGTTTGTTTGAAGCCGTAAAACCTCGGCAGTGCATCGAAGGCTTCCTATTAGTGATTGCACTGACCAATAGATGGCGCCTTGCGACGGCTTTCGTTCAATAATGGAGATAAATTGTGTTTACCCGGTAGATATTTAGCCTGTGGGCTAGTGCCGATCTCAGCAAGTGTCGTCGGGGAATTTATCTGCTTCTAGCCAGGTTTGAGACGTTTGATAATGATGAAAGCTAAGATGGACCTTGCAAAGAGAGACTTAATTATAGTGTTTAAAGTGATTGATTCCATCTATTGTAGCGAAGTTCGTCAGGAGATGAATTTTGGGTGGGTTTTGAAATAAAAGAGAGAAACGAGAATTGTGCTTGAGAAAAGGTATTTACAAGGTTTGTCTGAAAAGTAGGCGGTCATTTTGGATATGTCGAGAACTGGTTGAGCGGCCTAGGAAACGAATTGAAATTTTAGATGGCATTCTGATCAACATAAGAAATAGATTTCCAAAGACGATCGATTGGTTTGCTTTGGTTTCCTTTGCTTTTATGACTTATCAACCATTGTAGGTTGGCCCAGTCGGTTGGGGCTGCAGAATACACCGACGGCATCCTTACAGTGGGGTAAGACTCCTAGAACAAGTGTCTTGGATATGGCACTAAAAAATCTGATGGTGAGGCTTCAGTAATGCATGAGCTTTGGGGAATGTAGTGCACCCCTTCATTGCCATTGCAACTAAGTCCACTCTGGCCCCGAATGGTAGCACCTGATAAGATCCTATCTATGGGTTAAATAGAACTAAACAGTGTACTTATGCTAAATTGAATTCTTTGAAGTAGAACAGTTTTGACATTTAAACTGCGTACTTATGCTAAACTGATTGTTTGAAAAAGAACTGTGTATATGTATGAAAATGAATTTGGCATTAAATAACCTACAATGTTTGATATGCCATAAAACCAAACCGAAAACCATTGCAGGGTATTTAATGCCAAATCCTATTTATTCATATATAGTAGATATATGATTTGAAAACATGAGTCAACAATGTTATATAGCTCCAAGTGATGTTATGTATAACTTAAGTTTCAAATAAACAGCAGTCATTTGTTTACACACAGTTAGATGATCAAACAGTTTTATTTCAAACAATTTGGCAATAAATCATTTGTTTGCACTCAGTTTAATTTTCAAACAGTTCTATTTGACCCATAGATAGGACTCTTTCAGGTGCTACTACTCCAGACCAGATTAGACCTGGTAACGATGGCAAAGAAGGAGTACTCTGCATTCCCCACAGGTCCAGCATTACTGAAGCCTCACCATCAGAGTGTTTAGTGTCATATCCAGGGCAGTCGGTGTACTCTACAACTCGAGCCGACTAGGCTAATGACGATTAACTTGATTTTAATTTGAAATTATCACAAGAATTTGACAATGATGTGTCTCTGGTGGTTAGTTAGTTGGTCGGATTTAAGGCATGTCAACAGTTGCGAGATCATTTTATGACAAAGTTCAAAATTGATAGTCTATGAGTGCAAAATATACCTTCCCAATCATTTTAAACTGGTTAACAATTATTATCCCAAAAAGGTGTCATGTCCTGTTGTCCGAGCTTAGGATACGTTGACTTAGGATACGTTAGGATACGTTAGCCGAGCTTAGGATACGTTGACCCAGCAGATGAGTAAAACCTCCTTCAAAATTGGTGTACAGGGTGAGGAAGAATTTTTGTAGTTTGATTTTTCCAATTTTTTAATAAAACGCGAAAAATCTAAGATTCCATTATTAACTTTATTATTCAAGTACTTTTTTTTTTCAATAGAAATTCAGCCCAATATGAGGAAGAAAGAAAAGAAAAGATAAAGAGTCTATGATTTGCTTAACGCCAAAACCAATCCCACGTTTCATAGTCAATCATATACAAAGCCCGTGGTGCAATGGTTATCGTCGCAGGATATGGACATGGCGACACGAGTTCAAATCCTGGACCTGACTGATTGCATTTCACATAGCACTAATACCCTTGGGAAAGGTATGAATCCAATTAGTCTCCCTCCAGCTATGGGTAAATAGTAGGACAGACTAGGTTCTTCAGCCTTGGTGAGGCAACTAGTCTAGGAGAAGGAAAACTCTGAATTCAAACCTGTTAAACTCCGCTTAAAAATCGACCTTGTGTCATATCCTGCCCGAGCGGAGGGGTTGGGTAAATAGGATCATATACAAAGCAATTTTTTTTTACTGAAAAAGAGCTTTTTAAGGAAGAATGGGAATGGGAGAGCTAACAATAAACGAAAATAAGGCTTTTTAACTGCTCTCGCTACAATGATTAAGAAGGACCCCCCCCCCCAACGATGATAAGAAAGCATGCTAATGAATCGAAATTCCACGAGAAAATTTAGAGGACAGCAATTAAACAAGATTTAAGCTCAGACCTTATGTTATACAATTGCACAATGATTTTTTATATTAATCATTTTTCGTTAATTATGTTTTATCATTCAGTTCGGTTGGTCTTTGAACTATTCGGCTCTTTGTTCAGGTGAACTGACATTGGGTACAGTTTACGCTTGCGCACAAAGGACATGACAATTGTGATTGTCATAATAAACCCCAGATAGGCAATGGGGCTGGAGTGTGAATGACGTCATGCCGATAGGCTGAGAATTTGGGTATTTTGAAAAACACCTCCGTTGGGTTTTTACTGAGGACCAGTCCTCAGTAAAATGGGGACCAGTCGAATGGGGACCGGTCGAGTTGGTAGTCGAGTTGGGCCATGTAGACGGACAGTAGAGGTTGAGTTCCGACGATGGTGTTGAGAAGTTTGGGTTTCGACCGTTGAGGCGTACGGTTAAGTTTTTTCGGGTCCTGACCAGCGAAGATGAAAGAAGATCTAAAACTGCACGTGATGTGCCGAGCGTTTGAGTATTTATCATATTTACCTAACCCTTCCACTCGGGCAGGATATGACACAAGGTCAATTTTTGACAGGTTTGAATTCAGAGTTTTCCTTCTCCTAGACTAGTTGCCTCACCAAGGCTGAAGAACCTAGTCTGTCCTACTATTTACCCATAGCTAGAGGGAGAATAATTGGATTCATACCTTTCCCAAGGGTATTAGTGCTATGTGAAATGCAATCAGTCCAGGATGTGAACTCGTGTCGCCGTGTCCAATTCCTGCGACGATAACCATTACACCACCTTACCAACCTCCTTACCAACCCCTCCGCTCGGGCAGGATATGACACTAGGTCAATTTTAGAGCGAAGTTTAACAGGTTTGAATTCAGAGTTTGTTTTTTTTTTCTCCTAGACTAGTTGCCTCACCAAGGCTGAAGAACCTAGTCTGCCCTACTATTTACCCATAGCTGGAGAGAGAATAATTGGATTCATGCCTTTCCCAAGGGCATTAGTGCTATGTGAAATGCAATCAGTCTCGTCCAGGATTTGAACTCGTGTTGCCGCGTTCATTTCCTGCGACAATAACCATTACACCACGGGTTTGAGTATTTATCTTTATTGTTAATGTGTTGTGTATTTCCTTGTATTTGTATTTGAACATGTGCCGTTGGATTGAGATATCATTGTGACTATGATATGACAATGGCTATGGTGAGTATACAAACTTAATCCTCTTGATTACGCTTTATGGGGAGATTTAGAAAGCAAAACAAATGCAACTTCCCACCGAAGAATTGGTTCTCTTAAGACGGATATTGAGGAGAAATGGAATAAAATGTCTGAAGAATTTATTTTGAAGCCATAAAAATCGTTTCGAAGGTTTTTTGATACAATAATTCGAAAAAAAAAGATGCGTACATTTAGTTGGGTTGTTTAATGGCATATCAACTTCCTTGGGTTATTTAATGCCAAAGGCATCCTTCAAGAAGAATAGCAGTAGTACTATTTAACCCATAGCTGGAAGGATTAAGGGTATTTGTCCGAAATTGAACGTAATAGCGCGACTGGAGTTCGAAATCGCTTATCAAGATTCTGCAGTTCATCGCTTTAACCATTACACCCGAGGACAACCCTCTTTCCTGTTTTGTGTCTGTCTTCTTATTTTGTTGTTCTTTTTTAATTAAAATCAATCTTGTTTTATAATAGACTCGTTTATTATGATACAAGAATATTCGTAATATTGCTTCCGTACCCTGTCCTGAGTACGACGCTAAAGTGCATCTGTTCTAGATCTGGAGTTCTATGGAATGTGAGGTATCTCTTCATTGCCATTACTCTCAGTTCCACACTGACCCGGTGTGATAACACCTATTAGGGTTGCATCTATTGGTCGAGTAGATCTGTTTGCAAATCATTTATATTAGATAGGAATTGGCCTAACGAGTACAGTGTTCGCCAATGGTCTGGGAAACCGGGGTTCAATCATAGGTCGAGTCATACCAAAGACTTTAAAACGGTACTTGATGCCGCCTTGCTTAACACTCAGCATTAGAAGATAAGGATAAGAGTAAAGCGGAGTAATCCAGGGAAGGCGTAGAGCGCACCTTTAAACCTCGGTGTAGTAGCTATTGAAAAGGGAGCCTCCGGGTCATTCTTGACTAAGGTCGCCAACTTTACATACTTACACTGAGCCATATTTCGTAACATAGTACAGGGTGGAACGATAAAATTTTCGCCCTCGAAAAGACGACATGATTCCATTTCCGTTTAATGAAAACAGCTTTAATTTTTTTTTTTTTTTTGCGGACTATCTACTAGTTGGCCAGTTGTGTAGAAATCCCCAAAACGATAGGAGCCTTCTATCATGTCTGAAAGTGACACAATGTTCAACGAGCGAGATCGGAGATGCGCCGCTGTACAACTCATGCTCTCTACCGATCCAGGTTATGACAACAGGACCATTGCCAGCACCCTCTAAATGCAAATCTGGATTGCCACGAATAACAGGGACGTGCCCAGGGTGATAAAAACAAACTTTCCAGCAACGGTCTTTGGTGTGGTTTCAAGTGAGGGCCACATCATGCCACCTCACATCTTCGAAGTTGACTTGAAAGTCAACACCAAAGTGTACCTGGATGTACTGAAGAGTGTGGTGATCCTCTGGTGCAATCAGGTGGCCGGTGGCACACCCTGGCTGTGGCAGCAGGTCTCGGCGCCGGTCCACAAGTCCAAAGAGACCCAAGCTTGGCTTCAGAAGGAGTGCTACGACTTTGTACCCTTCTCTCACTGGCCCCACTCCTCTCCCGACCTGAACCCGCTGGACTACTTCGTTTGGTCATACGTCGGGAACATCACCAACATGGCCTCCTACAACACCAAAACCAGCCTGATGGCCGCCATCTGCCGAGTATTACCGAGCGCTTGTGGAAAAGGCATGCTCCCAGTTCAGGATCCGTATCGAGGCGGTGATTGAGGCTGAAGGCGGCTACGTTGAATAGATGTCAGTTCTACTACATAATCAAGTTAACTGAACTGATTTGTTTCAATAAAAGTTTTAAAACAAAGCTGTAGTGTTGTTTTCTTTAGGACGACAATTTTATCCTTCCACCCTGTAGATGTCAGCTCTACTACATAATCAAGTTAACTGAACTGATTTTTTCAATAAAAGTTTTAAAATAAAGCTGTTGTGTTGTTTTCTTTGGGAAGACAATTTTATCGTTCCATCCTGTATATCTGGAGTTCTACGGAATGTGAGGTATATCGTCTTTGCCATTACTCTCAGGTCCACACTGACCCGGTGTGATAATACCTATTAGGGTGGCATCTATTGGTCAAGTAGATCTGTTTGCAAATCATTTATATTATATAGAAATTTGCCTAATGAGTAGAATGTTCTCCAACGGTCTGGGAGACCGGGGTTCAATCCTTGGTCGAGTCATACGAAAGACCTTAAAAACGATACTTGATGCCGCCTTGCTTAACACTCAGCATTCAAAGATAAGGATAAGAGTAAAGCGGAGCAATCCAGGGAATGAAGTAATGCGCAGCTTTACACCTCGGTGTAGTAGTTATTGAAAAGGGAGCCTCCGGGTCATTCTTGACTAAGGTCGCCAACTTTACATACTTACACTGAGACATATTCCGTAACATAGTACCATGTCTTTTTACCAAGTTGGCTGGGGCTGTAGAATACAACTACTACTTCTCTGGAGCTTTGGGGAATGCGGAGTATCTTTCATTGCCATCGCTCCCCGGTGCACTCTTGTCTAGAGTGGTAGCACCTGATAGGGTCCTATCGATGGGTCAAATAGAACTAAACTGTGTCCTTATGCTAAATGGAATTGCTTGAAATAATAGGACTGTTTTGACATTTAAACTGCGTACTTATACTAAACTAAATTACTTGATATAGAACTGTTGTTGTATGCTAAACTGAACTGTTTGAAATAGAACTGTTTTGACATTTGAAATAGAACTATTTATATGTTTAAAATGGGTAATCTACAATGGATAATGTGCCATAAAACCAAACCAAACCATGTATTAGGCACACTACATGTATATAGACGTCCTGCGAATTTCTGTATACCATGTATATACAGGAAAACTCTGATTTCAAACCAGTTTCCTTCTCCTAGACTGGTTACAATACAAAGATTAAAGAGCCCTTTCTTCTCTACATTCTGTTCATAGTTGGATTCCCACCGCTCCCAGAGGAAATATCAAATACAAACAGACTTACTTTGGATTTGAACTTGGGTAGCTGAATCCAGAAGATATCATATAATTTATTATATCACATATCATATGATATATCATATGATATATCATCATCATCATCAAAATGTCGTGCTGCTAGCACAGATTTCCCTGACTCTCTCCCGCGACTCGCCTCTGTCATCTACTGCTCCCGACAGGTCTTCCAAGCTACATCATGTATCACTAAACAGCTGTTGTAGAAAGGTTCAAGCCGGTCGCCCAACATTTGCTCGTCCATGTAAAGGGGTCCACAGGAGTTCATCACTTATGAGTTCGTCCTTACTTCTCCAGCCGTGTCCCGCATCTCTAGTTCGTCTAATTCGGATGGTTTCCGTGACGGTTGATAGATGGTCGTACAGCTGCTGTTTTGTGGGATGTAGCCTCCAGGACTTGTTTATTTCAGCTCGTAGTATTCTTGTGTAATCACCATCAAGCTTTTTCTCCACGCGCTTAGTCAGCGTCTATGTGGTGCATCCATATTGTTGTGTTGAAACGACCGCTGCTTTGAAAAAACTGTGCATTTTTATCAGATAGGTCTGACTTCAATATGACCTATAGTCTATGGATAGCTGTCCCTGCTTTCGCTAGTCGCATGTTGATGTCATTTTCGATAGATGAGATGCTGCTTCCGAGGTAGGTTTGGTTTGGTTTCTTTGTTTAATGGCATATGATATCATATATCCGTGTCCAAAAAAAAAAAAATTTTTTAAAACAAAGAGAAAGGTAACTATAAACGTATACTGTACGCAGTTCCTTAAACTCTACGCATAAAATAACCCCAGGCTAGTTGACATGCCGTTAAAATTAAACAATTAACTAATAAATCTACCTATCCATATTCAGTTCCACGTTAGGGAGTCCCTGTGGGGCTGTGGTTTAGGTGCTTAACTGCGACATCGCAGTAAACGAGATCAAACTGTAGTGGCGCTATCACGTTCTCTTTCGGGCCAATAGCCCTGAGAAAGTATGAACCCCCTTCCCCCAGTTATGTACTAAATAGCACCATTCATAAGAAAATTACGAGTTTTCCTCTAGACGGCTGAGTACTCGGATGTGGAAAGGCCGAGGGAAGAGGGAGAAGGTAGGACGGAAGGGATTAGAGCACGTAACGTGGGAACACAGAGAGGAGAAGCGAATAGTGTTTCCACGGGGTAGAAGTGACTAAGGTCTCCACGAGGCGAGACGTGACAAAAGACAGCCTGAAAACAGAGGGTGTTAGCACGCAACTCTACAAACAGAACCCAGAAAACAATTTGGGCCCTAAAAAACAAACGTCCTCAGCCCTCTTAAACACAGCCAGAAAATATAGGGAAAAACAACAGGACATTCACCAACCACAGATAAGAGTATCATAATTTTAACTTTGTTCTCTTAAAGACTGTTGACTGCTAAAGGAATATGCTTTTGCAAATCTTTTGCACTTCTTATATAAAAGTATTTAAACGTCTTACCGCCTTGCTTAATCTTTTCTTAAGACCCATATGAGAGTGTCATTAAATTTCCCAGACATTATTGTACTTTTATAAAGATGGCTTTGGCATTAAATAGCCCATGAAGGTTGAGATGCTATTAACCAAAGAAACCTATAAATTGTACCATTACTGCTCTTCTACAAGGATAGCTTTGGCATTAAATAGCCCATGAAGGTCGAGATGCTATTAAGCAAAGAAACTAAACTAAACCATGCCACTTCTGAATCTGTGTGTGTGTGTGTGTGT